>JANEHK010000076.1:1836237-1853483 GCA_025960845.1 Tachycineta bicolor | reverse complement strand
TAGTAAAATAGCTTTTTCCACTTTTCTCCACAAAGGTTTTTTTTTTTCCCTAGACTAGTTAGAGGGAGGGGCCACTCTAGGTTTGCTTCCCAGAGGGATCCTATATTTAGGTTTTCCCCCAAATTTGTCTCCAAACCAGGACATACACACTAAGAAAACTCAAGGTCTGAGCGATGTCTTTTGAAAACATTGAGCTCTGACACCCACAGAGTGCCAGGAGCACCTTCCCACTCCCAGTGTGAGGAGCTATCCCTGTCCCCTGGAGCTCTTGGAGCCACATCACACACATCTTCCAGCCGTAGTACAGCATGGCTCTGATCACAGAGCTCTTAAGGATTCATTAAAAAGCAGGGCAGATATCCCAAAGCAAAAAGAAGGCCACTGTAACAGAGCTGGTGAATAACCACAGGATGTTGCTATAAATCAGATCTTTACAGCAGTATTTACCCCATCTAAATGCCGCTGCAGGAATTAGTTTCAACATGTAACTGATATTTCTGTGGTGGCAAAGACTGAGGTTTTCAAAGCCTACACTCCATAAGCAGTGGTTTACAGTGATGGAATAGTGGCAGTTTTTCATTTTCCAGAGTCCACTCACCCTTCCAAGAATCTTAATGCCTCATTTATATGGTAAATAAATATTTATTTTTTTTCTTGCACATAGTGATATATTATGGAGGCAATCTCTTTTGCCACTGAAAAGTTTGCTTAGTAGAGAAATTTGGATTTTTGACATTCAGGAAATTACATTCATCTGCAAAACGCGATTGATATGCCAAAGCTAACATTTTCATTGCACTTATGGAGCCAGAATAACTATGCTAAAATATTTATTATATTCTAAAAAAAAATTTCAGACTTCTTGTTTATAAAAAGCATATATTAAGCAATAAAAAAGCTTTATCCTTATATCCATATATATTTTACCTATGTCTCAAATGTGAAAAGCAACACTCTCTGAACAGATGAAAATACTTTTAATAATCTAATAAAACCAATATTTCAGACAGGCTCTGTGTGCGTAAGCAGAGGGCACAAGCTGACACATGGCTGCACGGAGCTTCACAAAAGCAGAGAAATGAGATGGGCTGCCACAGCGAACCTGCCCAAGGCCCCCCGGGGCTGTGGACACTCATCCTGCCAGCCACCAGCTGATCTCCACAGGAAGCAGGAGATCACTGAACCCTGTGTGCTTCATTTGCAAGTTCTGTGGCTGATATGATCCAGGAGGAAGCGGGTGCAGAGGGTTCCGGTCAGCTTGGAACGCACACTTGTCTTCTTTATGAACACATCAATGTATATTTAGAAGTTGTGATTTATTCTATATCCTGAGTACTCATTGCAAATTCATAATCACCGCCTGAACACCCCTCCCAACTAATTTGTATATGAGAGTAGCTACTACTGAACATCCCTGCCTCAGTGCTGGAAAAACCTTGGAGCTCTCAAGAAAAAGATCATATGATCAGCCTTAAGAGCTCTGCATCTCCCACAATGGTAAATTAACTCCAGAGAGGTATTTATAAAATCATTTGTAACTATATCAGAGCTCAATCAATTCTCTTCAATAATACATAAAAGGAGGAGGTTTGGCTCACATGAAAGAACATAATTCCTTCACAAGCCATTTGCAGATAATCTTCCATATGTCAGTTAATATATATCACCATAGGCTACACAAAAGTGCTTTTAAAAACTAAACAAAAGATATAGAGCACATAAAAAAGGCACATTAGTGCAACTTATATTTTGCTTATCATAACTATTGCGCATACAGAAATCCAAGGAAAATTCTTCCCAGTCTTTCTAAAACTTCGTCAAAAGCAAGCATCTATTGAAAACATTTTTGCAATGTAATTAATGAACTGATACTAATATAATTTTCAGCCTGCTGCCAAGAGGGATAGAGGAACAGACAGTGTATTTACAGCTGCAACTTCTACATTTTAAATTTCAGATCTCATTGATTCCATTGAGCACCATGAGACTATATAATGAAGAAATCTCTATCAATTGAAAATACCAAGTGTGCTCCTGCCCCACTAGGGCACTACTGTAATATCATGCAATGGAAGGGGATTCTCATTTAATTGAATTGGAAATGAAACACATATTAGCTAGGAAAACTTAATCAGTGCAATAAAATTAAAATGGGCCGCTCAGACAAACTATACTGATTAAGTCACTTGCAAACATTTCCATAATCAGCACTGAGACCTGTGGTGTTAATGATTTAAACTCACTTTTCTACTCCAGGGAACAAAACTGTAATTTCATAGCAGACAATTAGAATACTTTAAGCTCTCACACTACAATACAGTCTCCTGGCAGAAGCACAGGGCCTCATTCTGCAAGGATACATCTTGAGCTCTGACGTACAAGGTCTGCATGGATGCTGGGATGTTTGATTTAAGATGAGAGACAGCCCTGAAAGCACCTGGCTTGCTGGGAAGTGTTTCTGAGGTACTGGCTGTGGTTTCTCCGCACACTTCATCTTTAATCCTGACTTGTTACTGATGGCACACTCTGATGCACCACAACACACTGAGATCCAAATGGCTCTCAGCAGACCAGGATTTTAAAACTTGTATTCACACACAGTTGACATAACTGGATTTAAAATTTTCATGGAACAGCAGAGTGCATTTCTAGTAAAACTCCATGGATGCATTTGTTGTGTCAAAGCTCAGCTGGGAGGGGTTCTACATCAGCTAAGCAAGCAAGACTAAGTAAACATTACAGGATGTACAGATCATCTTGTTTCCCACATCTGCTAGTTCCACCCCAAACATTTAGTAAAAGTATATCTTAGTCTGAATCAGTGAGGACAATGCCCTTAGAATGCCATGTTAACGGAAAATGCAACTTTAGCCTCTCATACAACCCTGAAGAAACCCAGGGATATGTTCATTGTGCTGTGCCCAGAAGGACTATCCACACAGTCCAAGCTCGTGGTGTGCCTGGAAACTGGAGACTGAGCTGGCAAAACCTCATCAGATGCTTTCCTGGCAGTCAGTGACAGCACATTCAGCACTATTAGCTCAGACACATTGCATTTTTATGGATTTCAGGTGCCTCCTATATTTTTAATTAATTTGTAGCGTTAAGACATTCAAAACCCTACTTGCAGACAGTCAAAAGCAAATTCAATTTTTCCATCTTTTCAGTGCCATGAAGCAAACTCCAGACAAAGTGGCAGCTGAACTGAGGCCACCACAGAGAGGCAACAACCTGAGCTGGTCAACGAGAAAAGTCCATCTCCCCTCTGTGCCAGCTGAAGGACTGTCACTGTTATGCAAAAAGCACCCAATTCCACTGCCCATGAACAGTGTTACTTGCTTCGCCTTTTGCTCTGGCTCTCACTGTGAGGGTATCACAAGCTTGGGTCAAGATTTGACCTTTCTTTGAGCAGCTTCTCACTGCAGTTCTTGAACCCTGAACTCCCAGCCCTCATCACCCACAGCCAAACAAGCAGGTGGCACTTTGAACCCTCAGCTGGGAAGCCTTGCTTAGGCTAGCTGAGAAACCCTTAAAACCAAGCTGATTTCAGCTGAAGCCAAAGATTACCTACCCCTGCCAGAAGGGATATGATAAACCTGGTATGATAAACCTAAAGCAAAATAAACCACGTCATGTAGGGTTATTCACTAAGGTCACAGCTCCTTCCAAAAGGATCTGCCATTGCACCCACTCCCCTAACTTTGTCCTCAAAATATGAAAGAGGCAAGAAGCAAAACTCCTCTATGAGCAGCAAGAGATGGTTCAAAACAGTTTTGTTCCTATCTGTGAGTATCTCTTGAAAGATTTTCAGAAGACAGTTCTACTCCTCCATGGATTATTCTGGTTAAAAATGTGTGACATTTTAATTATCAAGTACAAATGTTACTGCAAGTAAGAAATGAAACAGATGGTGTCCTGAATTTTACAGTACAGCCACATTTTCCAGCTCAAATTTACAGTTCACCAATCATCAGCTTTAAGTTCTGTCTCTACTCCATCTCCCCTACCCATCTGAAACACCACCACCCTCCAATGCTGAGAGCACAGCTTTGGGAAAGTTGGGAAATTTTGTGAAATTCAACCCAAGTTGTCCTCCTCCAAGCAAATGTTTCCAATGAGGAAACAAAGTGGAGCACAACTCTGTACCATCCCAAAAGCATGGCAGGTAAGAAGTGAGAGAGCACTCAAGGGAGCAAAGAGGTGATCCTGATACCTCCATCTCCATGAAGGACCTGATTTGTTTATTTCATCCTCTTCCTCGGTGAACTCCACTCATATCAGTTATAAGTCCTGAGATTTCCTTCTTTACCCATCTGGTGTACTCAGCAGTCACCTCAGAGGGTGCCCCCAAGGGGAAGGGACAGGATGGAATGTGTCCCTTCAGGACCAACCAGTGCCAAGTCCCACATCACCGGGGAACAACAGAGTAGCAAAGGCAGAAGTTTTTCCATTAATTGTTGGTCTACCATTCTTCCACAAAACCATCAATGCTTAAGATCAGAGTTGCAGTTTCACATGTTTCTTTCCCCTCTCTTACAAAACATGAAATATAATTCATGACACAGGTGGATGGGGACAAGGACAACCTGGGGATACTCATCTGCTGGATTGACAGCACCATGGCAAATGTGGTCCTTGCTTCGAGGAGCTCTATTATCCAGTTCAGACAACACACTAGGAGAGAGTGTGAGTCCAGTGACTCCTGGGGAACAGATGCACCAGCATCCCCAGATTCAAGCAGCAAACACAGTGAGTTTTCAGCTGTCCCTCTTAGCTGTGTGTGGCCAGGCTGAGGAGCACACAATGCCCTCATTGAATAGGCTCTTGATTTAGCAGGCTGTGACCAAACTGAATCCTGGAAAGCTTTCCTGATACTCCACTCCTTTCATCTCCACTAAAGGGGAGCTGCTGTTGGGGCTTATGGCATCAGTGCTGCAATTATGACAAGGAAACATTTTCTGGGAAGGTGTCCCAGAAAGTAATACACTGAACATTTCCTCTCATCATTTGCAGTACTGAGCAATAACTCCTCTCACCCTCAGGATCAGCTTCGAACCAGGCCTCCAAGGAAGGGCACTCCTCCTGTCATGTCCCTGTGCTGGCACAGGGCTGGGACCACCAGCTCTGCTCTCACCATTCAGCTTGTGCAGACACCCCTGGGACATGGAAGTACTCCTGCAAGGATCAGACAAAGGGAGATGCTGCACAGGCCAAGGCATGGGTCTTTTGCACCCCAGACTTTTCCCATTTTGCTTTGAAATGGAGCAGAGCTTTGGAGGTAGAGGCCAACACCAGCTTTGCAGACAGGCGGCAATGCTCAGCTACAAAAGCATTTGCAACATGGGCTCTGCCTCTTGCATGCAGGTTTGTCACTTAATCCAGCACCACGCTGACATTCAAGGGTGAAGATGGCAAGATCTGTGGTGTTCCTCTAAGCCCACCTGGGAACCTCTTCCTAAAGGGAACCAAACAGGGCACTTGTAGATCAGAGGGGATCCAAGGACTGAGCTTGTCTTGAAGCACAGCTGCTTTAACAAAACTTTCCAATGAACTCCTGAACACCCAGGGAAACACGCCTGGGTATTTTGTCCCCAGAGAGAGAAGCCAAAGCAGTGTCTAGTGCCCCCAGTGCCGAGGTACGCAGCCTGGTTTGCAGCAGATTGATGCTTCTGCATTTGAACTCAGCAAACAGGTGCTCCAGAGCATGATGAAGTGCATGGCAGCAGCTCAGGCTCTGCTCTCGGTCACACTGGCAGCTGGATTACTGCAATAAATAAACCTGAAAATCGACTGTCTGAGCAGCAACAGCTTCTTCCTATGTCTCCATGCCTGAAGGGGTTAGTCTAGAATAATTTAATTTATTCTCAAATTGCAGGCAGCAGTGTCTTTCCCCATTTAACAGACTAAGAAATTGTGTTCTACCAAATTTATCTGAACAATTCATTCCCACAAAATTACACTGGGTTTTGAACTGAGGTTGATATACTCCATTGTATCTGCAGGCTAAGCAATCCACTGAGGGGCCAGAATAAAGCACAGCTAAACACCACCTGAGTGGGCTTTTCTGGCAAAGCATCTGTGCAGGGATGGGGACGAGCAGTAGGTGCAAAAGGGCTCCCAGCAGTGGTAATCTGGGCCAGGGCTCAAGTACAACAGCAGCATCTTCAGCTGCATTTCCCCCATCCTGTCATTAAAACAGCAGCACCCCCATAATTCATTTCAGCATACTGCGACTAGGCTCGTCTTCACGTTATTTTAAACAAAATGACAGTTTCTCTAGACAAATGCATCCGGGTCTCATCACATCAACAGAGGAAGCATATTTTTTCTGTTTATGTGAAAGGTGATATTGGATGCATCATACATTGAAATTGTTTGCTGGCTTCCTCTCTTGACATAAGTAAGGGGAACAAAAGTCAGAGAAGACAGATTTTAAAGATGTATGCATATGCATGATCATTTTATAACACAAGAACATTATTAAATTCTTTCATATATTCATGTAAGAACTGCAAAAGATTATGAAAGTAGAGATGCTATCACACATACTTTCCCAGAGCAAGGATTAGGGAGCTCTTCTTCTTAATAAAAGCTATATATTTAAATACTATCTGTTTGGCCAAGCCCTAGTTAGTACTGGCTGACAGAGGTATAGCTCACATCCCTGCTTTGCAGAATAAACCTGTCTGCAGGTCCAGTCCAAACACAGGGCAAGACTGAGCAAGAGATGTCACACAGTTGTCAGAGCTTTGACCTTTTTATGGCTCCTAAATGCCTTTAAATTTCTTCAGTTCCACAGGTCTAGCACCCTCTACCAAAAATACACCCCGCATGGCCCATGCACCTTCTTCCCAGCCCTGCCAAACCCTGCCTGAGCCATGTTACCCAAAGGCGTTGCAGAAATCTTCTGGTTTGCAAGTGATGCTAAATTCATCTAAGCAGCTTTATTTATAAGTGCTGTTACATCCCACTTCTTGGGGAGACAGATCTGCCACTAGAATTGCCTTTTCCTGCCTGCAGAAACTGTAACTCTCCATCAACATTACACAATTGTTTTAAAACCACTATTTAGATCGCTCTATGGTAATGGATATGTACACCAACTCCAGTGCCACAGAATTTGCATAGCAGAATTTTTTATCATGCTTCTTAAAGATTAATAATTTAAAGCAAGTTGTAACTGTGCTGAGATTTAGTGTTATGTTTTCATCACTGCTTTATATTCTCATAAATATCCAACATTCCCAAATACATAGGAATCTGAGATGGTATTCAAGAGAAAAACTGCAACCAATGTATCTTGCATTTATGGAATTAAATATAAGATCATATTCAAAGTGCTGCATTTACTGACTGATTTTGAATACATAAAATAGATAGCCATTGCAAATTCACCTTTTATTGCAAAGCTTTGCTCTTGTAGTGACATAACTTATTGCCAGATTAGAGCCCCAAGTACAGTTGGGTCATTGTTTGTGTTCTCCATTCCCACAAACACGACTGGGAGAGACAGGTCATGCTCTCTATCGAAGTTGTGCTTACCAGACAGCAATATTGCAACATGTCCCATTAGAGTTATGTCTGCTGAGACTGTGAGCAGACTTGGCTGCAGGCACCTCCTAATGGAATTACATAATTTGAGGCATGTCATCTAAATCTGAACAAATTGGATTCCCTTGTCATGCACTATTGAATCAGAAAGGGAAGAGCACTCCATGCTGTTATCTATGGTAAACCAATGGTGGCAAATCCAGCGTCACTAATATTTTGATAATGTGATGTTTATTAAAAATGGAGGAGGAAAAAAAAAAAGATAAAAGTTTCATATAAGGCATATCAAAATCATGTTGCATGGAAAAAAGAGCTTATCTGAGCTTGGTTTCAGGCTGGGAATTACGTTAATGGTTTATGACGGTTGCAATGTTAAGAAGATGTAACTGCAGAACCACATGAGGCTGGTTGCCTGTAGCAGCCAGGGAAGTACAGACAAGGATTTGAGACAGGCCCCACCACTAGCTCTGCATCTGGCAGGAGTGACAGCCACCAAGGTGTTTGCTCTGCTGCAGCCCCTCCCTGCCCAGTCTGTGGCGGATCACTGCATTAACATTTCCATCCTGTAACCAAATTCTCCAGCCCTTGCAATTCACAGGCATGCCCTGCTTTTCGTTTACAAGTATACCAACTTTAATTTGGAATTACTGGAGGAATCATAATGAGGGAGCAATAACTTTGAGCATACTGAACTGTGCATTCAGGGCAAATTTTCACTGAATGCTCAGCTCAACCTCCAGCTCTGCATGTATGAAAGAACAGAGGCAATAATTACATTACCAGAATCATTAATCAGCTCATTGCATCTTCACATTTCATCAGCTAAATGCTGGTGCAAAATGAGAGGCTTTTTTCCCCCTGTAATTCAGCTCTTCAAGCCTCACCAGGATACTTCCATGAGCACACGGAATGAATTCATTAACAAAAACAGCAAGAAAAAAGAAACTAAGAAATTAATTGTGAAGCCTTGCGGAATTCATGGTTCTCATAGTTAATTAACTGTGGGCCAGCTCAGGGTCCTGTGTCCACACCAGGCCATCAGGGTGTTGGGGAGGATGAAGCCAGAAAGCCCTATAAATATGACTGCTTAGACTCTGAGAATGTGAAACTTGTAAATGAGATAGAATTGAAAGTAAGTTTTGATGTTTGAGATGTCCTAGCTACTGGATGTCTGGGAAAACAGTTATGTGACCAGCTGAAGGTCACCTGCAGCTAGGCCCAGAGGTCAAATGGAATGTCCTGTCTCACCCCCAATGTATGGTTCATCTCACACCTGTAACCCTCCCCTGAAGTATCAGGTATGTCATGGGTTAGTACAGTTTAGTTTTTAGTTATAAAAGAATGTAAAATAATTCTCCAGGTCAGGACCTGGGAATTGCTTTGGAAGAGACAGAGACCTATCAGAGAGTTAGTTGGAATATTGGCATCTGTTCTGACCACTGAAATTGTTAGCTGTGACTTTGGGGAGTACTATATAAAACCCCTTGATTTCCTGTAGGTGGGTCCTTTTCCTTCTTCCTTTGGCCAGAGAGAGGCAGGTAACATCAAGCTGGGCTTGCTGCTCCCCCCTTTTTGGGGGGGAAGCTGGCCTGAGGCCTGGCCGAATTCCATCGGCTCCCAGGTGAAGGGGGGGAAGGAGAAGTTGCTGTTTTGTGGCAGCTGCTTTCTTCAAGTTTCCTTAGAGCAGAGAGGGATCTCTGCTGGGCCCCTGATGAGAGCTATGAGCACTGTTTGGGCTGAAGCCACCCCGATTTGCACCGAGGGGTGGGCTGAGAAGGCATTTATGATCTTGCCTGAGTTTTTTTTCTGGACTGCCTGAGTGCTCCAATTTCTAATGTTTCTGCATGAGTTTTTCCTTATCAGCTCAGCCTTGAACATCTAACACTATGAGCTACAGAGAGTGAGAGACAAAACCTCCGAGCAGATTTAACTCTTTCCTAGCAACATGAAGCTTCCAGAGCTTGGCCCTTCTCTGAGAGAGTAAGGAAAGACAGAGTGAACATAAAGAACAACAGCATGAAGTCAGTAGAAAGAGTGAAAAGACTATTAAGACAGAAGGTTGAAGAGTTAGTTGTTCTATTCTTACTGGAGCCATGGAAATGAACTCTATATTTAAGTCATTCCTGTAAATCATGGGAAAGATATGCATTTGGGGAGATGATTGTTTTTCGTGTAGATTTAAGCAAAAGTGTTTGTGATGAACTACGTAATATCCTATAAGATGCTCGAACAGAGATAAAGATGAGAAGCCCCCTGCACCAGTGAAGAAGTGAGAAGATATCTCTGTACCTTGAAGTGAAAAATCCTTTGCTTTGGAGTTATTCATCTTTAAAAGGTGACACCCCAGTATGCAAAAGTCTAAGACCCATGACCCATAAGCAGCTTGGGAAACTGCTCCTGGGAGGGTCACAAAGGCAGGCTTCTCCGTGCGGTTGTTTTTGTGACAGTTTAAAACCCACAAGAGAACTGTTCTGAGTTGTCAGTAGGATCCATGACTCAAAAAGATACTCTTCTCTAATGAATTGATAAAAGACTATTATCAGATAGTGAAACTGACTGAAAATTACAAGTTTTGTCTCTTTATGTTGTTTTGTAAGAAAGTGAACAGTTTGTAAGGGGAGGGAAAAGTGTTTTTTGAAGTTTCATTCCATTTTAGTTTTTTTCCAACTTTCTGTTTTTTTATTCTTTTAGTGTATGTTAATAAACTATTTGTTAATTTTAAGGTTAAGCCTGCCTTGTTTTTCTCCTAGTCTCTCTCTCACAAAAAGAGTAAGTACCAAGACCAAAATTTAGTAAACGTGAAACCACTACACTGAGTGGTGTTTCCGCCCGGTTTAAAATTAAACCTATGACAGGTATCTGTAACCCCATTGGCCCAAGTCCTGTCCCAGCCCACCTTGAAGCCCCCTGATAAGGGGTCCCGAGGGGGCTGGACGCCCTCATTGCTCTTTGCTCTTTGCCTGGCACCCTTCCCTGAGGACTTTCCTCTCTTGGAATTTCCTCTCCCTACCTCTCCCTTCCCCCACCTCCCTAGACCTTGCCAGGAGCTGGCAGCTCAAAGCAAGGCCTCATATCCTTTGCAATAAACCTCATCTTCTAAAACCCAACTTCAGAGATCTCTCTTCTACATTCATCCACACCGTCCTGGAGTCTACAGCAGAGAAGTAATTTCTGCATCAGGGCACCTCATGGATGGAGCTGGCCCCCAAGGCAGAAGTAAGTGATGAGTTGGAGGGGCAGAGCACCCACTTATTGTCTGGTCTAGGTGATGGGCCAAGGGTCTGTGAGGACAAGAGGAGTTGTTTGCAGTATGACTCTCCTGGGGCTGGCACACTGCAGAAATTCAGGTTTCAGTATGCCAGCTGTTGGTTGCACACTAACAGCACCCACTCCACTGCCTCTGCCCCAGTGCCAGAAGCACTGCAGTCCTGCACCAAATGTTGATTTATATTCGTCATGAGGGATAAATGCTGTCAAATCACCAAATTACCTCAAGTTGTGAGAGCACACAGCAGGGGAAAAAGAGTTAACTACCTAGTGAGCCTCTGCCTGTAGATCCGCACTGAAAGGAGTCAGGTGAACATTTACTATGAGTTCTGGGGTCTGAGCATGCCCCCAGTCACAGCACAGGATCACACCACAGGCAGCCTCACTCTGTAGATGCACAGTCCCACCTCAGCAGCCCCTTGCAAAGAGACCCCCAAAAAGATGTACCCCTAAAATCTGCACAACTGCCTGGTCTAAAAGGCCATTAATCTATATGGACAAAAGAACTGCTTGAAGAACAACTGCTCCTTAGAGATGCCCCACATCACATTTTCAGCCAAGTGGGTTTCTCTGCCCATGGGTTGGAACAATGGCACCTCACTGCCAACTCAGTTGATGAGCTCCCAGGAGTAATTGTGCCACAGAAAGCAAAAAACATGGTGATGGTGGGAATGGGGCAGCTCCCCAAAGTAGGGAAAGAAGCAATGATAGGAGAGCCCATGCTGCAACTGTGACTCTTCCCAACTGTGACCACTTCTTCAATGCCACCATGTGGTCCTGCCTTGATGGCTTATCCAGCCCAAAATATTGCACTAATATTTAGTGATATTTCTAGATATAAAATGAGGGAGATGGAAAAGGAAAATCAAAAACTAGCTTGGGTATTTTTCAGGAGTTGGCAATACCTGGCACATCTTCAAACTAAAGACCCTAAATTCCACTGACGCTGCCTGATCTCTAAGCATCGTTGAAATTAAATCCAAGCAGTTTCAATATCTCTGACAGGAGGACTGGCTGTGTGGATTGCTCACCCTGGCACTGCCCTGCTGGAGCACAGCAGGGACCTGTACCGAAACTCCCTGCTTCCATGGTTCTCTATTCAACTCACATCCTGGAAGCTGTGCTAAATAAATTGCAAAGGTTGTTTACCTGCTCCTATCAGGCTTGGAGTGTCATGGGGGAGTTGACTGACCACAGCACAAACAAAACTGAATGGGATTATTGACTGCAGCACCCCAATTCTCTTACCAAACCATCTTTTGTTAATCTGTAGCTTCAGCCTTTTCTGCCACCACGTTGTGACCTGTCTCCTCACATGCCTATCTCCACAGAGCTCTCTTCCTTGATTGCAGTGCCCTGCTCTCCTTGATCAAAATGATCTTCTTAAGCAACTGCCGCATATGCAAAAGACCTGAAAGCCTAAATTACATGATACACCCTTACATCTTCACTGAAAGCGCCAGCCTGTTTTAAAGCCTCAGCACATCTGGTTAGACAAATTACCTCAACCATGTTGCTAAGGCAGAGTCATTGCAGGGCTTGATGACACTGCTATATTCTCGAATGACACAACTGACACCACCAGACCACAAGGACTTGCAGTTGTGTTGCAGAGAGGCTGCTGTTTTGGCAACAAACCTGGAACTGAACTGTGGACCTTCAAGGATGGGCAGCAACAGATCTGTTCTTGGCATTAGAGCAGGGAACTGGGGCTGATGCAGGCTTTCAATCTGATATGGCTTAGAAGGAGCCATGACAAACATTCCCCAGGGCAGTGATGTGGAGTCAGGAGGACTCACCACCTGCAATACCAGTTACAGAACTGAGCCCGCAGAGCCCTCAAGCCACCTGGGCCCACCACAGCATGACAAAACCCCCAGAGCACCATAGCCAGAGAGGGGAGGAGGGAAGGGCACACCAGGATGTTGTGCTGAGCAACAGAAATGTCCTCAACACATAGGCAAGAACATCTACTGAGCTGGGAGACACCAGCACAGCAGCTGTGATCCTGTACGTACAAACAACATTATTAACATCAGTATTTTAACTTCCAAATTGTAGGATGCTCCTGCTAGCAGTAATGGACATAGCCACCTTTACTACCTGGCAGGCATTTCCACAACTCTCCAGGGCACCTCCAATATTCAGAAAGAAACCTTTGCTCATCCACAGAGAGGTTATGAACCACATTCTTGCATTCAGTCTCCTTTGCTTTAGAAGTATCAGCTTGCAATTAATACAACTAATTAATAACACTAATGAATTGAAGCAAGGGCAGGGAGCAAGAAGAACATTGTTTTTGATAGCTAAGAAATGCACTAACAAGATGTTCTAGGGTAACTTTATGATGCTTGTATCCCCAATCATCTGTTCTGTTTGTGCTGTCTATTGAGTTCTGTGCCTTTAAGACTGGTTCTAAGAGCAAGGAGAAGTGCGGAGTTTGTTTTGAGAAAACTGCCTGACTCCTCCACATTCTTCTCCAGACAGGGTGTTCAATGGAGGCTTGGAGAGACTGCAGGAGAGAGATTTTTTTTTTTTTTTTTTTTTTTATGCTTTTAGTTAGTTTCAGCTAGCTAGGGCAGAGAAGTTCCCTGGACTGTTTTTTTCTTTCCTTTTTCTTGGAACTGTTTAAACCTGCTCTGGACTGAAAACACAGGGAAGACCTGGGGGCTGCATCTGCAGCCCACTGGGACCTGGACCTCAGCATTTTTCAGCAGCGCTGGAGGGACTGGGACTGATGAGAGACTGAGAGAGAGCCAAGCTATACCCACGGCAAGAACTTTCTCAATTTGCCATCTCACTCCAGAACGAGAGGTTTTATTGTTTCATATTATTCATTCTTTATACTTGTATGCACTTTGTTAAGTAATATAGTTTTTTCCACTTTTCTCCACAGAAGTTTTTTACCGGACCGGTTGGAGGGAGGGACCACTTGGGTTTACTTCCCAGAGGGATCCTATTCAGGAGTTTTCTCCCAAATTTGTCTCCAAACCAGGACACAAGAGCTACCTGGAAAATTACTCCTCTCTTCAGAAGTTTTTATTAGTTTGATTTTCCGTCAAAAAAGCTATCATGGGTTGGCACAATTTTGTTTTCTGGTTATAGAGAAATGTGAGATGTTTTTTCCCTGCCCTGACTGTGGAGTAGTTTGGGGTGGGGAGGAGAGGGACCTATCAAAAAATCTGTCTGGGATATTGGCAGCTAAGTTGACCAATAGGAAATGTCGATGCAACTTTGGAGGGGACATTTAAAACTAATCTGCTGCTATTCGGGCACTCTCTCACTTTGGAATTGGCCATGAGGTAACATTGGAGGTGGTGGGGTGGCTCGGGTTGGGCCCTACTGCCCCTCTGGGCGGCCGGGCCTCTGAGGGCCACTGCCCTCACAGAGAGGGCCTGGGCCAGCTGAGCCCCTTTCCCCTGCTTGCCGGCAGGGAAGAGAGGCGGCTGCAGTTTGGCAGTGCTGGCCACGTGCTCGGACCGCGGCAGAAGGGGCCAAGCCATGGCCCAGCCTAATCGCCGCTGGCAGCAGAGAAAGAAAGCCTGCAGCTTCATAACAACTCCGAGACAAGCCGCCCGGGATGAGATCGAGGAGTGGAAAAAAGGACATCTACTAGTTTCTTCCATCAGCACAGCTTTGTATTTCCTTCAGCCCTGCAGCCCAGTGCTTGCACGTGGCCCTTGCAGGCCCAGGCAGACTTAACCCTTTTTCTAGCAACATGGAACTTTTAAAGCACAATTCTTCCTTGAGAGAAAGAAGAAAGAAAACAGAGGGTACATGGAACAGACACCGCATGAAGTCAGTTAGATTAGAAGTGAAAGAACTTATAATATTGGAATAGGATTGAAGAAGTGGACATTTTTAACCGGACTTCTCTGGGGTAAATTATGGAGAAATGGACTGTTCTTTGCAGCATCTTAGTGTTGTTGGGTAGAATGCTATTCTAATCAAAATTGAGAACTGAAGTAATTGAGATTTATTTGGGAACTTTAAAGCCCCTGCTCCTGGGTTAAAAGGAGGTCTCAGCCTTTGAGACAAAGATGATTTTAGATCAGAAGAAGTATTTGTAAATAGTACCCCAGATACACTGAGAAGCTTTGCTGATAGAACATCACAGTCTGTGAAATCTCCGGGCAGTAGCAGATGTGTGACATTGGGATCACTGGACTATTTTGTCTTGTGGCAAACATCTTCATAAAAAAATCTTAGAGAGACTCTTTTTCTAAAAGTAATGAGTAATCATGTCTAAATAGTGAAACTGACTGAAAATCTCAAGTTGTGTCTTTCTATGTTGTTCAATAAGAAAGTTAATCGTTTGTAAGAGGAGAGAAGTGTGTTTTAAAGTGTCATTCTGTTTTAGTTTTTCTTTTTCTCAACTTTATTTTTTTTTCTTTCATTCTTTTAGTGTGTGTTAATAAAACTATTTTTGTTCATTTTTAAGCTTAAGCCTGCTTTTTTTTTTTTTTTTTTCTCCTAATCTCTTCCCTCCCACAAAAAGAATAAATACTAATGCTCCTACATTAATTGGTCTTTCCACCTAGTTGTATTAAATTAAAATTACTACAAAAGCTCTTGTGAATATTTAAAGAAAAAATTGTAAGAATAGATTAAGAAAACTGCTGTCTAGTTTTGCCAGTGTGACTCATCTTTCCCTCACAGAGATGCTGTCGGGTATTAATGGACATGAGGGTGTCAAGATGGGAGAGGGAATGCATGTGCTCCAATTAGCAATCACACCTCTTTAAAACCAACTGACCATGAGACAAACCCCCCAAGAAGAATATCCTGTCAGTGCTCATGGGGACAGTTTGCCTGGAAAGGACTATGCTGGAGTAGGGGTTCATGCACAGGCATGATGCTGAGCTGGGGAAGGAAACATTGAAAAACATCCCCAGAGTGTCCATGCGATCTCATTTTCCTCCTTCATGGCCTAGGCAGCCTTGGTGTCTCCCTTGGATGCTAATTTGGTCACCCAGCCTAGAGTCATGCCATCGCTGGAAGAACACCCAAAACCCACACCTGAGACAGCCTGGGAGGGGTGAGTTACACAGTAATAATATCTGGCTGGAATAATAAATTAGCACCTAATTAACAGGAGTGTTGGCTGCAAAAAAACAAGTTAATGGAATAGAAAAAAAAAGAAGGCAAAGAGCTGGTGCTGTGAAATAGGGAGATTGCTTTAGAAGCTGCTTCGTCAAGGATGTCTTAGAAGTCGAGGGTTTAAAAGCTGAAGGAAGAAAAGTGCTTTTGTGGGGGGAAACTTACCCAGCCCTTACCCAAGGTCAGGATTTGTTTCCGAGCAGGCATTAGCGGCCAGCACTTGCCAGACTCTCCCTGTCAGGTAGAAAAAGGGGCTGTAATGTCTTTAAGTTGCATGCCAGAGGACAATGTAAGCATTTGGGATGCAGATAACACAGGACAAATATTTATTGGGTCAGTAGTCACTGGTGAGAAAGAGGAGCTATAAAGTGGAGATAGCAAGGAATAATGCTGCCACAATGGGAAACTGCACCAATGACTTAGCTATTTGCTCCTTTCCATAAACACCTCCTAAGGGAAAACTCCTATTCAGTGCAGAGGAAACAGTGGTATAAATCTGCTTCCTGCTACATCTGACCCCCTTTGCTCTCACAGCTGCTGCCAGACCAGCTTCTGCCTTACCTTACTGTGCTTCTACCCTGCTTTTGCTTCCCTTCTCCACACAAACCAACATAAATCCTCTCCCCAGCTTCATGGCAGGTGGCAGCAGCCCTGGTGGAGCAGAGCAGGAGGAGAGACCCCTCCCACTATTCTCCTCTGAGCACGGGGACAGTCCCAGAGGGGACGTCAGAGCTGGCACAGCAGCAAGGCTGACCTGCACCCTCTCACACCAGCAACACTCCCCAAACCCCGGCCAGCACTTCAACGGACTGTGCATGCAAGGCAAATGCAGAACAAGTGTCTCTTCTAGGTAGGAGATGCTAAGGACACAGTTAAAAAAAAAAAAAAAATGCCGTTTAACTGTCTTTAATTAATATTCCGAACTACGCGTAAGCCTTTAACACACAGCAGAATCACGGTGAAATATTTATGAGATTGGTTCACCTTTCGCAAAGTGCTGCCTTGGGTCATCAGCACAAACTTATTGTCAGCCCATACACCAGTGGGGAGCTGGAGCAAGAGGGGAAGGGGAACATCTGCACGAATATGATGTGACCTACTTTTACAGTAATTTGAATTCATATCTTGGAAAAAAACCCATCCTCTAAAATGTTAAGGGAAAATTATAGATCAAAGCACGAAAGTAAACAAGTCATTTGTGAAGTTGAACTGTCTACTCAGTACAAACAAGAGATTCATCAAATAAAATACTACTTTAGAAGAAAACAAGTGTTACCCTGGTTTTTCTGAGCTTTCTTATTAGCCTTCTTGAAATTCATAATGGAGTC
>JANEHK010000076.1:1804987-1816237 GCA_025960845.1 Tachycineta bicolor | reverse complement strand
AAAAGTAAAGAATAAACAAGGGGGTCCTTCTCTCTCCGCTCTCTGAGGAGAAGCTGGAAGAACCTCTGCTTTCGGATGAATTCTATCTGCGCGTGATTGCTTTGTGTGTCTCGGCGACAGGGGATGCCTGTTTTGTGCTCTACTCCCCATTGCTGCAGGAAGCTTCTGAACTCCTTGGATGTGTATGTGGGTCCATTATCAGTTTTTATTGATTTGGGGATGCCCAGGAAGGAGAAAGCCTGTATTAGATGTTTCATGGCATTACTAGACTTCTCCCCTCTGTGGGCAGAGGCATAGACAGCTCCAGAAAAGGTGTCCACAGATACGTGGACATACCTTTGCCTACCAAAGGACATGATGTGGGTCACGTCTGTCTGCCATACCTCACAGCTGTTCAATCCCCTGGGGTTTGCTCCTGCACTCAGGGCTGGGAGTGCGTGTTGGCACGAGGGACACCTTGACACAATTGCCCGAGCCTGTTCCCGAATTAGGTGGAACTAGCGGACTAGGCCTGGTGCATTCTGGTGAAAAAGCTGATGGCTGATTTTGGCTTGTCCAAAGATGTTTGGGAGTGGGGCCATCTCCGCAGGCGCAGCAAGAGCATCAGCCCTTCTGTTGCCCTCGGCTATGAATCCTGGTAAATCGGTGTGTGATCTGATGTGCATCACATAAAATTGTTGCTCTCGGTGAGAGATCAGATTTACAAGTTTTGAGAGCAAGTTGAAAAGTGCAGAATTGGAGACCTCACAGAGTACAGCTTGCTCAGCTCTGGATACCACACCTGCTACATAGGCCGAATCTGTGACCAAATTGAATGGTTCAGGAAACTTTTCAAAAGCTCTAACAACTGCAGCCAACTCAGCTACCTGAGATGACCCTTCTACCTTGACAATATCTTTTTCCCGCTGCTGAGTATGAGGATTTTTCCATGTTATTACTGATTTAAGAAATGTTCCAGATGCATCTGTAAAAACAGTTAGAGCCTTTAAAGGCCTCCTGCTCTGAACACTTTTTAATGACAATTTGAACTGAATTTGTTCTCGAAATAATTTGTGAGCAGGCCGATGAATTGAAATTTGACCTGTGTAGCTAACCTGAGCAAACTGCAAAGCTTCATTTTCATGAATCAGGTGCTCCAACATTGCTTTTGTGATTTGGCCCGAGTTTACCTCAGTTGGGATGTGAATGCAGTCAAAATCACATCCTGCCAAATCCCTGATCCGGGTCCTGCCTCTTGGGTGAGGGTCCTAGGAGAACTTAGCTCCTCTCCTCCTTTTAAAAGATTAAAGAGGGGGTCTAGGTCCTCAGTGGTCAGACCTAGCCAAGGTCTTATCCAATTTAAGGACCCACACAACTGCTGGACATCTGCTAAAGTTTTGATGTTATTTTTGACAGCTAAATTTTGTGGCAAAATGGTCCGCTTATCAATCTCCAGACCCGCATACTTCCAAGGTGGCATCCTTTGAATCTTTTCCTCCTGAAGCACGAACCCTGCAGCAACCAAAGAATCGATTGTCAGGTCAAGCGCGTGGGACAGTAAGTCATCATTGGGGGCACACACGAGCACATCATCCATGTAGTGCAGGATGGTGGCTTCTCCTACAGTTGCGCGCACTGGGGACAGCAGGGAAGAGAGGTACCACTGACGAATGAGTAGTGAGTTCCTTACCCCCTGGGGAAGGTGTTTCCAGTGGTATCTTTTCCTCTGGGCTTCTCGGTTGAGGGTAGGGACCAAGAAGGTGAAACGTGGGGCATTGTCAGGGTGCAGAGGAATCCAGAAAAAACAATCTTTGATATCAATAATTGCCAAATTCCAATTTTGAGGGAGCATCGCTGGGGGTGGCGTCCCTGGCTGGAGAGAACCCATGTCCTCAATGATGTTATTAATTTGACGGAGATCGTGGAGGAGCCGCCACTTGCCTTTGTTTGCCTTTTTCATAACAAAGACTGGGGAATTCCATGGAGACGTGGTTTCCACAATGTGGCCTTTAGCTAGCTGTTCATCCACTAGCTCCTGAAGCGCCTTCAATTTTTCTTTACTGAATGGCCACTGCTCTGCCCAGACTGGTGAATCAGTTTTCTAATTGAGTTTCTGGGTAGAGCGCTCTTCAGTGGTCGCAGCCCGAAAACCCCGGGGGGGGGGGGGCATCTGGAATGCCAGTCGTGACCCCCCACTGGGACATCAGGTCTCTCCCCCACAAAGGCTCCAAATAATCCAAAACAAATGGACACAGTGTAGCTAATTGTCCATTTGGCCCTTTAATTTGCACAACACTTTTTGATTGTTTTGCTCATTTCATTCCCCCTATACCTTCTATGTGCCGTGCCACATTTTGCAGTTCCCAATGTGAGGGCCATGTCCTTTCTGGTACAATCGTTACATACACACCTGTGTCCATAACCCCTTTGAGGTTTACTACCTCCCCACCGTGACGGACCTCACACCCTGTTATGAGTTTGTCCCTTCCAATAACTTTTGTGGGGCTGTCCTGGTTTGTAGACAAATTTGGGGGAAAACCCAAATATAGGATCCCTCTGGGAAGCAAGCCCAAGTGGCCCCTCCCTCCAACCAGTCCGGGAAAAGAAAAAAAAAAAAAAAACCATTGTGGAGAAAAGTGGAAAAAACTATTTTACTAAACAAATAAAGTGCATACAAGTATAAAGAATGAATAATATGAAACAATAAAACCTCTCGTTCTGGAGTGAGATGGCAAATTGAGAAAGTCCTTGCCGTGGGTGGAGCTCGGCTCTCTCTCAGTCTCTCCTCAGTCCCGGTCCCTCCGGCGCTGCTGGAAAATGCTGAGGTCCAGGCCCCAGTGGGCCGCAGGTGCAGCCCCCAGTGCTCCCCTGGGTTTTCAGTCCAGAGCAGGTTTAAACAGTTCCAAGAAAAAGGAAAGAAAAAACCAGTCCAGGGAACTTCTCTGCCTTAGCTAGCTGAAACTAACTATAAGCAAAAAGATCTCTGTCCTGCAGTCTCTCCAAGCCTCCGCCGAACACGGTCCGCAGAAGAATGTGGAGGAGTCAGGCAGTTTTCTCAAAACAAACTCTGCGCTTCTCCTTGCTCTTAGAACCAGTCTTAAAGGCACAGGACTCAATAGACAGCACAAACAGAACAGATGATTGGGGATACAAGCATCATAAAGTTACCCTAGGACAGGGGCAAACCTCAAGGTGTTTGTTCCTTGTGCTGTTTTTTTCAGGGAACGGGTCAGGTGCTGGAATTGCCTGAGCTATTATCTGCCCCTTAGGCAAAAACAAAAGTAGGTGGACACAGCGCAGCCAAAGAACTAGTTGTTTAGCGTTTGATGAGACGAGACCCAGAAGGATCTCAATCTCTCTCGGTGTGTACTTGGTGTCCCCAAGTATGACATACTTACTGCCAACGTGTTGCCAGGAGCCTGGCACCCGCAGATCCAGTGAACCTAAATGCCAGTCTGTGTCAGGCGCATGGACTCTGTCAGTTGCAACCTAAAAGGCTTTTGGAGACATTCTGTGGTTAGAAAGGGTCTGCTCACGTCATGATCTGAAAGGGTCATATCTGGTGACTTCTGCTGAAAGGTAGAACTGGTTATAGCAGGATTAGTTAATTTAACATTTGCATTTTTTTAAGTTTTTTCTCCCCACTCCTCGGTTTTGCCTATTTATGTCGGCACGCTGGGCAAGTGAGGGCTGACATTTTAGTTTTTTTGAAAAATTCGCTTTGAACTCTTGAGACCTCCTGCCCCCATTGTCCCGAAAGTCCAGAAATTGCTTCTTCAAAGGGCATTTAGATGCCCAATGTCCAGTCTGATCGCACAGGAGACACGTTGTTCTTCTCTTGGGTGGTGGCTGTGGCACAGGCACAGGAGGCACAGTGTCTGCATCAGCAGCTCTTTGCAGTGGTTTGAGTGCATCTCTGGAACTGTGGCTTTGGTGAGCTGTCATGAAGGGAACCTTCTTGGTACATACATGGAGCATGTCATCTAAGGTTGGCACTGGTTCCAAGGGCAGGCTGAGGATGGCTGCCTTGCACTGTTTGTTTGCATTGGTCAGTGCCATCTCCTCCAGGACCTGTTCTTGGGCTCCTTCATTCTTAACCTATAACTTGATAGCTCAGGTTAATCGCTCCACAAATGTTACAAAAGGTTCTGATGGAAGCTGCTTTATTTTAGTGTAAGGTTGGAAAGGCCCATCGGGCTGGATTGAAAAGAATGCTTTTTAAGCAGTCTCTTTAATGCGTTCTAAAACAGCTAAAGGATTTTCCTGAGCCTGCTTGAGTGCTGCGACCCATTCACTATCACCACATAGATGTTCTAACCGAATTGGCAAATTGTTATTATCAACAGCCATTTAAGGATTTTGCCAAAGCTCCGGAAGTAAATCTCTTAATCTTTTTTTCCATGTGGAGTCCCAAAGCCCAAACTGTGTGGACGAAAGGAGGGCAGAAAAAAGCTGCCAGAGGTCAAAGTGAACAATAGGATTCCCTGCTAAATTTGCTTTTAAAAGGCTGTGAAAGTATTCACTTTCGCATCCAAATTCGATATGAGCTTTGCATCAATCCTGAATCGCTTGTTGGGGGAAGGGGTCCCAATTACTGTGGACAGCACCTCCCCTTTTTGACCGTCGGTATGTGACATTGGTGGCAGAAAAGCCGGGATCACTTCCTGCTTCTGGGTTCCCGTCTCCCCCCTCCCCCCCCCCCGCCCCCTTTCCCCGGGGTGTGGGAACTGGGACTGTGGGCGGGGAAACCACGGGAACCATGGGCAGGGAGGAGTGGGAGACTTGATTCACATGGGGTGTGTTACCCTGGTTTTTCTGAGTTTTTTTATTTAGCCTTTTGAATTTCATAATGGAGTCAGATCTTTTAGTTACTGTACAATATTAGAGCAGTTTTTCTACCTTTCCCACAGATGTAACATAAACAAATCTTTTGTTTTTCATTCTCTGTCCTTTGTTTGCATATTTCTAGCCTGAAAACAACTGTAACTGACAGTTAGTCTGGCCACTGAGGCTGAGGGGTGGAAACCCCCAAAAGCCAATCTTCTGCTAGACCCACAAATGTATAAAAAGTAAAGAATAAACAAAGGGGCTCTCTTCCTTCTCTCTCCGCTCTCTCAGCAGTGAGCTGAAATTGGAAGAACCTCTGCTTTGCGAAAATATCTTGTCTGCGTGTGACTGCTTTGTGTATCTCAGTGACAGGGGTGGAGTTGGAGGGCGGAGGTTTGTGGGTAGGGGGCAGAGTCAGAGGAGAGGGCAGTGCCAGGGGCGGCACCGAAGGGAGGGAGGGGTCTGGGGAGAAGAAGGGATTGTGAAAGGGATTGTGGGAAGGAGGGACAAACAAAGAGAGAGGCTCCTTGTTGTTGTAATTCATTAATTGGGTTTATACTGTATTTCAATGAATTTGTAATGTTTTTTCTCTGTATCACATGGTTTGTTCTTGCTCAGCAGTAACCCAACTCTGTTCCACTCTCACTTTATCCCTGATTGGGTAGTGGCTTGTCTCTGCTTCTGGGCCCTGCCCCCTGGGGAAAAAGCCCCGGCATGGGCAGGGCCTCGCTCCCTCTGGCACTGATGAGCCACTGGGAAAGAGCTCCAGCCAAGCAGGGCAGGACTCAAGAATAAAGCTGTTATATCCCACCCAGTGAGAGAAAGCAGACTCTTTTCCTTTTGCCATCGGTGGTCATCTAGTCTCATAAGGAAATCAACAATTGGTGCCATGACGTGTGGCTTGAAGCCACGAGGGGTTCCCAAAAAGCTGGAAGAACCACTCAGAGAGCACGTGGCCGAAGAATCTCACGCAGATACGTGAGTCACAAAATGTAGTCCACCTACGCAGAGACACAGATCTGTCAGGCTTGGCATTCGCTGTGGAGTCTCCGAAACACAGGATTCCACAGGCAGGGCTGTAGTTTTCTCCTTTGGACTTAAAGAACCCATCAGAGTGCTACGAAGAAGCCCCTGATAGGCGGGCTGCTCCCAGGGAAGGTGACCACATGTTTGTGGAAAGATGACCCTGGGATCCGGGACTAGAAGCTCTTTTTGCACCAAAAAGGGTCAGTCTCAGGCAAAAGGAGTGATTGGGAAAGAAAGGAAAGGAATGCTGGCTTTTTGGTGAGTACCACTTTCGGTTTTCTAAGGGAAAATCTTTTTCAGAGGCATTCATCCTCAGGGAAAAGGTTTTTTTCCTTTTGGGGAAGGTTTTTGCTTTCAGAGTAAAAACCTTCAAAGTGCTTTAATAGCACGCTTCTTTCGGCAGCCCAGGGAGGGGGATGGAAAAGGAAACTGTTTCCCCTTTTTGGCTTTTTTCTCTCCAGCGAGGGTTTCTTAACTTTTGGTTTCCCAGTCACAGTTAAAGGGGACACAGAAACTTAAAATCTGAGCCAGAAATGGGTGCTAGGCTGTCTGTCTCAAAAAAGAGTCAATTATCAAATTTTAAGTGCCTTGGAAAATGGTAGGACCCATTGTCCAAAGAGGCGGTTGAAAAAATTAATTCTATATATATTTTCACAATTTTCAGATGTATCATTAGAGCAAATAAGCTTTTGGGAAACTGTTGCAAATAAAATAGTTGAATCTGGCTCCTCTAATAATAAAGAAAATGCAAATATTGCTTTTTTATAGCTTAAAAATTAAGTTTGCATTGCAAAAGCAAAATGAAAAGGGAAAAAAGCCAGTTTGTTGTAGATTTTCCCATTTGTACCTTTGCAGACAGTCCGAGTGCTCAAACCTCCCATCTTAGTGGCACCCAGGTGAGGGGGGTCACAAGATGGAGGGGACTCTTTTGTCCAAAATGGCTGAAGCCATGTGCTCTCGAGCCACGAGGAGTCTCTCCCTTTGTCTGTCCCTCCTTCCTGGAATCCCTTCTCCCCAGACCCCTCCCTCCCTTCGGTGCTTCCCCTGGCACTGTCCTCTCCTCTGACTCTGCCCCCTACCCTCAAACCTCCGCCCTCTGACTCCATCCCATGTGACTCAACCCACTGGCCCCTCCCTGCCCATGGTTCCCACGGTTTTCCCGCCCACAGTCCCAGTTCCCACGCCCAAGAGACGGGGCGGGGGAGGAGGGGGGGGGGGGGCGGAGAGCTGGGAACCCGGAAGCAGGAAGTGATCCCAGCTTTTCTGCCACCCCTTTCACATATCAACAGTCAAAAAGAGGTGGTGCTGTCCACAGTAATTGGGACCCCTTCTGCCAACAAGCGATTCAGGGTTTATGCAAAGCTCAGGCCAAATTTGGATATGAAAGAGAATACTTTTGCAACCGTTTAAAAGCAAATTTAGCAAGAAATACTACAGTTCCCTTTGACCTCCAAAAAGATTTACTACCGGAGCTTTGGCAAAAATCCTGAAATGGCTGTTGATAATAAGAATCTGCCAATTCATTTAGCAACCCAGCCCAATAAGTCTTTCCAACCTTACACTAAAATAAAGCAGCTTCCATCAGAACCTTTTGTAACGTTTGTTGAGCGATTAACCCGAGCTATGGAGTTACAGGTTAAGACTGAAGGAGCCCAGGAATAGGTCCTGGAGAAGATGGCTCTGGCCGATGCAAACGAACGGTGCAAGGCAGCCATCCTCAGCCTGTCTATAGAACCGGCTCCAACCTTAGATGACATGCTCCAGGTGTGTGACAGAAAGGTCTCCTTCATAATAGCTCATCAAAGCCACAGTTCCAGAGTCAAGCGGCCAGAAAAAGCCGCTGCTGCAGACACCGTGCCTCCTGTACCTGTGCCACAGCCACCGCCCAAGAGAAGAACAAAGTGTCTCCTGTGCGATCAGGCTGGACATTGGGCATCTAAATGCCCTTTAAAGAAGCAATATCTGGACTTTCAGGACAATGGGGGCGGGAGGTCTCAAAGGTCCAAAGGGAATTTAAAAAAAAAAAAAATAGAAAATGTAAATGTTGAACTAAATAATCCTGCTTTAACCAGTTCTGCCTTTCAGCAAATGTCACCTGATATGATAGTAAAGGATCCAGCGAGCAGAGAAACAAAAAGTCCTCATGATCTGGTCACCTGAGGTCGTGGGTACGCCTATGTGTCCACGCCCCCAGGTCTCAAGTGGGTGCCAGCTGAGTGGGTGAAACCTTTCATCCCTAAAACTGCAAAGCCACCTGCAGAGGCCCCACAAGTGGCCAGTGCTGCCTGGAGGACGAGAAAGTGCCGAATCTTCTCCTTCTAATTATCATTATTCCTTAACAGTGTTTTTCTAGACAGTTTGTTTGCACTAAAGGTCATTTTTCTTCTGCAACTTTTAAGATACTCAAAGTCTGAACTCTGAGCACCTCCAATGAACCGAGCCTTCCTCCTTCTTAATTTAATAAGAAAATGGGAAATGTTGTAATGCATTAATTTGGTTTATACTGTGTTTCATCGGATTTGTAATGTTTTTTCTCTGTATCACGTGGTCTGTCCTTGCCCAGCAGTAACCCAACTCTGTTCCACTCCCACTTTATCCCTGATGGGGTATTGGCTTGTCCCTTCTCCTGGGCCCTGCCCCCTGGGGAAAAAGCCCCGGCATGGGCGGGGCCTCGAGAGATCTGGCACCGGTGAGCCACTGGGAAAGAGCTCCAGCCAAGCAGGGCAGGACTCGAGAATAAAGCTGTTATATCCCACCCAGTGAGAGAGAGCAGACTCTTTTCCTTTTGCCATTGGCGGTCATCTGGTCTCATAAAGAAACCAACACCTCGTGACTCGCAAGCACATGGCTTCGGCCATTTTAGGAAACACAGGAGTCCCCTCCATCTTGTGACCCCCCTTCCAAACTAAGACTAGCTTGGGGATCACTAAGATGAGTGTTTTGTGCACTTGAACTGCCTGCAAAAGTAAACTGAACCCGGGGTTTACAAACTGGGGAAGAAGGGGGTTTTGGGGAAAGTTTAGGGGTTTCTCGAGGAATATTTGATTTCGGGGAAGGGATTTTGGGGTCAGGATAGGGAGAAACTGAGGAAACTGGGGAAAGTCCACAAAAAACTGGCTCTTTTTTCTTTTCATTTTGTTTTTGCATTGCAAGTAAAATCTGCAAGCTTCAAAGAACAAAATTTTCTTTTTCTTTATCATTAGGGGAGCTTGACTGAGACAATTTTCTTGCAACAACTTCCCAGGGTCATCTTTCCACGAACATGTGGTCACCTTCTCTGGGAGCAACTTGCCAGTCGGGGGCTTCTTCGCAGCATTCCGATGGTAATTTTGAGTCCAAAGGTGAAAACTGCAGCCCTGCCTGTGGAATCCTGTGTTTCGGAGACTCCACAGCAAACGCCAAGCCTGATGGGTCTGTGTCTCTGCGTAGGTGGACTACATTTTGTGACTAACGTACCTGCGTGAGGTTCTTCGGCCATGTGCTCCCCGAGTGGTTCTTCCAGAGTTTTGGGAACCCCCTGCGGCTTTGAGTCACACGTAATGGCGCCAATTATTGAGTCCATTTATGAGACCAGAGAACCGCCGATGGCAAAAGGAAAGAGCCTGCTCTTTTTCCGGGAGGGAAAATATTGCTTTATTTGCCCAGGAGCTAGTTTTAGCTCTTTTCCCGTCCATGCCAGAGTCAGATCTCTCGAGGCCCCACCCATGCCGGGGCTTTTTCCCCAGGGGGCAGGGCCCAGAGGCAGGGACAAGCCACTGCCCAATCAGGGATAAACCTCGTGATAAAGTTAAAGGGGAACATTACAAATCAGATGAAATGAAATATAAACCAAATTAATGCATTACAACACACACTAGAGGAAATGATCTGATTTTTTTTAAGATGCAAGTTATTGAACTTGGCAAGCCAAGCTGCCTTGATGTATACAAAGACCAGACTTAGTATTCTTGTTGTTTCAGGCAAAAATACTTCTCAACAGTCTAAACATCTCTCCAAGCACATGACTTTCCCTTGCATCCAGTGCTCCTATCATTCTGCTGAAGGAGGTTGTAAGAATGGGAAACGCCAGACATTCCTTTTTTGCAAGTCTCATTTTTTCTGTGGATTTGGCAATTATTGCAAACAACACAGGATGAGTTCAATAGTAGGTGAGTGAAAAATTTGATCTGACAGCCCTAATTGAGCCTGAAGTCCCATTTACTGAAAATGATCTGGCATAATTAAAAATTCACAACTGGAGACCAGTTGTGAACACTATACATTATAGGTTCTCTGAATTACTCTGGGAAACATGCTCTCCAGGCTTTGGTCTTGCAGCCAAAACAGCTCGAGCCAGCCACATTGATGGATTCATCTGAGAGGAGTAGCTCTGGATTTCAGAGAGGGAGGGATGCCAAGAGGGTGGCTGTGCTGAAATCACACCAAGCACAGGTTTACAAATATTCCTTCTGCTTCTAAGATTCCTTCTGCTGCAGTATGTTGTCATCCTTACACCATGGGGATATGGTCTTCAATGCCATGTTAAGGTAGTAACAGGACAGCTCCTGCTTTTCTATTCAATTTCTTGTGCTGTCTCAGTATAAAGCAAAGGGACAAATATTCCTGTGAGCACTAACAGGAGCAGCTCTGCAAGCTCAAGGGCTCTTGAAACCTCAGCCCTGTGCCTGTTGCTGACACACAACATCCTTGGTGTTCCAGCACAGACCCATGTGCAACTTTCCAATTGCTTTCTCCTTATTAACCTAATTGGGATTTAATTCCAGCACATCATTTGAAAGCCTCATGTAGCCTGAGACAACTTAGGAGAATGTGACTGAAAACATCTTAATTTCTGCTTTTAACAAACCATGAAGATTTGGCAAATAAACAGAATATTTGAATAAATACAGGACAGCCTCCACTAGGGCAGGGTGTGGGACCTGGGACATTGTGGTGGTGTGTTTTTCTTTATGCATATTTTTGTAAACCCTTTTGAATGGTTTGTTCTTATTTCTCCCCTTGGGTGGATGGTGGTGGTGGTTTCAGGCAGATTTTGGGAGAAATCCTCCCAAGGGGCTCCCCTTCCCTCCCCCAACCGGTTTGGGAAAAGACTTACTCAGAGAGAAGTGGAAAAAACCTGTTTATTAAACAGGCAAAGCACTCCCAGCACAATACCCGATGACAAGAGCTTCGTGCCGCTTACGGAGGGATAACAAACTTAAAGAAAGTAAGTCTCCTCTTGAAGATCGTCACTGTGCTCCACCACTCCGTCTCCACTGGCATTGGGAGAAAAGGAGATGTGCAGGGCTGGTCTTGGTGAGGTGGGTCCCCTGTGGAGGCCCCCGGTGCTTCCCCCAGGTCCTTAGTCTGGAGAGGTTGTAACAGTTCCGAGGAGAGGGCAAAAAAGAAAAAAAGGAAGGAAAAAAAAAAAAAAAAAAA
>JANEHK010000076.1:1733674-1763675 GCA_025960845.1 Tachycineta bicolor | reverse complement strand
ATTCTAAATTTTGATAAATCGAATTTGGTCGGTTTTATTTATAACAAGCAGGTTTAAACAGTTCCAAGAAAAAGGAAAGAAAAAAACCAGTCCAGGGAACTTCTCTGCCCTAGCTAGCTGAAACTAACTAAAAGCAAAAAGATCTCTGTCCTGCAGTCTCTCCAAGCCTCCGCTGAACACACCGTCCGGAGAAGAATGTGGAGTCAGGCAGTTTTCTCAAAACAAATTCCGCGCTTCTCCTTGCTCTTAGAACCAGTCTTAAAGGCACAGGACTCAATAGACAGCACAAACAGAACAGACGATTGGGGATACAAACATCATAAAGTTACCCTAGGACAGAGACTTAAACACAGTCTCCAATAGCCACAATTAAAAGGGACAGCATCGAACCCCAGGGTTTCGGCGCTGGGTGAACGTGGTAACAGACTCTGTCCGTCTGTCACCCCCTCTGTTCACAAATTGGGTCCAATACCGCTGGTTTTTATATAGTCTTCTACTGAGAGTGGACTGAGACCGTAGGACTCCCCCTCCGTGGTAGCTTCATTAGATATTCATGTTCAGGTCTGGAGTCTGTTGAATGGATTCTCAAAGTGGAATATTGCCGTGTCCGGAGAAGGTTTGGAAATGTTAAATCAGGCCAGAACAGATAAGATATTGATCTGATCTAATCATTCAGCTGTTAGTGCGCTCATCTCCCATTTTCTGCTCTTTGTGCTTTTCTGTAAGGTTCCCAGCAGGAATTCCTTCTTTTCTCTTAACCCTCGTGTCCCTCTGTGCAGTTTTAGTCTTAGTTAACCCTAAACACACCTTTAGATTTACTGATCTTAAACTAGGTTTAAAGTAGATCAATTTTACATAGTATATTATTACATTTTACATAGTATATTATTACATTTTACAGTGAATTAATTACATATCATATTACCTAACACGAATTAACTTTAGGACATATATTACACAGAGTTACAAAGAAACTTGCCAGGGGAGGGAGGCCTTGGGCTATATGTCCCTTCCAGAGATGCCAGGTGAATTTTACCGAAATGCCGTGAGTGGCAAGGTTTAAATACCTTTTGGTAATAGTGTGTCAGTTAACAGGGTGGCCAGAAGCATTTCCTGCCATTTCAGCAACTACAGGATCAGTTATTAAAGTATTTTTGGAACAAATAATTCCAAGATATAGGATTGTAGAAGCATTAGACTCAGATAGGGGATCTCATTTTACAGGAAAAATTCTTCAAGGAGTTATGACTGCTCTAGGGATAAGATGGAATCTCCACACCCCCTGGCATCCCCAGAGTTCGGGTAGGGTGGAGAGGATGAATGGAGAAATAAACATCTTTTGAAGCTAGTAATAGAAACTAAGATGCCATGGGTAGGGCTCTTGCCACTGGCTTTAGCAAGGATAAGAGCTAGACCCAGGGGAGATATTCAGTTATCTCCCTTTGAACTGATGTTTAGAATTCCTTACCCTTACAATTCCCAGCCTGGTGGGGGGGTAGAGATAAGTGATGTATATTTAAAACAATATGTGGCCAGGATACTGTCTCTTGTGAAAGCTCTTCGACAGGAAGCTCAGCTGGCACAGACCCTATCTTTGGACTTTGCTGTTCACAACATCCAACCAGGAGATTGGGTCCTAGTTAAGGAGTAAAAAGAAGCACCACTAGTGGCTAAGTGGCATGGACCTTTACAAGTGTTGCTGACCACAGAAACAGCCATCAAGAGAGCAGAACACAGGTGGACCCACCACACTTGGGTCAAAGTCTCTGAGGCCCCAGAGATTTGGACATCTCAGCTGAAAGAGGACAGGAAGCCACAACTGACACTCCGCAATGTTACCCTGGTTTTTCTGAGTTTTTTATTTAGCCTTTTGAATTTCATAATGGAGTCAGATCTTTTAGTTACTGTACAATATTAGAGCAGTTTTTCTACCTTTCCCACAGATGTAACATAAACAAATCCTTTGTTTTTCATTCTTTGTCCTTTGTTTGCATATTTCTAACCTGAAAAACAACTGTAACTGACAGTTGGTCTGACCATTGAGGCTGAGGGGTGGAAACCCCAAAAAGCCAATCTCCTGCTAGACCCACAAATGTATAAAAAGTAAAGAATTAACAAAGAGGCTCTCTTCTTCTTGCTGCTCGCTCTGCTCTTGGAGCAGAGGGCTGGAATCGGAGAAACGTCTGCCTAGCAAATTTACTTGTCTGTGCGTGATTACTTTGTGTGTCTCGGCGACACTGCAGGAGTGGACTGGAGCAGTAGCCAGTGTGTCAACATCGAGGGAAGCCTCGTGTGCCTACCTACAGACTGCTTGCTGAAAAAGTTTGTGTGGGCATCCCTCCTCTCAGATCCCCAGTCACTGAGGGCTAATCCTCGCTGTCATTGTTTTCTTTATGTTAAGCTGTTTCTGTGCCTTTGCTCGCCACAGGTGGTGTGGAGGACAACATGAAAGTGAAAATTAGGTTAGGAGATTAGATTACACCATTAGAATGTTTCTCTTAATAATCTTACCTTTATATTGCCAGTTAGGTTGGGGCCAAAAGTGGGAAAATAATTTTTTAACCTTAGGAGAAGAAGTAGTAAAAACCTTTAACCTTAGCAATTGTTGGGTCTGCGGAGGGCCAGGGGGATCTGAAGACTGGCCATGGGTAGCTCGCCCAGTTGAACCTAAATGGTGGGTTAGCACCCTGAGTGAGGTCCATAATAGAACAGGATTTTGGGATGAGGAAGGAAGTCCATGGAGGCTTCATTCTTCTGAAAGAGGCATTTATTGTCTAAATAGAACAGGAGGCGTATATGTGGGAAAAAGTGTTTGTGACTGGACTTTATCTTTGGGTTTAGATTGTTGGACCCCCAACTGCCCTCCTTATGATTGTTCCAGATATCAAGGCAGATGGAATCAAACACATGTTAAGCTCACTAATGGTAGCTGGGTAAGGTGTTCCTTCCATAATCACCAAAAGGATTTTGAAGGCTGTAAAGCAGTGGGAAAAGATAAGTTTTTTGACCCTTTATTTTTAAGCTGCCCCCGAGATAATTCCACAAATAGGGACGCATGTTGTTCGTGATTATCAGTGGAAGTGGCAGCACCGGAATGGAACTCGGACCCTTTTTAATAGGTTCTGGTCTGGATCCAATAAAACAGATCTGGGATGTAACTGCAAGTGGAAACCTCATGTGAGAGCTTGGAAGTGCAAATACTGTGATGCTTATGGCAGGGCAACTATTGTTGGGGGACCACTAGGCCCAGGACGCAAGCTTTACTTTGACCCACCAATTGATGATAAAAATTAGAAAGGTCTGTTTGCCAATGGGACCTGAGCTTTAAGAGGGCATTACTGGATTCGTGGCCAATATGCTTACCGCAGGTTACCCCCAGACTGGTCAGGGATAGGTTATGTGGGGTATATTAGACCATTGTTCTTTTTACTACCACAAGTTCAGGGAAATCAATTAGGAATCAAAGTTTATGATGATCTAATTAGAGAAAAGCGGTCAATTAATACATCACTGGTAGGAGGGAGCATCCAAAAGTGGGGAAAGGATGAATGGCCACCTGAACGAATCATACAACACTATGGACCAGCCACATGGAATCCTAATGAATTAATATCAGGTGCCAGAGAACCCATTTATAATTTAAGTTGGATAATTAGGTTACAAGCTGTCTTTGAAGTAATAATGAACCAGCCAGCTACAGCTCTTGACCTTCTTGCCGATCAATCTACTCCGATGAGAAATGCAATATTCCAACATCAGATGGTATTAGATTATTTATTAGCAGAAGAAGGAGGAGTGTGTGGCAAATTAAATGACTCAAACTGCTGTTTGCAAATAGATGACAATGGAAAAGTGGTGAAACAATTAACAAAATAAATAAGAAAGTTAGCTCGTGTACCGGTCCAAACATGGAAAGGATGGGAATGGGACATGTTTTCATGGTTACCTGGTGGACTATAGGTTAAACAAATGTTTTTCTTCCTCTTATGTGTGGTAGCAACTCTTATCTTTTTACCATGCATGATCCCTTGCTTAGTACAACTTATTCAACACATGATCAAAGGGATGCAGGTAGTAGCCATGCCTACTGATCCAGAGATGGCTACAAAAGGACAGAAATTGATGTCACTGCAAATAATTGCAAAACCAAAAAAGACCCAAGACCAGAAAATTAAGTCAATGATAACTAAAGTTTGTAAAGACAATTATTAAAAATAAAAGGGGAGGGATTGAGAGGAATGACAAGATTTGTCTTTACAAACAAGCCCTGGGTCTGCTGGTAGATAAAACTAGCACTGAGAGATAAGAGAAACAATGGGAAGGATTCTATTGATTGATGAATGGAAAAGAAGATACTTGCCTCTACAAACAAACCTATGGTTTGTAAATGAAATTGAATATTGAAAGAAGAAAGCAACAATGGGGAAAAACCCATAAATCCCATAAAATTAAAAATTAGGGGGGTTATACATTAAAAGGGGAATCTGAGGTCTTAGGCATTTCAGGAAGTCTGTACCTCTCAAGTACCTTAGCCAATGGGGAAAGAGAGAGGGAAATGCAGCTGGGAAATTAGGATAAAAAGGAGGCTTCGTCCTCTGAAAAACTGAGAAACCCCAGGGGAAAAGCCCCATGGCCTCTCCCTTTATTCAAATAAAGTAAAAGGACTCCTGTCTCCTTTTTGGACATAAACCTCTGGTGTTCATGGATTAATTTTCCGAACAGCAGCATAGCTGGCTAAATAACGGCTAAGCAAATGAAGTTCATTGCGAGCCATGCTGAGGCAGCCGTGGTTGTGTGGTGCCACGCTGGTCGCACAGTTCTGGCCACATGGCTGCTCCCTGTCTGGGATGGCAGCGGCCACTCCCAGCTCCGGCTGCTCCTCTCGGCACTGGTCCTGGTGCCGGTATACCCTCCCTGGCCGGTATAGACCGGCTGGGTCTGCCAAGAAAGGTCCAGCGCTGCAGCAGAGCCCAGTGCAGCCCAGCCCGGGGCCAGCCGCAGGAGCCGTGTGGGCCTGGACTAGGCCAACCTGTTCCAAGACCAGAAGCTAAGAGAGATTTTCCCAGAGTTTGTTTTACTTTTAACATGTGTGTTTGCAGAGGTGTATCCCGCTCCCCAATTGGTTTGACAGGTTGTCAATCAATGCAAAACCAGCACAATCTGAAAACTGGAGATGAACTCCCTCCTGCTGACCCAAGACTGACTCAGAAGTAATCATGTTTAACAGAAGTGAACTTGCAGGCTGGGACCTTAACACCTGCGAGAGGTGCAAGCACAAGAGAGACAGTCTACGTTTCATCAGCTCAGCCTCATTCTACAAGCAGGGGGAGGACATGGAGGACCAACATTGGAGCGAAGAAGAGAAGCTGTGTCAGAAAGGTGAATGCCCAGAGGTGCTAACCCTAGCGAGTCCCTGAGCTCTTTATCTGCACACTCAGGGTATGGTGCAGCCATGACCCAAGCGATTAAAATGCATGGAAAGCCAACACTCGTGTCCATCCAGAGAGGCACCCAGATGTCCATTAGGGACCTCAGCCCGTGGTGCAGGTGGCAGTGTGCACGGGAGCACAACATCAGACATGCCACACCAACAAGGTGTTTTCACTTCCCCAAGAAACATATTCACACCCAAAGATAGATTCTGATCTGTGACTTGTATAGTTTATAATAAAGGCTCTGATAAACATTTTATCTCAGTTGCTTTATTCCAAAATTTGTGTGATTTTTCTTCCCTCTCTTTTTATTTTTAATTAAACCAAACTCACACAATCTAAATAACAACATAAATTCTTGATGTTGATCTATGCAACAACAGACCCACTTGGTTGTAGTGCATTAATTTGGCTTATATTGTATTTCATTTTTATATTGGGTTTTGTAATGTTTCTTCTGTTCCCTTAGATACTGTATCACAAGGTCTGTCCCTGCTTGGCCCTACCCATCCTTCCACACTGGAATGTAACCCAACTCTGTTCTACTCCCACCTTGTCCCTGATTGGGTAGTGGTTTGTCCCTGCCTCTAGCCCCTTCCCCCCCGGGTAAAAGCCCTGGGAGGAGGGGGGAGAGCCCTCTTTGGCACAGGCACCGGGGCAAGGAATGGACTGGGCTCCAGACTCTAAAGGGGCCGGACCCCTAAATAAAGCCATGATCCCCTCCATACAAAGTGCAGACTCTTTCCTTTTGCCATTGACAAACGCCTGTTCTCTTTAAAGGAAAAAGTTCCAGCAGCCTCTGGGTACCTTTTATCCCTGGGAAGGAAGATTCCTTCTGAAGTGGTTTCTCTCTCAAGCTAGCCAAAATGGAGCATGGGCTCTGAGGGAAAAGAGAGAGAGCCACTACAGCTGGCACCCAGTGTGGGGCTTGAAGCCACAAGGGGCTCCCAAAATGCCGGAAGAACCACGCGTGGAGCACATGGCTGAGGAACCACACAGGCACGTGAGTCCCAAAATGTGGCCCATCCATGCCGAGAGACAGATCCGTCAGACTTGGCGTTCACTGTGGAGTCTCCGAAACACCGGACTTGACAGAGCGAGGCTGTGGTTTTCCTTTGGACTTAAAAAACCCAATGGAGTGCTGCAAAGAAGCCCCCTGAATGGCAGCCTGCTCCCAGAGAAGGTGACCACATGCTCGTGGACAGCCTAGCCTGGGAACCGAGACTGGAAGCCCTTTCTGCACCACAAGGGTCAGTTTCAGGCAAAAGGAGTGATTGGGAAAGAAAGGAAAGATCCATCTGCACGCTGGATGTTTGGTGAGTATTACCACTTTGGGATCTTAGGAAAAATCTTTCAGAGGCGTTATTTCTCAGGGAAGAGTTTTTTTCCTTTGGGGGAAGGTTTTTGATTTCAGAGAAAACCTTTAGGGTGCTTTAATAGCAAATTCGGTTCTGGCTGCGCAGCTCAGGGGGTGGAAAAGGGAACAGTCTCTCCTCTGTTTTTTTTTTTTTTTCTCTCTCTCCAGCAAGGTGGTTTTTTTTTTTTTTGTTTCGGGTTCCCAGTCACAGTTAAAGGGGACCCAGAAACTTAAAATCTGAGACAAAAATGGGTGCTAGGCTGTCTGTGTCTCAAAAAAAGTGTCTATCACCAAATTTTAAGTGCCTTGGATGATGAGGAGACCCATTGTTCAAAGAAACAGCTGAAAAAATTAATTCGGTGGTTTTTTTCTCAGTTTCCACATGTATCAATAGAGTAAATAAGCTTCCTGGAATTTTGGGAGGCTGTTGCAAAGAAATTGGTTGAATCAGACTCCCCTAAGGGTAACGAAACTGCAAATTTTGCTTTTTGGAGCTTGAAAATTCGGTGAGTATTGCAAAAGCCAAATGAAAAGAAAAAAAGCCGGTTCTTTGTGGATTTTCCCCAGTTTCCTCAGTTTCTCCCTCTCCTAACCCCAAAATCCATTCCCCAAGCTCGGGTATTCTGAGGAAAGCAGCCCAGCAGACAGGGCAGGGAAGTTGCACGTCCCCTAACTTTCCCTGAATTCCTGAGTTCTCCTGCTCAAGGAATTCTGGCCAGATTCCTCGAGAAACCCCTAAACCTTCCAAAACCTCCCTTCTTCCCGTTTGTAAACCCGGTCATCGGTTTTCTTTTGCAGACAGTTCGAGTGCTCAAAACCCCAATCTTAGTGATTCCTAAGCTGGTCTCAGTTCTGGGGAATCACAAGAAGACGGAGACTACTTTGTTCCCCAAAATGGCCGAAGCCAAATTCTCCTGAGCCACGAGGAGCCTTTTTCTTTGCCTGTCCCTCCTACCCACAATCCATTTTGCAATCTCTTCCTCTCCCCAGACCGCTCCTTCCCTTCGGTGCTGCCCCTGACACTGCCCTCTCCTATGACTCTGCCCCCTACCCTCAAACCTCCGTACTCTGACTCCGCTCCTTGTGACTCAAGCCTCGAGCCCCTCCCTGCCCCTGGTTCCCACGGTTTCCCTGCTCACAATCCCAGTTCCCATGCCCCGGAGGAGAGGGGAGGAAGCCGGGAACCTGGAAGCAGGAACGGATCCCGGCTTTTCTGCCACTCCTTTCACATATCGATGGTCAAAAAAGGGTGGTGTTGTCCATGGTTATTGGGACTTCTTCCCCCAACAAGCGATTTGGGATTTATGCAAAGCTCAGATCGATTTTAGATATGAAAGTGAATACTTTTGCAACCTTTTAAAAGCAAATTTAGCAGGGAATCCTACAGTTCCCTTTGACTTCTGAAAGGATTTCCTTCCGGAGCTTTGGCAAAATCCTAAAACAGCTGTTGATAATAATCATTTCCCAATTCAATTAGAACATCTGTGTGGTGATAGTGAATGGGTCTCAGCCCTCAAGCAGCCTCAGGAAATTCCTTTGCTTCGATCAGAACCTTTTGTGACATTTGTGGAGCAATTAACTTGAGCTATTGAGTTACAGGTTAAGAAAGAAGGAGCCCAGGAACAGGTCCTGGAGGAGATGGCGCTGACCAATGCAAATGAACAGTGCAAGGCAGCCATCCTCAGCCTGCCCATGGAACCAGCTCCAACCTTAGATGACATGCTCCAGGTGTGTGCCAGGAAGGTTCCCTTCATGACAGCTCACCAAAGCCACAGTTTCAGAGATGCATTCAAGCCACCACAAAGACCTGCTGCTGCAGACAGTGCCTCCTGTGCCTGTGCCATGACCACCACCCAAGAGAAGAACAAAGTGTCTGCTGTGTGATCAGGCTGGACATTGGGCATCTCAATGCCCTTTAAAGAGACAATTACTGGAATTTCTGGACAGTGGGGGCGGGGGGTCTCAGGGTCCCAAAAAGAATCTTTCAAAAAACTAAAAGGTGAGCGCTGGCTGGCCCAGCATGCTGACATAAATGGGGCAAGTCCGAGGAGCCCGGAAAAAAAACTAGAAAATGCAAATGTAAAATTAACCAATCCTGCTTTAACCAGTTCTGCCTTTCAACAGGGGTCACCGGATGTAATAGTAAAGGATCCAGTGACCAGAGAAACAGAAAGTCCTTATGATCTGGTCACCTGTGGTCGTGGGTACGCCTATGTGTCCACTCCCCCAGGTCTCAAGTGGGTGTCATCCAAGTGGGTGAAACCTTTCATCCCTAAAACTGCAAAGCCACCTGCAGAGGCCCCACAAGTGGGCAGCACTGCCTGGAGAAGGAGAAAGCACCAAACCCACTCCTTCTAATTACCCTTTTCCCTTAACAGTGTTTTTCTGAACAGTTTGTTTGCACTAGATGTCATTTTTTCTTTTTCAGCTTTAAAGGTACTCAAGGTCCGAATTCTGAGCATCTCCCACGGACTGAGCCTTCCTCCTTCTCAATTTAATGAGAAAGAGGGAGATGTTGTAGTGTGTTAATTACGTTTATATTGTATTTCATTTTTATATTGGGTTTTGTAATGTTTCTTCTGTTCCCTGGAAACTGTATCACGTGGTTGGGCCCTGCTCCAACCTGCCCATCCTCCCACACTGGAATGTAACCCAACTCTGTTCCACTCCCACCTTGTCCTTGATTGGGTAGTGGTTTGTCCCTGCCTCTAACCCCTTTCCCCCTGGGTAAAAGCCCTGGGAGGAGGCGGGGGGAGCCCTCTTTGGCATGGAAATGGGGATGGGGACCGGACTGGGCTCCAGACTTTAAAGGGGCCAGACCCCTGAATAAAGTCATAATCCCCCCCCCAGACAAAGGGCAGACTCTTTCCTTTTGCCATCAATGGATGCATGTTCTCTCTAAAGGAAAAGGTTCCAGCAGCCTCTGGGTACCTTTTAGCCCTGGGAAGGAAGATTCCTTCTGAAGTGGTTTCTCTCTCAAGCTAGCCGAAATGGAGCACGGGCTCCGAGGGAAAAGAGAGAGAGCCCCTACACCACTCAAAAGAACATTGTTTGGGTATTCCCGGACTATCCGTCCATGTTTCTTATAGCAAGGTTAGTCAGTGGAGTATGAAATTATTATATTAATGGGTTCTAAATGTGCAGGTGTTTAACTGGAGAACTATGATCAGAGAGAGGGTGGAGAAGCTGCAGGCACATTTATTTAAATGGCTCATTTCCAACTTCTCCTTCTCTTTCAGGACCTGCATCCTGCTGAAGGACTCCTCCATACACCTCTCATAGACTATGTGTAGCCAAAAATCAGAATTGGCTTGCATGACCACTTTATCCTGCCAGATTATATAGGATACACAGCACAAGGACCATTACTTTCAGCGTGGGCACTCTGATGCTGAGTCTTGCATTTACTACCTGAAACACTGCCTACTTTTATTCCACTGCCCAATTCCTTCTGCTAGCCCCCAAGTCCCATAAGATCAAAGCATCATCCAGCATCGATGAGCTACAAGACCAAGGCTCACACGATGCCTTTGGCATATGTAGACTGATAAGGTTAAAGAATAAATGGTTGGGGTTTTTGGGCAATCCACAGAGACCTCTGCGAAGATGAGACACTGGCTTATGAGGCTCGTTACGATCATACTGCAGCAGCGACCTTCAGCACACAGCAAAGGAAAGTAGGATTTAGTGTTAATGTAAACAGCATAATGAAACAACTCAGGGGAAGGCCAGCCTCAGCCACAACTTTTATCCTGCTAAAGAACTTGCAAATCCACAGCAGTGAGAGGGAGTTTGCAGACAAAAATAAAAGAAAGCCTTCAGCCTTTTCATCCCAGGCTCCCATGTTACAGAAGAAGTCATAAATAAGGCAACGAAACATTTTGCTGGATAAAAAGCCATTAGAGAAAGCAATTCTCAGCCTTTCATCTGGAGCTTTTGTGGCAGCAGTCATTTGGGTGAGATCAGCTCTCCATGACCGGTGGTTCATGCCAGTTGGGCACATCAGAAAGCCAGCCCTGGCCAGGCCCTGCAGCATAACACACTGAGGTGAGGTGCCTGAACAGGACTGGAGTTATAGAACCAGCAAAGAGGAGGAGTCCACCATCACCAGCTCCCAGAAAATCCCTGCAGTACCCTCTGCAATGTCTCACCGTATCCTGAAAGAAATGTGATCAAACTGTTGCACGCAGCTGAAGTCAGCAAGACTTCCCTCAGCAACATTAAAAGAGCCTGCATCCGGCACTCACATCTAAAAATGCAGCAGGCCTTTTAGTTCCCTCCCATTAGACCAAACACATCCACAATCCCTGGGAACACACCCTCAACTGCAACCAGAGATGAGGGACAGACCACAGCTTCAAATGTGCTCCATAGCTTAGTAGCCCTCTGCTTTTGAGCCCTGATGACTTTTTATCCTGCTAGTGAGTAAACACTGTGTGACAAAGCAAAAGGTATTGGAGAGTCCTTCCCAGCCCTCCTGTACCACATGTGTGCAGCTGGTTCTGCTGTAGTGGCCGAAGTGTCAGATGATAATTTATTTTCCATATGATTTAGCCAGCTTGCAATTGATTATAGATTTGATTGACTTACTGGAAATCCCAGAAGACCACCTTCTTCAGAAGGAGAATCACCCCCTTAGACTTCAAATTAGTAGCCAAATTAATCAATCCTTACATAGTGATTTCACTAATTTGATGAATTACCATTAACACTGCATTGCTGATTTACCTTGGCTTTGATACTTACTTGATAAGGATATTGCTTTGTTGCTATTTTAACACTGTTGACAACATTGGGGGGGATTGTCTTTCTCAGAAGTGTGTTAAAACACTTTGCCAAGACAGTGGTGCACATCTGTATTGATAAATTGCACATGAGCTAAGAAGGAGGGGTTGGGCTCACCTCTCCTTATCCCAACCACCCCTGCCTTGGGGTACACCTTGTCTGTTCTGCAGCCCTTGAGCAGACCAGGACCTGAGTTTTGTGTGATGGGAATGATCACCCTTCACCTCCCCCAGCCATCAGGTCTGCTGGATGGGGCAGGATCAGGACAGCCTAGGAACCATCTGCAGAGGAGGGAGGGTATTTTCTCCAGTTACTTACTCAAGTAGGCCTGCTAATGACTAGACCATTCAGGGTTGAGCAACAGAACAAAAAAAGACAGAAGATGACAGCTTTTGGTCTTCTGTCAGTTTATGAATGAAAATAAGGTGCAAAAATTGTATGATCATGTACAATGGATGGGATGACCAGCTATGACCAGGTTTGAGTGTAACTCAGACCACTATTTCCTTTCCCAGTCAAAGCTGAATGCAAGAAAAGAATGTTTCAAGAAATGTATTAGTTTTCCTATATATCCTCTACTTTTAAGTTACTTTAGTCAATTAATACCAAATTCTAAGAAGTGACTTTCTGGAATGCCTCTTTCAACCCAAGGCAATTGGTGAATCAAAAATCAAACCCAGCCAATCAGCTGCAAAGGTAAGACAAGGAGACCTGGGTTAGCAAGAGGTACCAAACACAGACCAAACCTCCCTTCAGGGACACAACCAGCACACATGAATGGAACAAGAAAATGAAACATCTATTATTTAAACCTGAGGTGCTGCTTGGCAATGTAAATCACAATCCCAATCAGGAATTTAACAACCACTTTCGATTGAAGACCAGTGCATTGGGATGGATGACTAATGCTTGTTTACTTGTGGGGTGGCTGTATTGGGGGAAATCAAGCTGCAGTGCCTTCCCTTTGCTGCAACTCTGCTGGGGGAGCAGGAGGACCTGTAACATCAAGGTCAAGTCCCTGTGCCAGGTTCAGCATCAGGAAGGATTTTTAAACAACTGCCAAAGTAGTAGCAGCAAAGCTGGAACAGAACAATGACCCAAGCAATGCTTTTCAATTATACAGATGATGCGGTCCAAATCTAAAGTAGGTTTAAACACTTGCCTTGGCTGTTTCTCCTTTTGCATAATGAGAATCTGCTACTGAAATGAAAAATAGTTTATTGCAAAAAACCTCCCAGCAACCCAAAACTGCTATATTTGAGCAACTGGTGACAACTGTGAAGCCAACAGGCTTCCCAGAAGACAAGAGAGATGTACAAAAAAGCAGCCTGAAAGGCAAATCATTATCATATCACCTGTGGTCCTTTATAACTGATTCCTAGAAAAAGACCCATAGGTCTTCTAACATACTTATCTCTACATAACAGTAGATGTAAAACCTACCAGCATAGTTTCATAAACCTGCAATGATGGCACATTTGTGAGGATGCTCATGTGCTCACAGGCTTGGATTTTCTGTTTCTGCCTAGTGAACTTTTCTGGGAAGAGACAAAAAGCCACCCATGCCAGGAGAGGCTTGGGAGAAACAGTTTCTAAAACTAGGAAAGCTGATGGACAGGCTCCAGTCTTTCTTTACATGAAAATTTTGTTGCATCTCCCATGTTCAAGATGTTCAACGAGCCTGAAATCCTCAACTGGTTTGATCTCATGTCTCTGGGGAATTCTGCTGGAAGGGATCAAAATGCATGATCCTGCATCTCAGAGTTTGTTGTAGTGCATTAATTTGGTTTATATTGTATTTCATTTCTATATTGGGTTTTATGTTTTCTTTTGTATCCCCTGTTCCCTTGGATAATGTATCACGTGGTTTGTCCCTGCTCAGCCCCGCCCATCCCCCCCCACACTGGAATGTAACCCAACTCTGTTCCACTCCCACCTTGTCCTTGATTGGGTAGTGGCTTGTCCCTGCCTCTAGGCCCGTCCCCCAGCGCTCTTCCACCAGAGAATGGGGACTGGACGGAGCTGGAGGAGCAGGACCCCAAAATAAAGCCCTGTTCTCCCTGGACAAAGAGCAGACTCTTTCCTTTTGCCATTGACAGACACCTGCTCTCTCTAAACGATAAGGTTTGCGGCCTCTAGGCAGCTTTTACCCTGGAAGGAAGATTCCTTCTGAAGTGGTTTCTCTCTCAAGCTAGCCTAAATGGAGCACGGGCTCCGAGAGAGAGAGAGAGAGCCGCTACAACAGTTGCTTCTCACATCTACTGATTCACACAGGCATCATTCAGCTCCTTGCAAAGAAATCCTGGTTTGACTTCTCTGTCCTCAAGCACCACCAAGCAGGTCCTCATCTTTGCAGAAGGCTCTAAGTGCTGCTGTAGCAGACATGAAAATCCAGTTAACATTCCCTTTCAGTTTGATTAACATGCCTTAATGCAATTCAATTAACAAAGTATTATGGTTTCTAACATCACAGCTTTTATATCCTTTTCTAACCAGGAAAAATCTATGACATATGATACAGCCATTAGAAAGGAGCAGGTAGCTCTCAAAAGGCTCCCTATCACCTGATCCAAAGCAAGATAGGGTCAGCAGAAAGACATTTGCTGACTCCAGCAGGTCACAGATCAGGCACTAGAGAGTGAAATCTATAAATGCCCTTTCACCGAGCAAGTCAAATTACTGAGGTCCATGAATTATGTGGGGGAAAAAATTCCCAGCTAAGAGCTGCAGTATTTACAGCACTGTCCCAGCTGTAAAAACCTTTCCTGGGAATCAGAGGTTAGGCAGTGGAGATTGCAAAGGACTTAGTGAGAATTACCATCAGATGGATTAGCTAAGCACCATCAGGCCAAAACTGTACAGAAACATTAGACAAGGCATATTTGAAAGCCAGCAAAAAGTCTTTCAAGGATTAAGTCCTTCCACTGTTATTCCTTTCAAAATAAGTAAAAGCAAGGTAAGATTAATTCATTGTCAAGTTCATGAAGAACAGACTCCAGCACAGAAATAAACACAATTTGAATTGACTCTGGTGGCTTCAGAGAGGTCACATCAAGCCAGAACTAATGCAGTATTGACCTGCTCTTACTCTAGGACTACATAACAAAGCTCCCAACAGCATTGCAGGCACTGCAAATTCATTTTCTTTAATAATGTCTGGACAGCAAAGTTAGCCTGGGATACAGACTGCATTCAATAGGCACCTCCAGCAGCAGGAAGCAGGATGAATACTAAAAATTGGACATTTAGGTGCCATCTGAGACAGACAAGGGCCTGCACAGCTCACCACAGCCCTGAACACTGAATGGCCACACTGTTGCTCTCACCAGTAACATCCCAAGGCCTGACTGGGCAGCCACAGCCCAAGGAAGACAGCATCTGCAGGTACTCAGCGTACATTTTGAAGCCACACAAAGCTGCCAAATTTTAAGTAGCACAGGCACCAAAAGAACCCCCCATCCTGGGCAGATGCTGTGCTTGACCTCTGCTGTGCATTTCCTAAAGAGGCTGCTGGGATTTCATCCATCTCTGCAGCCCCCAATGGAAATCAGATGCAGTCACAATAGCTGTGCTGGGAATCCCTCTTCTCAGGCCCCAGGAATCACAGAATCACAGAATGAACTAGGCTGGAAAAGACCTTTGAGATCATCAACTCTAACCTATGACCTAACACCTCTTCATCAACTAAACGGATGCCCTAAGCTTTAGCTTTCATATTTTCAGATTCTGTGCTGCTTAGAGGTGTAGTTCTGAGTCTCATATTAAGTGCCAGTAAGCTCTCTTCACAGAGTAGGCAGACAAAGCAAATCCTTTTCCTGCTGGAGACCAAGGACAACTTTCAGTCCAAAAGCACAAACAACGGTAGACTGAAGGGAGGAACAAGAAGGACAAGACCTCACAACCTGAAGCTGTAACTGGACAATTAAACCCCAATATGCAAATGGCCCAAAACTTACAAAAATGTAAGATCTTGTGACCAGTTAGCCATCTTTCTTTTGTGACCACCCTGGGTGTAGCCTTGGTCAGGCTCCTGTCTTGCCCAAAGCAGATCCTGGAGGCCTTTCAAAAAATATTTTATTTTCTAGCTCTGTCCAGTCTCTGTTTCAGGTCAGCCTTCATAAGGCATCAGTTTCTGGCACCCCAGATGGGACCCTGAGGCATCTGGAAAACCCCCCTGGACCAGAGGAACACCCAGAACACCCAGCTCCTACCGGCACTCCGAGAGAGGCGGCTCCAGCTGTGGCCCAGGAGGTATCAGAGCCCAAGAATCCAAAGTTCTGTGGACCTGACAGAGACACATGAGTAATTGAATAAAAAGGTATTCTGTTTAGCACCTTAGTTAAGTGTTAGTGAAAGGGCCTGAGGGTCAGGCGGAGTGCTCTCTGTCTCCCCGCTGATAGTGAGAGGACACAAAAATGGGGTTACATTGCAGGGCTGTTAGTGTGAAGCCAGCAGCAATGCAGGGAGTGAGTCCCTGCCCTGGGGTTACATTGCAGTGCGGTTGGTGTGAGGCCAGCAGTGGCACAGGGAGTGAGTCCCGTCCCTGCCCTGTGGCTCTAAAGGGTGGGAGTTCAAGTCCTGACCTTGCTTGCTTGCTTTTTCTCTATCTCTCTGTTATAAATACGATGGACCAAATTTTAGAAATCAAAATTCAGAATTTTATTGAGAGACAAAATGACAGTCTCGGATAGCCACAATTAAAAGAACAGTGTTGAGCCCGGGGTCGGCACTGGGTGAACTCTGATAACAAACTCTGCCAGTCTGCTATCCCCCCAAGTTCACATTTTCGGCTTGAAGCTGCCCCTTTTTATACACAGAATCGCTGAGAAAAGACGAGGCTCCGATGTTTTCCCTGTCCGCGGCAGCTTCATTAACTATTCATGTTCGGATCTGGGTGTCCTGAATAGTTTTTTCCTGGGTTAACAATGACCTTAATGGCTGAGCCCAGGTGTGTTGTAGATATGGTAATGTCCAGAGGAGTCCGATGAGATATGAGTAGATATGATAATGTCCGGAGGAAACGGGTGAGATACAGATCTGATGTAATCAATCAGTTCTTGAGTAGTTCATCTGCTTCTTCCGTGGTTTTTGTGTTCCTTTCAGGGTTTCCCAGCAGAGGCATTTCGCTGACATTCCTACATAGTCCTTGTGTCCCTTTTCTGGTGTTGTGCTGCCAGCAGAAATACTTTGTACTTTTCCCTGTATGGCTTTTATGTTTTGCAGATATAGACTTACATGAATTAACCTTAAATATATCTTACAGTTTTTATTAGAACATGTACAAGTAGATACAAACTTATATTTTATATGGGTGTATTACAATACAGACATTCAAACACGAATTAACTTTAGGACATTTATCACATCTCTAATTATTTTCTTACTCATAACTGCTGAGGTATGGGGTGTATATTTTCTTGTGAATATTGTAATAATAACATCCCAAGAGATAGTCCCCAGGTTTTATAAATACGATTGACTAAATTTTAGAAATCAAAATTTAGAATTTTATTGAGACACAAAATGACAGTCTCAGACAGCCACAATTAAAAGGACAGCATCGAGCCCGGGATCGGCGCTGGGTGAACACGGTAACACACTTTGCCAGTATGCCACCCCCAAGTTCACATTTCTGGCTTGAAGCTGCCTCTTTTTATACACTGGATCGCTGAGAAAAATCGGGGCTCTGATGTTTTCCCCGTCCGTGGCAGCTTCATTAAATATTCATGTTCGGGTTCTGGTGTTCTGAATGGATTTTCCCGGGCAAACAATGTCCTTAATCATCGAGCCCAGGTGTGGCGTAGAGATGGTAATGTCTGGAGGAGACGGATGAGATACTGATCTGATGTGATCATTCGGTTCCCAGGTTCTTCATCTCCTTTTTCCATTGTCTTTGTGTTTCTCTTAATGATTCCCGGCAGAGGTATCCCTGTGTCCCTTTTAGTGTAATTCTCAGCATAGTTTCTCGTGTCCCTTTTTGTGTACTGTGCTGCCAACAGGAAATTCCTCGTACCCCTCTCTGTGTAACTTCTGTCTCAGTTTTCTTATAATATATTTGAGTAGAAATAGAACTTATATTTTATATGGGTGAATTACAATACAAACATATTTCAAACACAAATTAACTTTAGGACATATATCACACCAGGCATTAATTTTGAAAAATTGGACTGATTTAACTCCCCTGGGGGGGGGGGGGGGATTCCTTATTCTTTAAATCTAAACTTACTAGGCTCTCAGAAAAAATCTGGCCAACTTATGAACTAGATAACTACCAGACGTGGTCTGAATTCGGGTGTCTTGATAAGAAGTTAATATCAAGTTTAATCTCCCGCATACACAAAGACCGATATTTCGACGAGCTAGAATATGCTAAGCTCCTTATGGTGTTGGCTTGTTGCCAAGAGCCAGAGAAAAAGGAGCCTATATTGGTCTTAAAGAAAAAACAGGGGAAAAGTAAAAGAAATGATGAGTTGATATGGAACAGCGAATGTAAAAACGACCTCATAGCCCTTTATCTGAGGGGCGGCTCGCGCACGGGTCCAGGAGGGGCCCCTCCACCCCCAGCCCTGCCCCCGCTGACACCACAGCAAGTGCGGGGCGGGGAAGGGCTTTGGCAACCATCCCTGATGGGAATGGGCCCCCCGCTCCTGTCACAGCCCCCGGTCGGAGCGGCAGGGCTGCTGCCGCTGCTGCCCCCAGTTGGGCTGATCCCCCCGACCCCGTCCCTATCCCCAGCCAGGCCGCTCCCACCGCCATCCAAGAAAGGGGGAGCGGGGGCAGGGGGCGGGCCCCTGGCAGTCTCCCAGCCGGTGAAGGAGGAGGGGGGAGAGGGAAGAGACAGCCAGCGTGTGCAGCCCACAGCACCACCCCTAGAACAAGAGCCGGGGGCAAAGCCTTCTATGCCTTAGAAAGGAAACTGAGTCATGATACTGTATATGGAGTTGGGGCTACCGGGGTAACCAGAACATGGCCTTTCTTCCAACCTTTAAAATTTAAGCTAGGGAAGCACTGGGTAACCCATCAATTCCTTTATATGCCTAACTCCCCATAACCATTGCTGGGGAGGGACTTGCAAGAAAAATTTGAAGCAGTGATTAAATTTGAAAAGGAGAAGAGTGTGCAAGTTGTAATTCCTGAACCTAAATTTGTCCAAGTTGCTGCACTATTTATATAGGAAAGATTTGATAAAATCCCCGCTGAAGTTGGAAAAGTGGTAAATCCAATAGTATGGGCCAGTGATATGCCAGGAAGATCCAAACGAGCAGAACCAGTGAGTACTGCACTCAAACCAAGAGCCACACCAGTTGGGCAAAAACAATACCATTTGAAATCAGAGAACTGCCAGGGATTGGCACCTATAATTGAAAAATTCCTGCAACATGGTTTATTAGTGCAATGCGAGTCCAAATTCAACACCCCAGTTTTAGCTGTTAAGAAAGCAGACGGTAAGAGTTATAGGTTAGTATAAGATATAGGAGCAATTAACAAAATTACCGAGGACACACACCTAATGGTAGCCAATCCCTACACCCTTTTAACCACACTGACAGCCGAATTAGGATGGTTTACTGTTGTAGACCTAAAGGATGTCTTTTTCTGCATTCCTATGTATAAAAACAGCCCCATAATATTTGGAAACCAGCTAGCAAAGGAACTAAAGGACTGGAGAAGACAAGAGCCAGAAGGAGTTATTCTTCAATATGTGGATGACATCCTGATTGCAATCAAAACTAGAGATGATTGCATACGACTTACCTTAAGTTTATTAAACTTCTTGGGACTGAGTAGGTAGCAAGTTTATAAAGACAAAGCACAGATTTTCAAAGAAGCAGTAGTTTACATGGGGCTTGAGATTTTCCATGGACACCGACAGCTCAGCAAAGAACAGAAAGAAGCCATCTGTCAACTCCCAGAGCCCCATACTGTAAGAGAGATGCAAACTTTCCTGGGAATGGTAGGTTGATGTCGTTTGTGGATAGAAAATTATAGACTGCTGGTAAAATCCCTATATGGAGCATTAAAAACAGCCAACAAAGGAATTATCATATGGACTGAAAACACTAGAGCAGCATTTAAACAGCTGAAACACACTAATGTCAGCCCTGGCACTGGAGCTACTGGACTTAACTAAGCCTTTTGAACTTTTTACATATGAGAAACTAAATATGGCTTTGGGGGTACTAGCACAACGCCTCAGAAATCAACAGAGGGCTGTGGCCTACTTTTCCAAACAGCTAAACAATGTTGCCCAGGATGCCTGAAGGCTGTGGCAGCCACTGTCCTGATCCAGGAAGCCCAAAAACTCACCCTTGGGCAACACATTGTAGTGTATGTACTCTATGCTGTAGCAGCTGTATTGGAACAAAAGGGGAGACATTGGCTATCTGGTAACTGAATGCTTAAATATCAAGCACTGTTCTTAGAACATGATGATGTTACCCTGAAAACATCTTCTGTTGTTAACCCTGCCATGTTTTTGTCCTCCACCTTAATTGACAATGAGCCTGAACATAACTGTTTACAGACAATTGAAAAGGTCTATTCCAGTCTATCTGACCTGAAAGACATGCCCCTGGAAAATCCAGTTTGGGAGCTTTTTACAGAAAAGTGCAGCTTTATGAAGAATGGCAAAAGGATGACAGGCTGTCTTGGTTTTGAAAGACAGTTGTCTGCCAGGGAGAACTAGCACCTCCCTTGTAATGGAGAATGTAAACCCCCTTCCCTCCAAATTATTATAGTTTTGCAATTAGGGGCTTTCAGGCAAAGATATGGGAGTAGGAGTAACAGTTCTTTACTAGGAATATTAAAAATAAAGGAAAATACAAATGTAGTAGTACAAAAAAACAAGCAAGGAAGCAAACAAAAATCCTGGAAAAACCCTGACAGAGTCGGGGATCCGACCTGGCACCCTGTTGGTCAGGGTGTTGGAAGCAGTCCAAATACATCCTCCTGGAGTAACAGATGTGGTTCTGGGGAGTAGAGATGGTCCTGTAGAAAGTCCAGTGGTGATGAGATGGGTCCGGTTTTCCTCCAGGAATCCAGTGGAAAAAACCGGGATTCTTTGTGTCCTTCAGTCCCAGTTTTTATCTAGCTAGGAACAGCTGGCTCCTCCCCCACCGTGTGGAGCATCTCACAATGGGATGATGGAATGTGTCATGTCATTGGTGGGCCCTAATGGCCCACTATCAGAAGATGTCCCCCTGGAGGATGGAGAGGTGGTGAAAGAGATAAGAAACACTTCCCCACCTGGTTTTAATGGCTGGGCCATTATCAGAAGGCATCTGCCCCCCTCCCCCCTGGAGTTACAAGAGAAGGAAAAAACATCTCCCAAAAAATAGCTTTCAACAGATGAAATAGAATACACATTTTTAGGTTACATAATACAAGACACATGCTATACAGTAACCACGCAGGATAAAGTGATCAAGGCAAAGGCCCTGCCAGCAGATGTGTCATCACAGAAAGCCAAACTGATTGCACTAATGAGAGCCCTAGACCTGAGCGAAGAGAAAAAGGTAAATATGTGGACTGACTCTAAATATGCATTTAGTATTGTCCACACCCATGGAGCCATCTGGCAAGATAGGGGACTTCTGAATGCTCAAGATAATCAAATCAAATGAGCTGAAAAAATATTTGCCCTCTTAGAGAGCATTAAAAAAACCTCCAAAATTAGCTATCATGCATTGTAGAGGTCACCAAAAAGGGAAAACCACCCCAGAATTAGGAAACAGCTTTGCTGATAAAGCAGCAAGAGGGATTGCAGAAAAAAGTATTCTCTCAGTAATTCCACAAAAAGAGACTGGTGTGTTGGGGTTCACCCCAAAATATGACCAAGCAGACCACAAACTAATCAAGTTTCTTAAAGCTGAAATCACAGAAAGTGGGTGGGCTGTTACACCAGCAAATCAGGTTGTAGTCCCACCCCTCATCCTGCAAGAGCTAGCTCAAAGAGAACACAAAAACACACATTTCAGGGTTGAAAACCTTCTGAAACATCTAAAAAAGTGGTAATAGTAAAAGAAATGACTGACATTATACAATCAGTAGTAAGCAAATGTGAAATCTGCTGTAAAACCAAACCTGACACGAAGAAAAGAGTTGTATTAGGAGTAACAAAAGCAGGGGATCTTCCTGGAAATTACTGGCAAATGTATTTTGTGGAGTTACCATGCAAGGAGGGATACCAGTACATACTGGTGTTATTTAACACTTTCAGTGGATGGCTGGAGGCTTACCCCTGTCGCACTAATACAGCCAAGGAAGTGGTGAAAGTTTTGCTCAGTCATATAATTCTAAGGGTTCCCTTGGAGATGTCATCAGATAGGGGACCTCATTTTGTTGCAACAGTAAAGGAAGTTAGCCATATTTTGGAAATTACTTGGCATCTGCATATACCTTATAGACCCCACATATTCCAGGTGAAATTCACATGAAGGGGAAACTTGATCTACAGAGATATCTAATGGCTTTAGGTTCCAATTTGCAGAAGCTCCAGACTTACATCATGCTATCCAGACCTAAAGGACTCGACATCCCTTCCAACCTGGAGACTGGGTCCATGTTAAGTGGTGGGATAATGATTCTCTACAAGCCAGGTAGAGAGGACCATTCAAAGTTCTGCTGACCACCCTCACTGCAGTCAAAATTGCAGGCAAAGGACCCTGGCTTCACTATTCCAGAGTTAAGAGAGCTTCTGCTCCTGAATCAACTGTAAATACAGAGACTGATGCAGATGAAAACATGCTTTAAATAATTTCTCCTCTGTACCTGCTGAATTGTGCACAGTAATCATTATTCTTCTTTGCCTGATACCTAACTATACAAGACATATTACTAAATGTTTCTACTGTTGTCAATTATTTTATTGTTACTAGATATTTATCTACTATTAAATATTTACTAGTGTTAGATGCTTACTGTTATTAGATGTTTATTGATAGTTAGATGTTTATTATTTTTAGTTGCTTACTACTGTTATTGAATACCTATTATTAGTAAATATTTAGAATAGAGACTTGACAAGGAAAAGGCCTTGTCAAGCTTCTAAGGGGGGGATATGGTTGCCTTAGGAAGGCTGACCTGAAACAGAGACTGGACAGAGCTAGAAAATAAAATACTTTTTGAAAGGCCTCCAGGATCTGCCTTGGGCAAGACAGGAGCCTGACCAAGGCTGCACCCAGGGTGGTCACAAAAGAAAGATGGCTAACCGGTCACAAGATCTTACATTTTTGTAAGTTTTGGGCCATTTGCATATTGGGGTTTAATTGTCCAGTTACAGCTTCAGGTTGTGAGGTCTTGTCCTTCTTGTTCCTCTCTTCAGTCTACCGTTGTTTGTGCTTTTGGACTGAAAGTTGTCCTTGGTCTCCAGCAGGAAAAGGATTTGTTTTGTCTGCCTACTCTGTGAAGAGAGCTTACTGGCACTTAATATGAGGCTCAGAACTACATCTCTAAGCAGCATAGAATCTGAAAATATGAAAGCTAAAGCTTAGGGCATCAAAACCATGGCACTGAGTGCCACATCCAGTCTTTTTTTAAACATGTCCAGGGACGGTGACCCCACCACCTCCCGGGGCAGATGATTCCATTGCCCTATCACTCATTCTCTGAAGAATTTTTTTCTGACATCTAACCTAAACTTTCCCTGCTGCAGCTTAAGACTCTGTCCTCTCATTCTGTCAGTGGTTGTCTACGAGAAGGGACCGATCCCCACCTGGCTACAACCACTTTTCAGGTAGTTGTAGAGAGTGATGAGGTCTCCCCTGAGACTCCTTTCTTCTAGGCTAAACAACCCCAGCTCCCTCAGTCATTCCTCATAGGACTTGTGTCCCAAGCCCCTCACCAGCCTTGTTGCCCTCCTCTGGATGTGTTTGAGCATCTCAACATTCTTCCTAAGCTGAGGGGCCCAGAACTGGACACAGCACTCAAGGTGTGGCCTCACCAGTGCCGAGTACAGGGGGAAGATTGGGGAAGATTGGGGAACATGGGGTGTTCAGGTCTGAGGTTTTATTTACTGATTTTCATGCAAGGCAAGTGTCCTGGTTTATGGCAAATTTGGGAGAAAATCCCTGAATGGGGTCCCTCCGGGGAGCAAACCCAAACAACCCTTCCCCTCAACCAGTCTGGTAAAGAACTTCTTCGGAGAAAAGTGGAAAAAACTATTTTACTTAACAAACAAAGTGCCTACAAGTATAAAGAATCAATAATATGAAACAATAAGACCTCTTGTTCTGGAGCGAGATGGCAAATTGAGAAATTTCTTGCCGTGGATGTAGCTTGGCTCTCTCTCCGTCTTTTATCAGTCCCAGTCTCTCTGGCGCTGCTGGAAAATGCCGAGCTCCAGGCCTTGGTGGGCCGCAGGTGCAAGCCCCCAGTGCTCCCCTGGGTTTTTTCAGTCCAGAGCAGGCTTAAACAGTCCCAAGAAAAAAAAGAAGAAAAAAACCACAACTCCAGGGAACTTCTCTGCCCTAGCTAGCTGAAACTAACTAAAAGCAAAAAGATCTCTGTCCTGCAGTCTCTCCAAGCCTCCACCGAACACACCGTCCAGAGAAGAATGTGGAGTCAGGCAGTTTTCTCAAAACAAACTCTGCACTTCTTGCTCTTAGAACCAGTCTTAAAGGCACAGAACTCAATATACAGCACAAACAGAATAGATGATTGGGGATACAAGCATCATAATGTCACCCTAGGACAGCGAAGAACATAAAGACAAAGAACCATAGGAACAAAGCATTAAGCAGTATCAAGTTGATGTGTTAAGGAAGTTTTGAACAATCTCCCTGCCCTTGTACTGGATGACCTTACACAGATAACACAAAAACATCTCAGAATAAAATATTTATCATATTCTCCAGTAAAGCAAGCATGCAGCTTTTAATGGAAATGCCATACAAACTTCTGATGGAGCTTAGTGGACACGCACCTACTCTGCCCTTCCATCAAACCAGGGCATTGGCCTCTCCTCTCTGTAATTAAACTATTATCAGCCATGTAACAGAATGGAAAACAGTGTGAAAAGCACAATGCACCAACAAACACAAGACCCAGAACATGTCCACGTCATTGTGTACTTTAGACTGATGCTTATAAATTAATTTCTGCCATCTATAATTCCATCAAGCAGTCCCTGAGACTTTGAGTTGCTCCCACTCATTAATGAAATCTTGGGAAGCATCAGAGTTGCTCCCACAACTTATTCACAACCACGGTCACTTTCAATGGGAGTTGCACAATACATCAAAGGGCAAAATAAATCATACCTGCTTGTGCAATTAAAGGGCAAGACTAAAGGTGCATGTTCCTAAGAAGTTTCCATCAGAATGCTTTTGAAGGAAAACTGGGCTTTTGACAAAACTATTTATCACAAAGCATTTATTTTCCTCAGGGAGCTTCCACAGATTGGAAAGGTAAACATTTGAGACAAAAAAATCAGAAAACTTTCAGCCGCAAAGAGAAGCTATGCTGCCACATCTCAACAGGCAGTCCTAGAGGTGCCTTTTCTCTGCATTTTCTTCTTTCTGGACAAATTGGTTTGGTCTGCATCTCTTACCAGGCTGTGGTAGCAAGAGGGGTTGTGCAGCACACGCTGGGAGAACTCTTCTGGGCCTGCACACCCTTGGGACACAACAAGCAAATGGTGAGAAGGAGGATGGGAAATAAGGATGCAAAGCCTCTCTGCAATTCCTATTTTATATCTTCTCCTTGATAAAAGTTAGATTTCCAGCAGGAAACACACACAAATTTCTTACCTGCCTTAGCTATTGCTATTCCAGGATACCAGAGTTGCTAATTTCTTCCATTTCTTCCATTTCTTGAGTCAAGATCTCCCAGTTGGAAACAGGGAACACTCCAATTAGAAACTTCTCTCTTGTTCTTAGTCAATCTGCAACCCCCTCCAGAGAGAGATCTGTTTGGGGACCCAACCTTGTAGGAGAAAATGGCTCCATAAAAGGAGAAAAAAATTAAAAAGAGCAAAGGAGTCCTTAACATGTCTTCCCTTTTCCCTCTAATGATTTATACCCAACTCTTCTCCTCCTCACACGAGCATTTATTACTTGTATTAGTTGTGTTACCTGATGGCTGAGGAAGGATGGGAGAGATAGATGAGGGTAAGGGAGACTAGGAAACATCAGCAATAAATATCTCCAAGATCTCTCTTCCCTTTCTTAAGCAGTTTGACTTCTAAGTTCCCAGTGAACAGAGAAACACAGATTATGCCCCAAAGTACCTGTTTCAAACCCATGCAGTCAGAGCACGACCCTGTTTCAGAGGAAATGGTGGTACAAATGCTTCAGAAGAGCATCCTCACAGCCTGGTGAATTGAGTTGGTGGCTCATCTGCATTGCAAATAGGCACTGCCTTGCACAGTCCAGCTCCAGGAAGGTCTGAGGGACCCACTCACACAGCTTTACCCTTCATGCCTCTAAGCAAGCATTATTTATAGCCTCACACGCAACCTGCAATAAACATGAATCAGATTAAAAAACCATTAATAGTTCATATTTATTAGCAGTGCATGGAAGATGCTCATAAAAATAAGTAAATTATGTTGGTGCAAGCCTGCACATTCACTTCTTTAAGTGAGATTTTGGGTTGATTGCAGATTAAATCATTTGGCTCTTGAACAAAACAATATTCTCATTTCAAGCAAGTTCTCTAAAACTGTTTTGCCCTTTTAGCCACTATGCAGTAGGGCCACCATTTAAGAGCAGTCTCAACTTCATACTGAGGGCCCCATGATTTCAGTGGCTTGTGCTTCATGGCTCTTGCAGCAGCAGTGCTTCCTTTGTCCAGACACTGTAAATGTTTGCTACCATGTAGGACATATGTTCCACAAGTAAGTTACTTTTCTCCAGCATTATTTATGCAGAAAAAGCTACAGTTTAGTACAGGAAAAGACCTTTAGAGGACCTTACATTTCAGGATTGCCACCAAAAGCTTAAAAGGACCTTCTCATCCAATCACTTTTCTAAGCTGCTCATTTTTTTTCTAACTCCTCACTGCACAGACTCAACCATAGGCTCTGCAGACCTTCTTCTGATGTGGGCATAAACTTGCTGCCACCAGGGAGAGATGTGCTTCTTCCTAAACACCAAGGAGAAAGTTGCCATGCCACCCTACAGCAAAAGGTTGGGCAAAAAAAGGAACATGGTGAGCTGTGCTGCCCCATTTCAGGATCAGAAAAAACAGAACTTGTGTTTTTGTCAGGATCCAGCAGCTTACTGAGGAAGAGCCATGTGCTTTTTAAAATTCCCAAATAAAATCTACTGCAGCTCAGGATTCAGCAAACATTCAAAAATTGGATACTTCCTAGAGTTAGGTTCTTTGCCAGCCTATCCTTTGCTCTATCTTAGTAACCTAGCTCTATATCAAACTCAGGCTGTGTGGCACAAAACAGAACTTGTAGTGGTGTGAGAGTTGTTTTATTAAGTTATTTTTGTAAGATTTTTGAATTATTTTTGTAATGGTTCCGTTCACTGTACCCCCCTGTGTTCTAGAACAGTTTTCCCCCCCGCCATGAGTTGGTTAAATAAGAGGATGTTTTATGTCAATCATTCCTTCCCTGCACCTGTCCCTGTCAGCTTCCCCCCCTCTCCTCGTGGTCGCCCTGTCTGTCACTTGGAGACCCTTCCCTGGATTCTGGAAAGATCCAGGAGAGGTGTCGAGTGATAGGCTGGTGCCTGGGGAATCCCCTCCTACCCTTCTGTGATTTGTCAATGGTTCAAAGGTTGACACCCCTGTTACCACCCCTGTGTTCCCTGGTTGGCTGACCCATTGTCAGCCCTCCCCCGTTTATAAGTGGCTGTCAAGCTTTGATCTCTGCTCTCTCTGGGCAGCAGTGGTCTGAGGCGGAGCTCCTTGCTGGACTCCCCTTAATAAACTACCTTCTACCCTGCCTAAAGAGAGACAACTCTTTTTCCGTCGCCGCCGTCGCAAACTCCATCAGGTCCGCTCGCTGGTGTGGGGAACCAAGAACCTACCGGGAGGAGGTTACTTGCCCTGCCTGTAACCCCGACTGATCCTCGTAGTGGCAGTGCAGAACTGAGCTAGCCTGCACGCCTGCCAGGCGTGAAAGGACACTGCCATAAGAACTCACCCAAGACCTACACTTAAATGGCTTTGAAAGCAAACACTGCTCAGGGATGGATTTCCCAGTTCCCACGATTTCCAGCATACAGAAGTGCAAATAAAACCATAATTTTGTACGGGATCAGTCTGGTCCTTCACATGGGCACGACCAACTTTGCACCCCTGTCTTGGTTTGAAAAAAAAGACAGGTGTTTGCTATGGAGAGGCAGGCCTCTCTAGGAAATGAGGAATTCAAATCCTTCCCTCCGTATTATTATAATTTGGAAGATTAAAAAGAAAACTTTTTGGTCAGAGCTATGGGGAAGGAATAACAGTCCTTTACTAGTAAATATAACAGGACAAACAAACAACAGCACTTATAAAAACAGTAAAACAGAACTAAGAACCCCGAGGGCAAACGCTGGGAGCTCCGGCGCTGACGGCTGGAAGCTGGGAGCGGTGGATTGTCCTCGGGCAAGCAGGGGTGTGTCCTGGCAGGCAAGGTGGGCAGTGCTGGAGAAAAGCCGCAGCGGCTGGTCTCGGGCTGACCTAGAATCCAGCAGGGCAACGAAGAAACTCCGAATTCCTGGGCGCTCCAACAAATGATAGAAATCCCAGGACCAGGCTCCTCCGCTAGCTGTGGACTTCAGGCAGCTCTCCGTCGTGCGGCCGTGCTCTCCGGGCGAACCGAACGCAGTGAAAGTCCTTCCCCCCCCCTCCCCCCAGGAACCTCCCCTCTCTCCCAAAACTCAGCGATCAACCTCCTTTGTCCCCTTAAGCACCCTTAACTATCAGTACTTAAAAGTAACTCATGAGGGGGGGGGAAAAATTCTAAAACTTAACCCTCAACAACCCCTGTTTACAAAATCAAACCCAGATATGCAAATTTTCTTTTCCAAAAGTATATTTTATCATCTGGAGCATAGGAGCATAGGAGCAGATGAAGCCATATAGCACGTCTCATCTTTTGGCACTCACTAGGCAGGGATGCTCTGGCAACAAGCAGGTAGCCAAGGTATTACTGGTACCTCAGCTGAGCCCTCACTCCTTATGACAACAGCAGATACAAGGATCCATTGTTGAGAGTCTTGAAACACAGCCATGACTACTTACATTTACATACATTTGACTGCTTAGACAGAACTTTGGGAAAAGACAAGACTATCGCAGGCGCTACGTTGCAAACACAACAAATATAAACTGGTTACAACCAACTGCAGAGCCTATGATATCACTGGCTATGGGGAAAAAAGAGAGGCACTCTAAGAATTAATGTTCTTCCAGTCTATAGAGAAACAAATGAATTTCTGGTGCTGAACAATTATTACTCCTGTTAATTATGCGTACAGGTTAGAAATAACACCAGGCATTTGGGACTGCTTCCATTTTGATTGTTTTCTTTCTGCACTGGATAACAAAATATATTCAGACATCTAAATAAATCCTTCATAACACTGATGGGACTTCTTGTTCACAGCAAGCAGTTATGCAAATTGCTAATTATGAAGCAGAGATAATCATAATCTAGCGCATTTTTGCAACCACATGTATAACAGGGATAGCTAAAGCAATAGTTGCCTTATTGTCCGCACTGCATTTTTAAGTCATGCCAATGGCTAGCTCACTGTTTGGCAGCACAGCCTGGCGCAGTGGGTGTTACAGCCCAGGAGCAGCCACGTGCCTGGGATGCCACAAAATAGAAGGTTTAATATACTGGAAAATAACATAGTCACAGGAATAAAAACTCCAGGTACCTCCTAGAAAAATAAATGGGAGAGTGGGTAACAAAGAATCCCCACTGGTTTTGAATTGTCTCTTGAGAACTTGTTGCACCCTAAGCTCAGGTAGGTACTTTGCCACTTTTCAGTGGTGCCAGGCTTCAAATCCTGGGCTCTCAGGACACCACTGGGTCAAGTTCCACCCACTCCAAACCTGTCTGAAATCCGGACCTGGTGTGTTTGGGACAGAAACACATGAAACGGTAGGGACCCTCAGAGTGCCCATTTTGCAGCATGAACTCTCAGGCCTGAAAGGAAAAAGGCTCAGAGCTACACAAAAAAAGTGATCCTCCTACCACCAATGAAGTAGTCACATGAAATGAAAGCTTCAGTGCTTATCCTGAACTGCATTTCATGAAAAGTATCAGCTTCAGGGATGTCCTTTTGCTTCACATTCAGGAAGACTGGTTTAAAACACCTAACAGTCATAAAACAAAAACCAAAAACATGAGAAAGAAGGAAGACTGCACACAAACACAAACCTGCCCAGCCTAGTGCAGTTCCTGCTCATTTACTCTCAGCCAGCACACACTAGCCTTGCTATTTCTGTCCAGTTTCCCAGACCAGTTATTCCAGCT
>JANEHK010000076.1:1692333-1733574 GCA_025960845.1 Tachycineta bicolor | reverse complement strand
AAAAAAAAAAAAAAAAAAAAAAAAAAAAAAAAAAAAAAAATAGAGGTAAGAGCACAAAGCACTGCAATGCTGGGAAAAGTGCATGGTGACATCCAAAAAAAAAAAAATCCCGCAAGGGAACAGCCTGGAAGGTGGCCTGTTTCTGCTCTAAGTAGCTATTGTTTTGCCAAACCCAAGGGAAATGCAGTGAAAACAACCCTGTGACTCCACACACCCAAAACACAGAGAGAAGCTCTAGATGGGCTCTGAACTGGAAATGATGGATGTGGCTCACTCGCACTGTAATTAAATCTCCTTCCACAAAATTAGAACAGCTATCTGTGTCCTGCCACAAAAACCTGCTGCATCATGGAAATAGAAATGGAAAAGACCGATCAGACAGACCTGAAAGGAATTGCCAATGATTTTTTTATGCCTGTTGGTAAGATATTGAACTCAAAAAAAGAAACAGTTTGCTCAGACCTGACTGACTCTGCTGGGTGAACAACTAGAGCAGGGCATCAGGAAAGGGGTCATGGCTGGAGAGTCCCCCCTGAGCTGGCACTGAGAAAGCAGCCACCACACCTGGGTGCTGCTGCTCAGCACAGTCCTCTGCTTGCAAGAAGCTGAGCAGGTGAAAGAGTAAATTTGTGCAGGGCTGAATCCCCATTCATCTGATGCCAGCCAACCTGCCACTGCTGCCCCTTGCCTGGTGGTGCTTATGCATGTGCCAGACCCAGCACATCAGAACTGCTGGGCCACCTGGCACCCCTCTGGGGTCATCCCAGTGCCTTGCAGAGAGTGCACAGCAACAGCAAGGGAGAGTTGCACCTAAGCATGAATGCTGTCCAGCTAACAGTAGCAGCTTTCCAGGAGTGAAGTCTGTGCAGAAGAACAACTCAAAACCAGCAACCAGAGATAGTCCAGGATCAAGCCTTCAAAACCTGAGAAAAACCCCAAGAATCCTTCAGCTACACAAACACATCCATGCTTGATTATTTGGTTTCAGCTCACAGCATTCAGGTTCTTGTTTTCGAGCTGTTCTTAGGAACAGGAGGATTAGAAATTTATTTTGCTCCTTGAAGAAGAATAATGCAAGTAAAATCTTAGTTCCTAGAGAGGAACCATCAAAGAAACAATTTCAAGAGGTTGTATTTGGTAGGTTCCTAAATGTATTATGCTGTATTTGACATTCACATGGCCCATCAAATTCAGTTTTACCCTGGCTGGTATTTTGCAGCACTAATAACTTATCATTGGGGTCAGAATGGGACATACCACAGACTGTTCCATTTCATTTGCTGACTATTTCCTCTCCAAAATGTAATGTAAAAGCCAGGTTAGACAAAAGATGCAAATCTGCATTCATTGTGTAATAACAATGAGCTTACCTGCAAGTAGGAATTTCCAGAAGAGTTAAGATGAAAACCAGAAGATGCCAAATATCCCATCATTTCGAGTGTTTCCAATCATTGCAGGTGAAAGGCATTAGAAGAGAAACAAAAAGACCCTGATTAGCATAAAAATACAGTGTTTGCAACACATTTTTAACACTCTTAATTGCATTCATCATACCAGCAAGAACCAGGAGCTGTCATACCAGTTTTCCTTTATAGGATTTGGTTATATTTGAGATTGGATTTACACCATTTTTCACAATACTGGGCTCCATATTACAGCCCTCACTCAGGTAAAGCTCACACAACAGCCACAGAATTGCAGACAAGACAAGGAAAGCTTTGCAAAGCTTGGCCTGAAGGTACAGTTCCTCTACCCAAGAAAATACAAAAAAACCCAAAAAGGTCCGGAAATGAGACAGCTGTAATTTATACCCTGTGACAAACAGAATTCGAAGTCTGCTCTGCTTTTACCAAGATTTCTATCTGCAGCTGCATGGTGCATTTCAAATTATTATTTTTTTTTTTTTTTCCTTGTGGAAATCAAAACAAAGCCATAAGAACTTCATTCCAGCACCAGTCTGTTGCCCATATGTGATCAAGCCTCACATAACTGTAATAAAAGAACTCTGTAAAACATAGTTTTATAATACTTGAGCATACATTTAAACAGCTGAGGAGTTCCTCCAACCTGATGGAGCACACTGCTTTCCATCTATTCCTGGAGACTGCATATTCCGGGTGGCTTTCACTGCTCCTTTGTGGCTCACATTCCTGCCCAGCAGCTAGATAGAAACTCACAGGGCAGTTACTTACAACTGACCTGGCTCTAGGAGAAGAAGCAATTCTCATTTGAGCAGTAAGAAGAATCTACCTTTGCAGTGCATCCTTAGGAAAAGACACACTGGGGGTTGCTACATAGAAATTCTGCCTGGAACTTGTATCTATTTTTTTGTTGTGTTGATTTGGTGGTTTGGGTTTTTTTTCCTCCTTCTTTAAAAGTTAAGGAAAATATGTGAACTGGTATTTCAAAGATAAAATAAGAAACGCAGGATAAACAGATAGAAATACTGTAAGGAACTATCTCTTTACATTTGATTACATGCCGGACAACCTGAGCTCCTGTAATTGTGGGAATGCACCCCCCACATCCGAGCAGGAGCTTCTATAAAAGTGAAAAAGTTTCACCTGACCTTAAACATATAAGAAAACCAAACTAGAAAATCCTGTGCCCTTTTTGTCAGTATTGGCTCAGTGCCAGCACAGAAGCACTGATTGGGCCTTAAAAGTGTACCTCAAAGCCTGTTGCTAATTTCATTGAGCAAAGGTGCCAAATAGCCCACATAGACCATCCAGTGCTAGAGACTGAAAAAAGAACTCAATTGGCTTTTTTGGACTGCCTTACCGGTGTCAGAATGCTCTCTACACTGTGTTCGACTTACATTTCTGTGTTTGTTTATGTTTATTATTTTCTTCTTTTATTAAAACCTGTTATTTTACAAAGCATGTCCAGAGAAGTTGTCTCGCTATTATTTTAAGCTATTCTGAGAAGCGCTGGACACCCTCATGTTGTAGTGTGTTAATTAGGTTTATATTGTATTTCATTTTTATATTGGGTTTTGTAATGTTTCTTCTGTTCCCTGGAAACTGTATCACATGGTTTGTCCCAGCTCGGCCGTGCCCATCCTTCCACACTGGAATGTAACCCAACTCCGTTCCACTCCCACCTTGTCCCTGATTGGGTAGTGGCTTGTACTTGCCTCTAGGCCCTACCCCCTGGATAAAAGCCCTGGGATGGAGGCAAGGCTCTCTCTTTTGCACGGGATCAGGACGAGGAAGGAGCTACTGGGCTCTGGACTAAATAAAGCCATAAAACACCCCCGACAAAGAGCAGGCTCTTGCCTTTTGCCTTTGACGGTCACCTGTTCTCTCAAAAGAACCCCCACAGCTGTTACCCAATCGGGGATTCAAAGCCACAAGGAGCTCCCAAAACGCTGGAAGAACCACGCGTGGAGCACGTGGCCGAGGAACCTCAAGCAGGCACATGAATCCCGAAACGTGGCCCATCCACGCAGAGAGACAGACCCGTCAGGCTTGGCGTTCACTGTGGAGTCTCCGAAACACAGGACTCCACAGACCAAGGCTGTAGTTTTCCTTTGGACTTAAAAAAAAAACCCATCGGAGTGCTGTGAAGAAGCCCCCCGAATGGCAGGCAGCTCCCAGAGAAAGTGATCACTTGTTTGTGGACAGCCGAGCCTGGGAACCGAGACTGGAAGCTCTTTCTGCACCAAAAGGGTCAGTCTCAGGCAAAAGGAGTGATTGGGAAAGAAAGGAAAGATTTGTCTGCATGCTGGATGTTTGGTAAGTATTACCACTTTGGGATCTTAGGAAAAATCCTTCAGAGGCATTGTTCCTCACGGAAGGGTTTTTTTTTTTTTTTTTCCTTTGGGGGAAGGTTTTTTATTTCAGAGAAAACCTTCAGGGAGCTTTAATAGCAAATTCAGATTCGGCTGCAAAGCCCAGGGGGTGGAAAAGGGAACAGTTTCCCCTCTGGATTTTTTTTTTTTTTTTTTTTTTTTTATAAATTTTTGGGTGGGTTTTTTTTTTGTTTCGGTTTCCCAGTCACAGTTAAATGGGACCCAGAAACTTAAAATCTGAGACAAAAATGGGTGCTAGGCTGTCTGTGTCTCAAAAAAGAGTCTATCACCAAATTTTAAGTGCCTTGGATGATGGGGGGACCCATTTTTCAAAGAAACATCTGAAAAAAATTAATTTGGAGGTTGTTTTCTCAGTTTCCACATGTATCGTTAGAGAAAATAAGCTTCCCGGAATTTTGGGAGGCTATTACGAAAAAATTAGTTGAATCAGACTTCCCTAAGGGTAATGAAACTGCAAATTTTGCTTTTTGGAGCTTGAAAATTCAGTTAGTATTGCAAAAGCAAAATGAAAAGAAAAAAAGCCGGTTCTTTGTGGATTTTCCCCAGTTTCCTCAGTTTCTACCTATCCTGACCCCAAAAGCCCTTCTCCTAGCTCAGATATTCCTCAAGAAACCCCTAAACTTTCCCCAAACCTCCCTTCTTCCCCAGTTTGTACTTTTGCAGACAGCTCGGGTGCTCAAAACCCCCATCTTGCTGATTCCCAAACTGGCCTCAGTTCTGGGGGGGATCACAAGATGGCGGAGACTCCTTTGTCCAGCCATGAGGAGCCTTTTTCTTTGTCTGTCCATCCTTCCCACAATCCCTTTGGTAACCTGAACAACCCATTCCTCTCCCCAGACCCCTCTTTCCCTCTGGTGCTGCCCCCGGCACCACCGTCTCCTCTGACTCTGCCCCCTACCCTCAAACCTCCACCCTCCGACTCTGCCCCTTGTGAGTCAAGCCTCCAGCCCCTCCTTCCCTCTGGTTCCCATGGTTTACTCGTCCACAATCCCAGTTCCCACGCTCCGGAGGGGAAGGAGGGGGGAGCCGGGAAGCCAGAAGCAGGAACCCATCCAAACTTTTCTGCTACCCCTTTCACATATCAACAGTCAAAAAGGGGGGGTGTTGTCCATGGTTTTTGGGACCCCTTCCCCCAACAAGTGATTCAGGATTTATGCAAAGCTCAGATCGATTTTGGATATGACTTTTGCAACCTTTTAAAAGCAAATTTAGCAGGGAATCCTACAGTTCCCTTTAACCACCAAAAATATTTACTTCTGGAGCTTTGGCAAAATCCTGAAACAGCTGTTGATAATAATCATTTCCCAATTCAATTAGAACATCTGTGTGGTGATAGTGAATGGGTCTCAGCCCTCAAGCAGCCTCAGGAAATTCCTTTGCTTTGATCAGAACCTTTTGTAACATTTGTGGAGCGATTAACCCGAGCTATCAAGTTACACGTTAAGAAAGAAGGAGCCCAAGAACAGGTCCTGGAGGAGATGGCGCTGAACAATGCAAACGAACAGTGCAAGGCAGCCATCCTCAGCCTGCCCATGGAACCAGCTCCAACCTTAGATGACATGTTCCAGGTGTGTGCCAGGAAGGTTCCCTTCATGACAGCTCACCTAAGCCACAGTTCCAGAGATGCATTCAAGCCACCACAAAGAGCTGCTGCTGCAGACACCGTGCCTCCTGTGCCTGTGCCATGACCACCACCCAAGAGAAGAACAAAGTGTCTCCTGTGTGATCAGGCTGGACATTGGGCATCTCAATGCCCTTTAAAGAGACAGTTACTGGACTTTTGGGATGATGGGGGCGGGGGATCTCAAGGGCCCAAAGAGAACCTTTCAAAAAACTAAAAGGTGAGCGCCGGCTTGCGCAGCGTGCCGACATAAATGGGGCAAGTCCGAGGAGGGGGGAGAAAAAACTGGAAAATGCAAAGGTTGAATTAACTAATCCTGCTTTAACCAGTTCTGCTTTTCAGCAAAAGTCACCGGAAGTGATGATAAAAGATCCAGCAACCCAGGAAACAAAAAGTCCTCATAATCTGGTCACCTGCGGTCGTGGGTACGCCTATGTGTCCAGTCCCTCAGGTCTCAAGTAGATGCCAGCCAAGTGGGTGAAACCTTTCATCCCTAAAAGTGCAAAGCCACCTGCAGAAGCCCCACAAGTGGACAGTGCTGCCTGGAGAAGGAGAAAGCACCAAACCCTCTCCTTCTAATTATCCTTTTCCCTTAACAGTGTTTTTCTGAACAGTTTATTTGCACTAGATGTCATTTTTTCTTTTTCAGCTTTAAAGGTACTCAAGATCCGAACTCTGAGCATCTCCCATGGACTGAGCCTTCCTCCTTCTCAATTTAATAAGAAAGAGGGAGATGTTGTAGTGTGTTAATTAGGTTTATATTGTATTTCTTTTTTATATTGGGTTTTGTAATGTTTCTTCTGTTCCCTGGAAACTGTATCACATGGTTTGCCCCTGCTCAGCCGTGCCCATCCTTCCACACTGGAATGTAACCCAATTCTGTTCCACTCCCACCTTGTCCTTGTTTGGGTAGTGGTTTGTACCTGCCTCTAGGCCCTGCCCCCTGGATAAAAGCCCTGGGATGGAGGCAAGGCTCTCTCTTTTGCATGGGACAGGGACGGGGAAGGAGCTACTGGGCTCTGGATGAAATAAAGCCATAAAAAACACCCTGCAAAGAGCAGGCTCTTGCCTTTTGCCTTTGACGGTCACCTGTTCTCTCAAAAGAACCCCCACACCCTCAGAGACTTGATAAATCTTCATGTGTCTGATTCTACTCTGGACATGTGCCAAGATTTTATCATCTAATCATATGAAATCAGAATCTGAACTGCTGTTGAACACATAAATTGTTTCTACTCCCTGATTACTAGGAAAAGCTTGAAAATGTGAACCCCACAGGCCTGGAATAAGCAAATAAAGAAAACTCAAGTTTGCCTGTGATCCTGCAAAGCACTTAAGCACAAGCTTAGCTTTGCAAAATCAATGGGACCTTGTGAGCTTCTAGAGAACTTCAAGCTCATGAGAGATTTATGGGATCAAATTGGGAAAAGAAATCTGAAGGTCTCAAGTCTTAACCTAATGGTATTTCAGCTTCTCTAATGCCTAAAGTTTTAATTTAAAAGCTGAGGATTAAGCTTAATATGTTTGCATGAAATTATTTACTCAGCAGTCTTTAAAAAGGTGAAAGGTCTTAGAAGATCTTCAGTGGGGGATCTGGCAGAGCATCTATCAACCGCCACCCGTGTCCCTAGGTGGGATGGCAGCAGACCCAAAAACATAGAAGACAAAAATCCCACTTACATCTACCATAATTACAGCACTTTATCCAGTGCCTTCAACATAAATATTACTTCCATGCCTATGTCACTTCAAGTCTGCACAGTTTAAAATGGAAAAAAAACCCTCAAAATTGTTATTGCACTTCAAGCTGTTACAACCTTGAAAAGAAAATAACAGAAACTGTCTAAATTTTGAAGAATTTTGGAAGAAAAAATTTAAAATGTATAAGGATTTTGCTCAAATGTCTGCCAGGCACTGCATAGCCCAATGCATATTCAATCAACATGTTTGCTCAGCTAACAAGAAAGTGACTATGAGCAAGAGCTGATAATGAGCTTAACAGTTTTTTGTTTGGGTTTTTTTAAAAAATTCAAATAATTCAGCCCTCAAAACAGACATCTTTCTGATGGTAATTCACTGGTTTAGCATCTCCCCAAGGGTCATTGCATGCAGTTACTAACAACGGGAAAATCAAAAAATTAATGCCAGACTCAACAGCAACTTCTTTTAATACTGCTCTTTTTAATGAGTCTGAACTAGAAAGTCAGGGGGAGGTACCTGATGACAGGGAACAGCCCTGATGGTCCCTGCAAGCAAAGGGGGAGGGAGAAGGGAAAGGCAAAGTTCCTCTCCCACCCAAAGCACCCATTGTACCATCATGGCTCTTCTTCCAAAGAGCCTGAGAAAAGTCAGCAGATCACAGCAAAGCTGATACTGTACAAGAAAAACCATGAGAGTGACTGCACAGAATTCAAGGAGAGGAGAAAAAACCCTGAACAAAAAAGATATTGTACTGTAAAATGACCTGAAGTACTTTCCAACCAGTTATGAAGTAGACTATACCACTGATATCCCCTTGTTTTAAACTTGACTATTTACAATCAAAAGCAGGATAAAGACTATACTTGAAAGCCATTAGCAAACTATATTTTGAATTATTCCTTTATAGTAGCTGTTAAACCATAAACACACATTTTGCTAATGCTCATTTTCATGTTTTCCCCCAAATGTTGTTTTTACCGCTGGATTGCAATGATAAACACCAGCGACTCCGATATTTCTTCCACTTTCTTTGAGAATGAAGGAATGTATTCACCAAGGTACCAATAACATTTTTTAAAGTAAGTGGATTTGATGATGAGAACTGCTGAACAAATCTTCAGCAAATGGTGTTTACTGCCTATGCGAATGTTAACTGTGCCACACCAGCTGATATACTGGTCCTAAAAGCACTCAGCTCCCTGTATTTATAGGAACAGCTCTCCCGATCTGGAGCATGAATTAGCTGAACAAAGCCTGGCCATTTCCATCCCTTACACACTCTCCAGTGCCACCGTGATTTGGATTGCAGACTTCACGCTCATCCATGCACATCTTCCCTGTAAAATACATTTCTGCCTGAAGCTCCGCAAGATTAAAGAGTTACATTCTGCAGTTGGTTTTCCTAAAGTGCTTACTGCCTACCTTAGCAAGGGACATTTCTAAGCAGGGGGGTTTAAATAATTTATTTCTGATGACAGGTTATATGATAAGTCACTTGTCCAAGTGCGGGGATATCCATGTCCACATGCAGATTTTTGCCCCAAAAGCAGAAATCACCTTGCAATTCCTGCAGGCTACTTGACTGTGAAGCTGGCTCTGGTACAAGGAAAGGATTGAAAAGATGGCCAGAGATCCCTTCCAACTTCCCACATCCTCTGACTCCAGGCAGACACTGATGCATCCACAGGCAGCCCATGCCAGCATGCAGAACCCACAGCCCAGAAATGCAGATGTGCAATTCACTGCCTAAGCACCATGAACAGCACCAGCCAAAGGCAGCTGCAGGGTGCTTCAATACTGCAAGCAGTGTGATATTCCCAGTTTACAGGCAGGTTCTTCTGACACAAAACAGTTAATTTGCCATCTCTGCAGCCTCTGTAGAATGCCACATTTCCCTAAAATGAACCATGGGCTGAAACAGCTCTGGATGCACATGCTGCCACTTGGTTTGGGCACAGGACGGAGTCCACACTCACTTTCCTCTGTAAAATCAGTTTCTTCAGTGCCCTAGGGTAACTTTATGATGCTTGTATCCCCAATCGTCTGTTCTGTTTGTGCTGTATATTGAGTCCTGTGCCTTTAAGACTGGTTCTAAGAGCAAGGAGAAGCGCAGAGTTTGTTTTGAGAAAACTGCCTGACTCCTCCACATTCTTCTGCCGACGGTGTGTTCGGCGAAGGCTTGGAGAGACTGCAGGACAGAGATTTTTTTTTTTGCTTTTAGTTAGTTTCAGCTAGCTAGGGCACAGAAGTTCCCTGGACTGGTTTTTTCTTTCCTTTTTCTTGGAACTGTTTAAACCTGCTCTGGGCTGAAAACCCAGGGGAGCACTGGGGGCTGCACCTGCGGCCCACCGGGGCCTGGACCTCGGCATTTTCCAGCAGCGCCGGAGGGACTGGGACTGAGGAGAGACTGAGAGAGAGCCGAGCTCCACCCATGGCAAGGACTTTCTCAATTTGCCATCTCACTTCAGAACGAGAGGTTTTATTGTTTCATATTATTCATTCTTTATACTGGTATGCACTTTATTTGTTTAGTAAAATAGCTTTTTCCACTTTTCTCCACAAAGGTTTTTTTTTTTCGGACTGGTTGGAGGGAGGGGCCACTTGAGTTTGCTTCCCAGAGGGATCCTATACAGGGGTTTTCCCCCAAATTTGTCTCCAAACCAGGACACTCCAGGAACATAAACTTTGTCTTCCAGAAGGCCAGGAAAAAAAATATTACAAGAAAATTTGTATAGTAAGAATTATGAGTAGTTAGTCACTGAATACTGTAGTCTAAGCTGATTTTAATAGCCTGAACACTTTCCAATTTGTCTGTTTTTCTCAGTCAAGAGTTTGCGTTCACAGAGATGCATGAGAAAAGCAAAACACTGCTCCTAATATTGTGCAGAAACTAAAGAAACTGACTCCATCTTATGAACAAGTAGAAGGCTTTAAAAAAATTCAGAAAAACAAGAGTGACATACAGTTAAACAGAGCAAATCAAGGACAAAGCTACAGACCTTAGCATCTACTTGGAGTTTGTAAGATTCTTAAGAGATATTTTTTTCCAGTCAAGCTGATTAATGCTGTTTTAATGTGCAATATTTTGTATTTAATAACCCTGGCCTTGCTTCTGAACGGAGGAAAGGGTTTTACAGTTCAACATTTTACAGTTGGTTTTGCAAAGTGTTATCACTAGATTGCATCCATAATTTTTTATAGTGCTACCTCTGACAGCAGATGGTAAACTGACAGGGTGGAGTCCAACTTCCTGCCTGGAAAGGCAATGTTTTGGGGCAGATGGGGACAAAATGTGGTTGCAAAAAGAAGAAATGCAAAACCAGAAGCGAAGCAACATAACTTGGCCAGGGCTGCTAAAATTAATTATGCAAATATATATTTATTTTAGAAATCTCCATCCTCTGGGATCTTCTCAAATGACAAAAAGAAAGGAAAACCATTTTACTCCTCCCACAGTCACTGCCCATCCCTGCCCGAGATTATGCGCACTAATAAAAGCAGGATGGGAAGAACATTAAACATTTGGCGAGAAGCATTCAGGGTCAGTGTTCTGCATCACTGCTCAGAAGGAGCTAAAGGTGAAGAGGGGAGTGTTCTTGTGTATTATTTGGTTTCATATTATATTTCATTTTTATACTGGGTTTTGTAATGGTTTCTTCTGTACCCCCCTGTTCCCCGGGAAAATGTATCACCCCAAGGTTTGTCCCTGCCCATTCTCCCACATTGCTCCCTTCCAGGAATGTAATCCTAAAGGGTGATTTTGAAAAAAACCCACGGGGAACAGCCAGAGTCAAAAATCCTTCTTCACAGAAGTAGTGGTGAATGCTCAATTTATTGAGGGTACACGGTTCTTTTATACATATATCATTCTTGTGCACAAGTTGTTCACACGGCATTTTACTACTAGCTACTGGCTAGTGCTATCTGCATAAGCATTCTTTTGCAGTAACCTGTTTTCAATTTTGTTGAGGGAAAAAGCTGGTTCTCAGGCTCAACGTCCTTGACAGTGCTAAAACAACAGAACTTTCCCAGCACTGTCAGGCCTCTCTGTGTCTGTCTCCAAAAATCCTGCTACAATTCCCCCTTTTTCTTTTGCACAAGCTAAGCATTAGATATTGTCTCACGCAACATATTCTTAATACATGACATTACACAACTTAGTACTAATAATCCTAATAATATAAGTAATAATATAACAAACATTTATTTAACAACAAACTTCAGCTATCTTGTAATCCTAAGGTTACTTAACTAATCTCTAAATACATTATCACTTTCTTTTACATCATGTAATTTGTTCTTCATTAATTGCAATTTTTGTGAATTGATCCAGAATGGTTGGACAGGTTCATTCAACGCATTCCTTCAAACTCTTCGCACCTATGGTTATGCACTAAAAGCAAAAATCAATCGCAGCACGGTTTTGCAAAGCAGCATGATTAACACTGGTAACATCCGCTGATAGCTTATCTAAAATTTGACTAGTTAAATTCAATTCTGATTTGGTCCAGCATGCCATCTGCTTCAATGTGGTCATTGCTCTGGTGGCTGTTGCTCCCTGGTACAAACATGGATGTTAACACTGTCCTAGCTTGGGACTAGATTTTTTTTTTTTTTTTTTTTTTTTTTTTTTTTTTTTTTTTTTTTTTTTAATGTCTATACAGTCCAACTCATGTATGGCACGTTTTCTCCAAGTGACTTTTGCCAAAGTCATCAATGCGGTTATGTTAGGGTGAAACAGGGCAAGCTTCCCTAAATGGCATCGGCCCCCATGTGGGCTGGCTGGGACTCCATTCCAAGCGCGGTCCCCACATATTAAAAATGTTCCTGGTGGAAGGCATCGTGCTGGTTTGCCAGTCAAATTACATTTGGAATAAAGTTGTTGGTGTACACTGCCACTAGATAGTCAAGCTGAATTTATTGCAGCCCATTTCTGGCTATGTATATTTAAACACTGCTCTGTGGGGGGCTCAAAGGACACCCAACCTCCCTCACTTCTATTCATAGAGCTGGCATTCATACATTCAAGGAGGTCTAATTCTTCAGGTGGTGAAGTAAGCGTATCATCAAGTTGCTCTATAATTTTTACACTGCCAGTCTTCATCAGCCTGGGTGGCTGTGAAACCTGATATCCACACCATGCTGTTTGCCACAGTAAAATTCAGCATTGTCTCATTTTTCACATAACCTTTAAATTTGTGAGGGCTCCAAAGGGGTGTTCCTGTCAAACAAATTCTGAATGGGTCTTGGGGATTGGCCAGGCTAAGGCAAATAGAATCCTGTCCAGTCATTTTGGCAAATGTCACCCATACATTAGCTCCCTCTAGAAAATTGATGAGCTAATTGAGAAGATCTTGCAACACTTGTTGACACCATGAGCAAAAAGCACGCAACACGCAAGAACGCCTTACCATGCGGACCTGCCATCTCTCTCTCTTAATGGCCCACACTGTCTGCGCAAATCTCCAATCTGCTACTCCACCAAAATTGTCAGGAACAGGGTTAGGTATTCTCAGCAATACCTGTGCTGCTTGATAAAAGGCACCAAGGGTACCACTATAGCAATGGTCAAACAAACTACCCTTATGCCAAAGCTTTGGTGTCGCTCTCTCAAATTGTGCACCACAAACTCCGCAGCTCACTTCTATAACTATTACTTCCAGACACTGAGGACACACTTTTTCTTGCCACTCATGCAAGTCCTGGGAAAGTTCCAATGATCCCAAGGGGCCTTGGCGATCAAAAATGCACGCTACAACCAAGTCTCGGTCAGGAGGGCGTTGTTCACCAGTGGCCTCAACCACCAGCTGTCTCAGCAAGGACTTGATGATCCATGCTCTTCTTCCTTCTTTTCCTTCCTTGCTGGCCGAGTCCATTTACTCGGTATCCATTGTGGTCCAGATGCAAAGCTCAAAGGCTTGGGTGCAGCTGTTGTCGAATTCGCCTCAGAGGTGTCCTGATGGCTGACCAGCAGGTTTCAGAGTGACAGATTCCAGGGCCCTTGGAGATCTGTCAGTCTGGGACGAATTTGAGATCAGCTGCTCTGGCCAGAAGTGTTTCTCTTATCTTCTCCGGAGCTGACCATCTGGCTTTTTATCTTCAGAGGGCTTGTGGTGTTCACTGAGTGCAGAAGGCTTACTGTGACCCTGTTCTGCATGAAACTGCTTTGTCAGCAATGCACAAGTAAAAACCACCCCAGCTTAGCTCTTACTTGGCAGCTGCTGCAGCCACACAACTTAGTAAGATATCTTTGGGTTTTCACCAGCTAAGTCTTTAGTAAATAAATTCCAAGTGGACACTAAACAAGTATTTCACTAAGAGATTATGAAATGTTAAAATTAAAAGCAAGTCAGACTGCAGATGTAATTATACTACATTAGAAATTCCAGTTCGTGAGGATCTATTCCCTATATAGAGAGAAATTAATAATCAAAGTAATTACAAAGACAGAACATTTGTTTCCTGCATGCTTTTCCAGGCTTGGAACCAACAGAGTTGACTACATGGAGAGTTGACTAGGGTGAACTCGGAATTCACTCTCTCAGGCAGGAGACTAGTTAAGGAGTGTTACTGATAACAAAGAAGAAAAGTTATACAACATTGATTATTATAAATTACTTTGTTCTCATCTGCTTTTAGCATTTGTCTCGTACAAGTTTTCATCCATTCCTGTAGAAACCTAACTCTTTTTCCATTCCCCTGTGGCAGCTCCCATCCCTAGTGATGGTTCGAGGGCATGGGGCAGTCCTTGATGCGGAACACGTGGATGTGCAGGTGGGCAGCAATTCTGGCTGCACATGCTGACACAGTATTGGAGCAGGTTAAACAGGGACAGGATCAGGGCAATCCAGAGGACAATATACTTATCAATAAAGATGTTAAAACATTTGGTCAAGGAACAGCAATGCTGGGCTTATGAATGCTGTGTCATATAAATACATTTCACTCTTCGTCATGTGGGCAACGACCAGTTGATTTGTGGTCTTGGCACACACAAAGCCAAAAGTCAGGATGTAGAGGCAGAGATGCCTCTCAAAGAGCTGCGCAGCAGATTTCTTGTAGATCATTGCAGCCAAGGCAATCACGGAGCCAATGTGGAGAAAAGGTGAGAGGACACTTGTTCCTGCTAAAGTGGATCCATTTTTTTGCAACTGCACCTCAATGTTCAGTCTTGGAATCAGAGATTGCTAAAAGGATGGTCCTCCAATCACTGCCAGTAAATTCATGATTATTATGAAGATTTGTATTTCAGTCACATCAATCATGTCAAAGCGCAGCGTTACTGAGACGTCTGTCCGTCAGTGCGCGCAGTAAAACATGAATGTCACAGCAAAACAACAGAAAAACATCCAATCAGGCTTGGTGTCCAGCTGCACAGCAATACAAGTTTCTAAAACCACAAAGACTGTGGACAGTGAATCACAGCCATGATTAAATGGCTCTCTTAACAGAGTGCTGCTATTTGTCCTTCTTGCTTGTTTTCCATCTGTAGCATTCAGGGACTGATAGGTGAAAAGGCCACAGGCACAAGCAATGAATGTCCAGGGAGGTGCCTGCTCTGAAGCTGTTGAGAAGTAACATGCTAATAACAGAGTTGTAAATATATTTATTAATAGTTCAATGATGGTGATCAGATTAGGGGCAATCCAGGCTGGAGAACTGATATCTGCGGTATGAATCCAATCTAACATTGTTCAAGCACTTTCAGATTTCAAGCCATGCTCTTTTACTGTATTTTTTTTTTTGCCTGTTGCAAAGTTTTCCATTCCTGCTGCTTATACACAGGATTGCCATCTCTGAACACGGCAGGACACGCTACAGGACATGCCATGTGTCCTGCGGGTTCCCACTGTCCTTCTAGTATAACATCACGTATAATTCCAGGCCATCGAGTCATGGGGAGGGGGGGGCAGGCAAAGGTGTTGCCTGGGAACTGTTTTCTGCAGTTTGTTCTAGCAATCATTGCATTGGTGAGACATGACTTTAAAGAGTTAAGATTTTAGCTAAGGGTTAGAAGCAATTTATATTGATCAAGATGTAAGTTAGATTAGTAAATGGTAGGTTAATGATTATTAGATGCCCAAGCTAGAGCTAACTGTTACATTATGAGCTTGTTTATAGAAAAAGTGGAGTAAGTGAACTGTCATAAGAACACATTGAAACCACTAAGAACAATGGCCAGCACCTGGACTTGGTATCAATCAATCACGAAGCAGGGGACCTTGGATCATGCCAGAGGGTCACAGAGACCTGATGAAGACTCTCCTGACTTCATCCTTTAAGACCACTGACCCAATTCGAGACCACCAACCCAATTCAAGAGAAGAACTGCGCACGTGTGAAGGACTAATAGCCTCATTTTAATAGAGAGTGGGGATGGGAGGTGCTGGGGTTATGCACATGTATTGTATGTAAGATCTTAGAAAATAAGTAGAGAGCAAAGAGCCTTGTTCAGCGCGGCCACGCCTTTCGGAGATGACTCCTGTGCCGCCCGCCGGTGAATAAACATACCACTTTCTAACTTTAACTAGTTAGAGGGTCCTTGTCCGTGACTATATCAGTTTTCAATTACTCAATTTGGCAAGCCAGGCAGGAGAAGGTTCTGCTCGGCTGTGAGACCAGCTCGGGTGGAGGACCCCCTCAGGGTGCCCCCAGGATATTCCTGGAAGAGTGGGCTCCGCTGCCTGACCTGTTCATCCAGCAGCAGACAAGAACTCCTGACTATAAAACTCCAGACAAAAAGGTATGTTTATACTTGAAAAATAGGTACCTTTTTGGTATAGGCGGTCGGTAAGACACTGAGAGACGTCTCGTGCACAACGCATACCTAAGTTGTGACAGCTCTGCAGAGCCTGGTTTGGCTTGGTTTGGTTTGGTAACCCGTGTCCCGTGGTGGGGAGTGGCAACCGGTTTTTGTTGTGCCTTGATAATCTGTGTCCCATGGTGGGGGCAACAGCGGCAATAGGATAACCGGTTTTGTTGTCAGTTTTTGGTTTAAAGGTACCTGGGTCATCCATAATTCGAGTGGCTAGCCTGAGTTTTAAGATGCAAAGGGTCCCGTCGTGGGTCGCAGAAAATCCTGATTGTGGCTCCATGCGCACCAGGTGTGTGTGTAGTGTGCACAGATTTGTGTTTTGTGGGTTTGTGTGTCTAGGCTGTGGAAGAATTATTGGTGCACCGTGTATGTTGTGTTTTGTAAGAGTTTGTGTCGTAAGTGATTTGACCTGTAAGGCGTATGCATGGTCAGGAAAGGCTATTGGTAAGTCGTGGGAGACGTCCCACGCACAACTTGTGCCTCTGTAATGTGCTTGCAAGCTTGATTGGTATCTGGTCAGTTGTACTTGGTTGCCAGCAGAGAAAGCTGTTAAGCTGTTGTACCGGGCTGTGGAGGGCTTGGATTGTCGTTGCTGGCAGAAGGGGGTTTTGCCATTTGCTGTGCCATAGACGGCTCAGTTTGCTAGAATCCGGGACTAGCAATTGTAAGGGCAAATCCTGATTTGTGGTTGTTACACTGTGTGAATGCGTCCTGACTGAGAAAGATTGTGAGAGAATTTGTTGAGACGTGCTACCAGCACGAAGCGATTGAGGAGTTTGGACCCACGGTTCCATTTTTGGGCGACTGAAACGGCCGGGGAAAAATGAAGCGAGTGGGGTGCATGAAAACCCTTAAAGCCTCCTCCCTGCTGTGACTGTGGTGTGTGTGTTTTTGTTACCGGGAGGGTGTTCACTGTAACTGTATTTTTGAGGCAACATCCATCTTGTGTTAAAAGTTTTAAGTGCAGCATATGCTGAGTGAAAGAGTTGATTAGCCTCTGAGAGCTGAGGCGTGAATGTTTTTGAAGTAGATTGAGGACAGACAAAGAACAGAACCAGTTTTCCACAAAGTAATAGAAACCCTTGACAAGAGCTTAGTTGTGATTTTATGTATGGAAAATGTGTTTGTAGATTGTTGGAATTAAAATAAGGGTAACTTTGGTGTGAGAACTCAATCTGGCCAGATGAATAAAAGGAATTCCTTTACCTCAGTGGTTTGGGCTTGACTTGTAGGAGTTTGTGAATTCAGCAAACTGGTGAATAGACAGAGAAAATAAGAGAATGTATTTAGAAGGTTTATATCAGATGTCTGTTGGGAGACTAGTGGCTCTGGAGTAGGAGCAATGGGCTGTGGAGAATTTAGAAAGTCAAAGAGAAGTGAATGGAATATCTTGTATTTTTGGGAATTTTCCTGCAGCTTTTGGTGCATCTAGAAGTTGCCACTGTGCTTGGGTGCTTTTGCAGTGTAAAATTTGTGCAGGATGTTACTATTGTTCTTCTGCTAACCGGTACAGAGAATGTGCCCAGTGTAAACAGCAGCTCCTTGATCAAGCTGATTTAGAGCAACAATTTCTGTTTCAACTCCAGCTCCACCTTTATTTCTATTTCAACTCTGTCTCTAGCTCTAAGCACAGCTGAATCAACTCTGATTTCTATTTCAAGTTCAGCTTCATTTTCTATTTTATCCCCTACTCCATCTACTCCACTTACTCCTAAATCTCTCCCAGTGCCGAACCGTGACAGTGAGGAAGAGGAGCCCTCTCCAAAGGTTCCTACAGCATCCCAGACTCAGAAACAAACCAAAGAAGAGGACATCACAACGGGGAGGCAGTGTTTGCTCATGTTAAGAAAAACTAAGATGGACCGGAGGATCTTACCCTAGGAGACCCTCTAGTTATAATGAAACTAGGGAACAGAGAAAAAGAAATGAAGTTTTTGATAAACACAGGGGCAACATATTCAGTGTTAAATAAAGCTTTAATACCAATAACAGATGATTATGTTATTGTAAAAGGGGTAACTGGCCAATCTGAAAAAGCCTATTTTTGTAGACCATTGAAATATAAACTTGGGAAACAATTGGGAATTTGCAGGTTTTTATATATGCCCAAGGCTCCATCAGCACTTTTGTGTAGGGATCTATCGGAACTATTAGAGGTAAAAAAATATTATTCAAAAATGGAGAGATTACTTTGGAGGTTGAGGATCAACAATATGTGGAATTGTTAAGCTTGATGTAGATAACTAATGAGGCTAAAGTTAAAAGTGAAGGTGAGATTTACAGGAAAATAATAGATCAGGTATTTTCTGGGGTTTGAGTTTCTAACATACCAGGAGAGCAAAGAATGCACCCCCAGTGCAAGTTAAGTTTAAAAAAAAAAAAAAAAAAAGGAAAACAACTAGTTAGTTATGCAATACCCCCAGAAGAAAAGTTAAGGGATTAGCCTAGTGATTGAAATTTTTTTTCCTGTTAAAAAGCCTGATGAATCATAACTGTTAATAGGATAACTGAGGATTTATACCCAGTGGTTCCCAACCCTTACACTTTGTTAACTTGTTTAACACCTGAACTAACATGGTTTATTGTTTTAGATTTAAAGGATGCTTTCTTTTGCCTTCCTCTCCATGAAGCCAGCCAGAAAATTTTTGCATTTGAATAAAAAAAGCTCACATGGACAGTGCTTCTGCAGGAGTTCAAAAAATTGCCCACCTTGTTTGGAGAACAACTAGCAAAAGATCTGGAATCCTGGGAAGTTCCATCAGGAAGACAACTGTTACAGTATGTGGATGACCTCCTGATAGCCACCAAAACTCAAGAGGCATGTCTGGAGTGGATGGTAAGCCTCCTAAACTTTTTGGGCCTACAGGGGTATCGCATATCCCAGAAGAAAGCCCAGATGGTGAAGTAAATAGTTATTTACTTGGGCTATGAAGTTAGTACTGGACCAAGAACCTCAGGGTAGGATCACAAGGAAGCAATATGCCAGACCCCAAAACTCCAGACAGTAAAAGAACTGAGAACTTTTCTAGGCATGACAGGGTGGTGCAGACTGTGTATTTCTAACTATGGGTTGCTTGTTAAACCTCTGTGTGCCTTGATCACGGAAGGGAGCAGGGATCTCCAAAAGAAGCAACACGAGCCTTTGACCAGCTAAAGAAGGCCCTCATGTCAGCTCCAGCCCTGGGACTTCCAGATGTGAGTAAACCATTCTTTTGTTTTCACATGAGAAGCAGGGGATCACCTTGGGAATACTAGCACAAAACCTGGGCCCGTGTCGCAGGGCAGTCGCCTAAGCAGCTGCATGCAGCAGCTAAGGGATGGCCAGGGTGCCTCAGAGCCATTGCAGCAGTGGCAGTGAACATCCAAGAGGCACGGAAGTTCACCCTAGGCCAGAAGATGACCGTGCTAGTATCCCACACAGTGTCTGCAGTCCTAAAAGGGAAAGGGGGACATTAGCTCTCCCCACAGAGACTCCTGAAGTACCAAGCCATAATGGTAGAACGAGATGATGTTGAGATTGTGGTAACTAACATTGTGAATCCAGCTTCCTTCCTCAGCGGGAGTATGGGAGAACCAGTGATCCATGACTGACTGGGGGCCATCAATGCCACTTACTCCAGTTGCCTGGATCTGAAGGATACCCTGCTTGAGAATACTGAGACCTGGTCCACCGATGGAAGCAGCTGTGTCATCAGTGGAAGGCATGCTGGGTATATGGTTACTATGAGCAGAGAGGTAATAGAGTCTGGACCATTACCAACCAACACCTTGGCACAGAAGGCTGAAATAACTGCCTTAACTCAGGCTTTAGAGCTGGCAAAAGGAAAGAAAGTTAATATCTACACAGACTTAAGGTATGCATTTGGGGTAGTTCATGCACATGGAGCTGTCTGGAAAGAAAGAGGACTGTCGAATTGACAAGGAAAATGTATTAAACATGCATAAGAGATAATAAAACTTGGAGGCAGTCCAGCTACCTGAAAAGGCAGCCATCATGCATATCAAGGCACACCAAAAAGTGAGCTCTGAATTGGATGAAGAAAACAAGCTGGCGGGCAGAAAGGCAAAAGAAGCAGCTAAAGGTGAGATAGGCAGTCTTAATTCCAGATGGGCAAATTTCCATTGAAGGTAAGCCAAAGCACAGTAAAAAGGACAAGAGGGGTGGGCTATTACAGATAAAAGGAAAAGAAAGAATTATGTTCCCCCTCTTACATGCTATAGTCATTAGTGAAAGAGGAGCATGAAAAAAACCACATTGGGGAATAAATTAATTATTTGAAAGATAGAATCATAGCTAGAAATTTGTAAAATATAGTAATTTGGGTGACTTGCCAATGTAGCCTTTGCCTCCAAACTAATCCCAAAAATATTTTTAAACCAGAGCTTGGGCAAATTGGGAAAAGATATGTACCTGGGCAGCAATAGCAAATTGATTTTTCAGAACTACCCAGGAAAGGAGGGCATGGATACCTATTGGTATTAACAGATACCTTTTCAGGGTGGACAGAAGCTTTCCCTACCAGAACTGCCAAAGTGCAAGAGGTAATCAAAGCAGCGTTATAAGAAAAAATACCATGCTTTGGAGTCCCAGTCACAATGTTTTTAGATAGGAGGCCATATTTTATTTCAAAATTGTGTAGCAAATTAAGCAGCAAATTATAAAACTGGGGCTCAAACCAGAGAACTAGATGGACCGGTACATGATGTATAGCCTAGGGATTATGTATACATTAAGTCTTTTGCAGAAAAAACTTTGGAACCACGGTGGGAGAGGCCATTCCAAGTGCTCCTCATCATCTTTAATACAATCAAGATCAAGGAACAAAGCACCTGGATCTATCACTCACAAGTGAAGAAAGCTCCTGAGAAACTCTGGAAAGTTATATTGGGTGACAATGAACTAAAATGAAAACGTTCTTGGGAAAATAAATGATAAGTATAGTATAACAACGGTTTGAAAAATAGGAAAGCTTGTAATTGTAATGGGTAATCAAATAGGTATAGCCTGGAAAGCTGTGGCATTTATGACCATTGCTATAGCCACAGCTAATGCAGTACCACTGCATTATAATGAGTGGTAAATATAAGTGCCAAGGGAAAGCTTATGATTTTATCTCCTGTAAGTCTCTGATTCAGATGCTAAAAATTACAAATGCAACTGGGTAAGAAAACTTAATTTAACTTGTGCATTTGTAACTTTGTCAAAATTGAAGAATGTGATTTTTCCTATTAGGCACGTTGTATCCCACCAACATATAAAGGCAAACGACTATTGTTCAAGAAATATTGCCTGTGCCTATAGAGATGAACTTAACTTTAGTTGCATAATTATTGAAACACCATGGATTATAGAAAAGAAGAAAAAATTAGAAAGAAAGAGAACTTTGATTGCAATGCATCATGACACAGAGACTATATGGAGAGTATTTAAAAGTTAGTAGAAGGCCCATCCCATAATTGGTGGGATGTGCTTTTAGGGTAGTCACCAGCTGCAACTGGTTTGCTCAATACCTTGGTTTATTTGATTATTGTTTTGGTTAATTTAGTTGGTATAAGTTTGATTTTGTTTGTTATAATATTTTTTAGAATTTGAGAATGCTGAAGTGACTAGCAGCTTTAACTTTAATATTAAGAGCATATAGTACAGTTTTAAAGGACCCCCTACCACAGTTTTGCTAGATGAAGAAGAATTTACATATTAGTAAAAGAATTTACTAACTTTGAAGAAGGACTGGGGAAATGAGACATGACTTTAAAGAGTTAAGATTTTAGCTCAGGGTTAGAAGCAATTTATATTGATCAAGATGTAAGTTAGATTAGTAAATGGTAGGTTAATGATTATTAGATGCCCAAGCTAGAGCTAACTGTTATATTATGAGCTTGTTCATAGAAAAAGTGGAGTAAGTGAACTGTCATAAGAACAGATTGAAACTACTAAGAACAATGGCCAGCACCTGGACTTGGTATCAATCAATCACGAAGCAGGGGACCTTGGATCGTGCCAGAGGGTCACAGAGACCTGATGAAGACTCTCCTGACTTCATCCTTCGAGACCACCGACCCAATTCAAGAGAAGAACTGTGCACGCGTGAAGGACTAATAGCCTCATTTTAATAGAGAGTGGGGATGGGAGGTGCTGGGGTTATGCATATATATTGTATGTAAGGTCTTGGAAAATAAATAGAGAGCAAAGAGCCTTGTTCGGGGCGGCCACGCCTTTCGGAGATGACTCCTGTGCCGCCCGCCGGTGAATAAACATACCACTTTCTAACTTTAATTAGTTAGAGGGTCCTTGTCCGTGACTATATGAGTTTTCAATGACTCATTGGAGTTAACTGGAAGCTGAAAGATGTTGGCTCCTCCTGCTTTTTAGTATTTATTGTAGATAGTTTTTGGGCTTTTTCCAGCAGCAGCTTAGCTGCTGCTTGCCCTCGCTCATCCAGGCGTTGCATCACTGCCTGAATTTGATCAGTCAGTTCTTTTAAACCAATCGTGGGTTCTGCCGGGGGTTCTGCTCCATCACTGGGTCCTCCTCTAATTTGTCCGGCAGCGGAACATTGTCGGGGGAAGGTGGTCGACAGCAAGGGTCACGGGTTCCCCTCTCTTGGTCGACTGGTATCTCTTCGGTCACAGCTGAGAAAGGGGGGGCACTCGGCGCATGCATTGTGGGAATGGCGGCGCTGGGGGCGGCGGCGGAGTGGCGGCGGCGGCCCCGGCCCATGGTGGCGGCGGCGTGGTGGTGCGGTGTGGACTCCCGGGGGCCACTTCCTCCTCGTCCTGCCTGTTGCTGCGGGGCGGCGGGAGCGGCGGCGCTTGGGCGACAGGGACTCTCCGCGGGCCGGGAGCGGCGAGCCGGGTGTCGGCCAGCGACGGTGACGGGGCACCGGAGGTGGCAGGAGCGCATGGCAGGGGCCCCGCGGCCCCTCTCCGACTTCGCGGTGCCGCAGAGTTGTTAAATGTCCATTTCCCCGCGCCCAGTTAATCAGCTTTTGCAGTACTTTTTCTGCTACTGTTTTTCCTCTCTCAGAGAGTATAATAATACATAACTTCAATGCGTCAGCAAATTCGCATTCCATGCTTGCCGTCATCAATGGGGCAGGGAAGTGAGTACTCAGAGCCTTCCACCTTTTTTCAAGAAAAATTCCCCCTGTTCCCCATACCAGCTCAGCCTCGCAATCTATTTGCAAGGATGGCAATCTTCTGCCTCAATGCTGATGCATCTCTTGGCAGATCAGCGTCTGTCTGCTATTTTCCAGAGGGTCTCACCTCAATGCAGCTGCATCTGCCAGCGAGTTCAGTGTCCTGGTTCTCTGGCTCAACGTCCTTGACAGTGCTAAAACAACAGAACTTTCTCAGCTCTTTTAATTACACCATTTTAAGATTATATATTGTTTTCTGGCCCTTAAATATAATTAAATATAGATGTTCTCAGAGCTTAATGTCAGTTTAAATTCTAGGCTGGAGCAAGTAATTTGTTTGCATGTTCGATGAACAAACCATTTCTCCTACATTTCAAAGACCTGTGTTCATGCATCATGTATAAAGGTTGCCTTTCTCCAAGCTAAAAGGTCAAACAGACCTGAAATTACACTTGGCCTTCTAAGGCATGTGATAAACGCCAATCACTTGTTTTAAAATTTTAAAAGTTTAATAGTAAATAAGATGGTTATAAAAATAGAATTAGAATAAAAAAATTGAACAATTTCAGAGATAGGACAATACGAGACAATAAAAACAAAGTTTCAGACGTCTGGGTGCCTCCCTCAGCGAAAAGCTTCGGAGAAGGACCCTGGTTAACAAAGGATTATTTCTTAAAAGCAATAGCCTGTTGAATATTCATACAGTTCATACATGATGCATAAATTCTATTCAAACAAAGAATTGTCTCTGGTTAGTGTCACTTTTTCCTTTAATCTCTATGGCGTCAACAAGGCTGAGAGAGGCAGGAGGAGTCGGTCTCTTCTGATAAGGAAGTAGTAAATTCTTCTTTCTCTGAAAGATTTACGTTTTCCTGTGGTTGGTACATAAAAACTACATTTTAACTACAAAACTACATTTACCATACTATCAAACTATTAATACAACATTAACAATTAATACAACATAATACATATAGTAAATATCTTGCGTAGAGCCATATAATATGCACTTTTCACAGGAGGAAGCGAGGTCCCTAAAAAACAGAAATCAAAATTTTGATCTTCCTGCCTTGAAAATAGTTTCAAATTTTCTAGTCCAGTTAGTGCCTGACTCACTTGGGTGATCTCAAATGCTTACACACTGGCTTGTGTCAACATGAGCTGCAGATAGTTAAGGGTGCACAGCTATTGGGGTGATTGTGGAAGCGTTTGGGATTATACTTCCTGGGGTTATGTAACTCAACACTGATGGTGAGCCACAGTCCAAGACAGCCCATCAGATTAGATGTAAAAATGCACATAAAATAAACACTGGAATCTCCCAACCTTTGCACCACCAATGTTTGCTCAATTACAGCTAATTAAAACTGGTACCTGGAGACTTGTGAGAAATGAGCTGATGAGGACAATTCACAGCAGAGACCCTGGGGTCTCCTCACCTCAGAGTTTCCAGTTGAGCTCTGTGTAGGACAGATGGCAGCAGGATGGCACATGAACACCGACATCCCACATATGCAGTCACCCCCCTGCTAAGCCAGGACTACAGCCCTCCAAATAACTAGGTTAAACTAACCTGGTCAAAACCCTTATTTTTTAAAAATTTTCTTCTCTGAAGGACTTTCCCACTGTTTGTTTATTTATAAAATTTATTTAAGGTTGCTCCTCATAGACTTGTCTGAGTTGCAATGACTCCTGCACACAAGCAGTCACCACCAAAGAGATGTGCATGTCAAGGCAGTTGGCCTCAAAATTTCAGAGGAAACGCTCCTGCTCTGTAGGGAGCATCCCTTTTCCAGCACGGGGTCAAATCATGTACAGAGGCAGCCTTACATGGAGCAGGCTGTGTTCTTCTTGTTCCCATGCCAAAAGGCCTAAGAAAGCTTCTCCCATGAGCAACAAGGAGTTACTAATCCCAGGTTTAGCTTATTCACCATGAATGCATCCTTTTCTAAAAACCACTGTTCGATCCCTTAAAAAAAAGCACTGGAAAGAAACCAAAATTATTGTGTCGCAGTAATTGCTAGTGATTTTGCTCAGCTTACAAGTACAGAGCTTTTATTTCAATACCACTTCAAAAGTCAGCTGGCACAGGAAGATTGGCCCATTTCTTGATTTACTTTGCATCACACAGTAAAAAATGTTTTACAGTTCAAGTGCTCCACTGAGACTGAGTGGTAACTTGTTTGTTCTCAGATGCTTTCTCCACTGGGATTACACTGCTCTCACTAGAATTGACAGTGAGGACACTGGGGTGAAATCACACCTTCACAATTCTGAGACTTCCAGAGGACTGTTATTTAAAGTTGCAAAACTTTATTCAACTAGGGAGGTAGAGAGGTTGTGCAAGCAGGCAGATTCATTTCCAACCACTGTCCCCTGGGATCAGCCTCCCCTCTTGTTGGAGTCCAGGGCATTCCTTTGGCTGCCCTGGAAGGTCAGGGACCTGGGCAGGGGGCTCTGAGACCCCAGCCCAGAGCTCAGAGAGACACTGGCTTTGATCTCAGTCCATGGGAAAAACTTCCTAAACTGAGAGAGGGTTTGCAGGCCACGGGAGTGTGAAAAAATAGTAGTTTAGTTTGTCATAGAGTGAAAAAAAACAGTAATTTTAGGTTCATAGCATTGGAGTGAATGGGGACAAAATGGAGAATCTGAGGCGTTGTCTCCTTCTTCTTCCTTCTCCTTCCCTCACTCCATTTCTGCTATGACGTTGGCACAAAGTAGTTAGTGAGGATTGGGTCAGTGTATAGATGACCTTTTTAGTAATAGTGATAGACATTGGTAAGAAATAGTAAATAACGAACACGTAGTAATTAGTATAAAAGATTAAGGACAGCCCAGCTCGGGGGGAGACGTGAGAAGTCCATGCAGCTGCAAACATCATGTTGGACTGTGAGAAATTTGTAAGATAAGAAACAATAAACGAAAAATGCAACCTTGAGAAAACTAAACCTGAAGACTCCGTCTCTTCCTTCGGCTTAGCTCGGAGCTGTGCAGGGGGGAAAAAGACCCTGAAACCACCTGAATGTTGGGGAAGCTCCCCGACACCCTCTGACACCAACTCTGCACAAATCATGTCTGAAAACAATTTAGAATGTCAGAAGCCCCCCCTTGCACCTGACCCCGTGCAAGGCTGCGATCCTCCTGTTGAGACATGACTTTAAAGAGTTAAGATTTTAGCTAAGGGTTAGAAGCAATTTATATTGATCAAGATGTAAGTTAGATTAGTAAATGGTAGGTTAATGATTATTAGATGCCCAAGCTAGAGCTAACTGTTACATTATGAGCTTGTTTATAGAAAAAGTGGAGTAAGTGAACTGTCATAAGAACAGATTGAAACCACTAAGAACAATGGCCAGCACCTGGACTTGGTATCAATCAATCACGAAGCAGGGGACCTTGGATCATGCCAGAGGGTCACAGAGACCTGATGAAGACTCTCCTGACTTCATCCTTTGAGACCACTGACCCAATTCGAGACCACCAACCCAATTCAAGAGAAGAACTGCGCACGTGTGAAGGACTAATAGCCTCATTTTAATAGAGAGTGGGGATGGGAGGTGCTGGGGTTATGCACATGTATTGTATGTAAGATCTTAGAAAATAAGTAGAGAGCAAAGAGCCTTGTTCAGCGCGGCCACGCCTTTCGGAGATGACTCCTGTGCCGCCCGCCGGTGAATAAACATACCACTTTCTAACTTTTATTAGTTAGAGGGTCTTTGTCCGTGACTATATCGGTTTTCAATGACTCACTGTTGTTACCTGTAACTTCCCATGCACAACATCACCTTGGCAAGGGACCTGCTCTAGCCCTTTACAAAACACAAGATTCATGACTCCTTCTTGGTGCCTACTGCTCATCCTTCCTTGCCATTGTTTTGTTTCCACCTCTGCAAGCATCTGCTGCATCAGGGACTCTGCAAACACCACCTGTCCCAGGACCCACCGCATAAAATTGAGTTTTATCTATTTCAAAGCACAAAGAGGAAACCCTGTAGAAAAATCAGGAGCACCCTGGTGTTGGGGTACAAATCCCCCTGGGCCCCATCCACACAGGCCCAGAGGTGTCCAGAGATGTGAGGGCTGAATTAAAACCTTCAGAGAAATGAAAATACATAAATCCACACAGACATGAGGTAGAAATGCAAGTTTAAATGAGTAGAGGATTTTTTAAGTGCCTTAGCAAATAAGAGACTGAATTAGTTAGTAAGAAAAGGACCTAAAACCTAGTCTAAAGTTCAGTAGCATTGCCTTTTGCAAAGTTAGTTAAGCTCTAGACATAATGAAAACAATGTAGCCTTGCTAAACATTCCTAGATGGAACAGATAGAGCTATATGCGTAGAATTTGTGGAAGAAATTACGAATACTGTCGCACATCCATCTTAGCTTAGGATAGGTCCAGCAAGACTGTAGAAAATTCGTGTTTAAGCCTGATTGGCTAAAAATAGAATAAAATGCACTGCTTTGAGGATGCTAGCACGCTTATAGGACACAGATTAAGTGTGCTGCTGCTGCTGTTGCTGCTACTACTGATAAGATGCTGCTGCTTCTGCTTGGGACTTAGGGACTCTATGTTAGAAGGCTTCCTGCATACTGGCACGGACTGTAATAACTTTGCCTTTGTGAGACTGATTTTAACAGTGCAATAAAGGACTTTGCTTTTACAACTACCCAGCTTTTGGTCTTCAATGAAGATGTGCCAAAATCTCAGCACCCTGGCAGCTCTGAGGCTGCATCAGTATCTTCTCTTCTTTCTTTTCTCTTTTCTTTTCTTTTCTTTTCTTTTCTTTTCTTTTCTTTTCTTTTCCTGCATGTTAAAGTCCAGGACATTCCTTTAGTTGCCCTGGAGGGTCAGAGACCTAGGCAGGGGGGTCTGGGACCACAGCCCAGAGCTCAGAGAGACACTGGATTTGATTTCAGTCCATGGGAGAGGCTTCTTGCAATGCAGGAAGCATTGCAGACCACAAGAGTGTGAAAAATAGTAGTTTAGTATATCACAGGGTGAGAAAAACAGTGGTTTTGGATTTCTTGTATTGAAGTGAATGGGGACAAGATGGAGAATTTGGGGCGTTGCCTCTTTCTTCTCCTTTCTTCTTCCCTCACTCCATTTCTGCAGTGACGTTAGCACAAAGTAGTTTGTGAAGATTGGGTCGAAGTAAAGATGACCTTTTTAGTAATAGTGATAGACATTAGTAATAAATAGTAAATATCGAATATGTAGCAATTAGTATAAAAGATAAGGACAACCCTGAAACAGGGGGAGTTACCAGATGTCCGAGCCGTGGCAAACATCTTGCAGGACACTGAGAAAATTGTAAGATAAGAACTAATAAACAAGAAGCATGCAACCTTGAAGACTCCATCTTTTCCTGCGTTTGGCTCAGAGCTTTGCAGAGGGCAAAAAAGACTCTAAAACCACCTGAATGCGGGGAATTCAAGCTCCAGCAAGCAGCCCCCCAACAACTGCCAAAACGGGGCAACAACAGCTGCGCTTTTTGTACTGAGAGTTAAAGCACAGCCATGCAAGGAAATCAGGCCCAGGTCATTCAGCTTCTGGACTCTGGTTCTTGCTATGGATCCTGCAGTAGATTAAAGAGCTCTTTAATAGAAGTGATTTTCTCTGCAGGAAGGTATTTAACCACAGTCCCTTGGCCACCTTTGTGGCAATTCGAAAAGCTCAAGGGGGTCTGCATCCCACTCCAGCACTCACTTTTGGCTATCTTTTTTAAGGAGGTGGTCCCCATGGCACCCTGATGTGGATGGTGGGTGTCCTAGGTTACAGTGTAAGATGTGCCCAAAGTATGTATTCTATCACCATCTACATGAAATGTTGAAACTAAGTTGTGCAGTGTTTCCCTTGCCCCCTGCCTCCAGACTATCTTCTGTTAATGGCCCATCAATGCCTTCCTGCATAACTCATAGCTAACTCCCTCCAGGAGCTATCCCTGTTTAATAGGCAATCAAGGACCCATTACAAGACTGATAAAATGATATCAGCCCATTGTGAGATGCTCCGCCCAGGGGGAGGAGCCAAGCATTCCCACCTGAATATAATCTGGGATTTGGGACAGCACAGGCAGCCTTACCTACTGGATTCCCAGAGGACAAGAGCTACCAGACCTTTCTGTGGGAACACTGCTTCAACAAGACCACTTCATCTGGACTGCTACCACCACGGTTTCAGATTGTATTCTGACTCTGTCAGTGATCTTTTGTATCATTGCATGTGTTTTATTTTATTTTATTTTACCTTTTTTTTTGTTTTTGTTTTTGTTTTTCCTCTCCTATTAAATTGTTTTTTTTCTGACTTGGAGTCTCTCGCTGGTTTTGCCTTCAAGCCAGCACAGTGGGACAATGCAGTGGCCAGGGGGACAAAGTGCCTCCACACTGTCCAGTGAGCCCAGGCTGCCACCAGCTCCCACACCACCTACTTTGCATCATCCTCGGCATGGAGAACAGACCATGGGGCAAACGCTGATGCTGGGGGACAAGAAGGGACTTTCACTCTGCAAAAACAAACAGTGATTTGCTTAAGTGTTTTTCTTCTCACTGATGGTTTTATGAGCTAAAATAAATGAATTAAAACAAAAGGTCAAATCTTCTGATAGGTTTCCTGCTACCTCCGCCGAGGTGTAGCGACCTGGTTCAGGAACGACACGGCAGCCACACCCAGGCTGCTCGGGCCATCAGCTCACAGACACCAGTGTGGTGGACGGCTAATGGCATTTATTAACTGGTTACATGGAGTTATAAAACCTCTGTTTGCTACATCACATCCGTCTGCTTACGTTACAAGTTAGGTGTTGCTTACCTTATCAAGGACACTAACCAACTAAGTACTGAGGGAGGGGTTCTCTCTGCCCGTACAACCGATATCTTCCGACCGCCTGTCCCTAATCTCCCACATTTCCCCCCCCTCCCATGACTAAGTAAAAAAGTATAAAAGTATAAAAGTATAAATGTTGTAAAAATATAAATGTCATAAAAATGCAAAAAGCTGTTAAAGTTAGTATAATAGGATACAAAAGTGGTATAAAATGTTAGTAACAAGCGCACTTTATGGTAATTGCAGGCGTTCGACAAATAGGATGTCGACTTTCTCTAAACGGCTTCTAACAAATGACACTAACTTGTTCAAAATGCAAGGCCCAAAAATCAATACCAAGAGTATCATGGTGAGAGGGCCTATCAGGGTGGAAACAAGGGAGGCCAGCCATGGGGACTGATTGAACCATGACTCGAACCATCCTTGTTCGGCCTCTCTCTCTCTTTCTTTGGGCCAGTCTTTCTCTCAGTTCGGCCATGGAGTCTCACACGACTCCAGTATGGTCTGCATAAAAACAGCATTCTTCTCTCAAGGCAGCACACAGGCCTCCTTGCTGCATGAGCAAGAGGTCCAGTCCTTGCCTGTTCTGCAGGACAACTTCCGAAAGCGAGGAGATAGATCTTTCCAGCGAGGAGATGGATTTTTCAATTCTCAGTAAGTCTTCGTCAATTGTCATTTGCAGCTGAGAAAGTCCTTGGTGTTGGGTCACGAGAGCTGAAACACCTGTGGCTGTGCCAGCAGCTCCTAGGCCAAGGAGCATTGCAATGGTTATACCTGTTATTACTTCTCTTTTGCGGAGCTGGATGGTTTCTTCTAAAAAGCGATACATTTCTTCTTCTTGGTGATACAGGACTCTAGGAACAATCAGAACTTGGACACAAAAGTCAGCAAGGTTATTGAATTTGCTAAGGTACACACAGGGGGTTATTCCGATTTGTTGACAAACCCACATTCCTGGTACAAATGGGACTGCCTACTTATCACTCTTTTGGCTAGGTTGGCTGTGCCTGGGGGGTGATCATGGTTGGGTCTGTGCCCATGAGCCATTGCAGGCTGCAGCCGTGTAGAGGATGATCTGCACCAGTGACCAAAGCTAATTGCTTTGCACAATTTTCCTCCCACTCTTGTTTAAAAACAATCTTCCCTGCCCCATCAAAAATCAGTCTGCAGGTTTGCTTTATGTCAAATGGGAGCATGTCATCCCCTCCAAAAACACCATCAATGAGAGTAGAAACCATAGCTGAATTGATCCCTCTGTCAGTGATTGCTTTAACAATTGCTTGTATATCCTTAGGATTTACCGGTGAGTACGTTCTCTGGTTTCCGCCTGCCCCCCCTAATCGGACTGGAAAAGCTAGCTTGGCTGATGAATTCCAGTTAGCACATGCCATCTGTATCTTCCTCCAGTCTGTGAGGGGAGTTCGTTCTTTTTCTGACTTCCCCTCAACCCAGGTAGAAACATTGTTGTTACTGATTTTATATACTGTTACTTCTTCTTTGTCGGAGCCGGAGCCAGAGCCGGCAGCAGAGGACTGGCTCTCCCAGTCCCAGCTAGAGTCCGATTCAGAGCCGGAAGTCGACTGACTGGCTGCTTCCGGGCTCGGGACCCTTTTGGTCGAGCTCCGACCCCGCCCCTTTCCCTCAGGGCTGGGCCGTCCCTTCCCTCTCGGCCCCCGCCCCTTTCCCTCAGGGCTGGGCCGCTCCTTCCCCCTGGGCCCCCGCCCCTTTCTCTCAGGGCTGAGCCGCCCCTTGCACCTGTGCTCCCCCCGCCTCCTGCTGTGGGAGCGTCTCGCCTTAGAAAAACGTGCTTTTTGGCAAAGATGAGCTTCAGTTATCTCTTTGAGCTCTTTTCCCTTTTTCTGCTCGTTAGCAAAGAGGCTCTCTTTGGTTTCATTGGCAACGAGCCCACTATCTAAATGACCTTCTTTGTTTTCTGTCCTGCTTTCCCTCTCGGATTCAGCGCTATCTTGAGGCACATAAGGTGGCGGTCCCTCCCCCACTTTTCCAGCATTCCTAGCTTCTTCAGCTAGACTGTTGTAAATTGACTGCATCTGTTTTATCCCTTCAGCGAGTGACCTTGAGTTTGGAGGCTCTGAAGCCATGGGGCAAACGCTGATGCTGGGGGACAAGAAGGGACTTTCACTCTGCAAAAACAAACAGTGATTTGCTTAAGTGTTTTTCTTCTCACTGATGGTTTTATGAGCTAAAATAAATGAATTAAAACAAAAGGTCAAATCTTCTGATAGGTTTCCTCAGCCTATTTACTTTCATTTTTTAAAAAAGTATCTCCCGATCAGCTGCGCAATAATTTATTTGCCATGACATTAATTATGCATTATTTACTTAATATATGGTAATTTATGTTGACAATGGAAATAATTCTCTGTGCTGAAGGTGCTGGATGCTGACTAGTCACCAAGGGAGATGCTACTACCTACGCTGAACAAAATACTTCACAGTCATTTCCGACATCAGTAGTTTGATACTAGCTTTGAGGAGACAGAAAACAGCAGAAATGTCTCAAACATCCTTTTAAAATTTCTCTCCACTGAGGTATTTCAGCACCTATTTCATCGTAGGAGCAACGGGATTTGGCACTACTTGATGATCTGGGGTTAAAAGGGAGAGTATGGAGGAAGGTTAAGTGACAGTCCTACAGGAAACTGTATTTTGCTATCAATAGTTAATCTACTGTGTCACATTTCTTAGAGAACTAAATGAAATGCAGCAAGCACTGTGTAAAACTGGAGCTAGGGAGTAGAATTACTTTGTAGAGCAAATAACTGTCTTATAATGGCTGTTTTATGCCCTATTGAACAACCAGCAGTTTATGAAAACAAAGTTTCATAAATACCAGTGGAGACTTCCTTCCCAGGAAGTACTCTGTGGATTTAGAGGGGCTCAAATAAGTGGGAAGAGCAACCTGAGGTCTGAGGAGTGAGTCCTTGGCCAGTGCTGTGGGTCTGGTGAAGAGAGAGCAGCCAGAAGCATGGGGCAGGGAGGCTCCTTCTGGAGCAGCATCTCTGCTTTGCTCCATGCTGTCACAGCTGGAGAGGCTCAGCAGCTGGAGCAGCCCAGGGAGCATAAGGAAACCCAGTGGTCAGGGTTTTGAGCATCAGAACCCATAAAAGATTACAAATTAGGAAGGAATTAGAAATTCTTCCTTCTGAGGGTGAGGCACTGGCACAGGTTGCCCAGAGAAGCTGTGGCTGCCCCATCCAAGCAAGTGTTCCAGGCCAGATTGGATGGGACTCTGAAGAACCCGGGATAGTGGAAGGTGTCCCTGCCCATGGCTGGGGGTTTGAAATGTTCTTTAAGGTCCTTTCCAATGCAAACCATTCCATGATTCTGTTTTTTCTGTTTTAAACCTTGCTGCTGCTGGTCAGGGTCCTAGTACCTCTGGCTCCTCCTGCTTTTTAGCATTTATTGTAGATAGTTTTTGGGCTTTTTCCAGCAGCAGCTTAGCTGCTGCTTGCCCTCGCTCATCCAGGCGTTGCATCACTGCCTGAATTTGATCAGTCAGTTCTTTTAAACCAATCGTGGGTTCTGCCGGGGGTTCTGCTCCATCACTGGGTCCTCCTCTAATTTGTCCGGCAGCGGAACATTGTCGGGGGAAGGTGGTCGACAGCAAGGGTCACGGGTTCCCCTCTCTTGGTCGACTGGTATCTCTTCGGTCACAGCTGAGAAAGGGGGGGCACTCGGCGCATGCGTTGTGGGAGCGGCGGCACTGGGAGCGGCGGCGGCCCCGGCCCATGGTGGCGGCGGCGGCGCTGGGGTGGTGCGGACCTCCGGGGGCCGTTTTCTCCTTGTCCTGCCTGTTGCTGCGGGGCGGTGGGAGCGGCGGGCCGGGATCGGCGGGCCAGGAGCGGCGAGCTGGGCATCGGCAAAAACTAAACTAACCCCACCACAGTCAGACCCAGTACTGCAGACCTCAGAGTATATGACTCCACATTTTCAAGAACATGTGGATTAATCTGTTCAGCCAAGAGACACATTAAGTGTTTCCAGTTTGCTAGGAAATGTTTTAACCTTTCTGTCATAGGTTTAATTTTAAACCAGGCAGAAACACCACTTAATATAGTGGTTTCACATCCACTAAATTTTGGGTTTGGTACTTACTCTTTTTGTGAGAGAGAGACTAGGAGAAAAAACAAAGCAGGCTTAACCTTAAAATTAACAAATAGTTTATTAACTTACACTAAAAGAATAGAAAAACAGAAAGTTGGAAAAAAACTAAAATGGAATGAAACTTCAAAAAAACTTTTCCCTCTCCTTACAAACTGTTCACTTTTTTACAAAACAACATAAAGAGACAAAACTTGTAATTTTCAGTCAGTTCCACTATCTGATAATAGTCTTTCATCAATTCCTTAGGAGAAGAGTATCTTTTTGAGTCATGGATCCCACTGACAACTTAGAACAGTTCTCTTGTGGGTTTTAAACTGTCACAAAAACAACTGCCCGGAGAAACCTGCTTTTGTGACTCCTCCCAGGAGCAGTTTCCCAAGCTGCTTATGGGTCATGGGTCTAAGACTTTTGCATACTGGGGTGTCACTTTTTAAAGATAACTCCAAAGCAAAGGATTCTTCACTTCAAGGTACAGAGATATCTTCTCATTTCTTCACTGGCTATTCATCTTTCTCTGTTCAAGCATCTTATAGGATATTACTTAGTCCATTGTTACCCTGGTTTTTCTGAGCTTTCTTATTAGCCTTCTTGAAATTCATAATGGAGTCAGATCTTTTCGTTACTGTACAATATTAGGAGCAGTTTTCTACCTTTCCCATAGATGTAACATAAACAAACCCTTTGTTTCTCATTCTTTGTCCTTTGTTTGCATATTTCTAACCTGAAAAACAACTGTAACTGACAGTGGGTCTGGCCACTGAGGCTGAGGGGGAGAAACCCAAAAAGCCAATGTTCTGCCAGATCCACAAATGTATAAAAAGTAAAGAATAAACAAGGAGGCCCTTCTTTTTCCTGCTCTCTCCGTTCTTGAGGTGGTGAGCTGGAATGAGAGGGTTCTCTGCTTTCAAATGATTTATGTCTGCGTGATTGCTTTGTGCATCTTGGTGACAGTCCATCACAAACACCTTTGCTTAAATTTATACACAGAACAATCATCTCCCCAAATGCATATCTTTCCCATGATTTACAGGAATGACCTAAATATAGAGTTCATTTCCATGGCTCAAGTAAGAATAGAACAACCAACTCTTCAACCCTCTGTCCTAATAGTCTTTTCACTCTTGCTACTGACTTCATGCTGTTGTTCTTTATGTTCACTCTGTCCTTCTTTACTCTCTCAGAGAAGGGCTAATCTCTGGAAGCTTCATGTTGCTAAGAAAGAGTTAAATCTGCTCAGAGTTTTTGTCTTTCACTCTGTAGCTCGTAGTGTTAGTTGTTCAAGGCCAAGCTGATAAGAAAAAACTCACGCAGAAACATTAGAAATTGGAACACCCGGGCAGCCTAGGAAAAAACTCAAGCAAGATTATAAATGCTTTCTCAGCCCACCCCTCGGTGCAAATTGGGGTGGCCTCGGCCCAAACAGTGCTCATAGCTCTCATCAGGGCCCAGCAGAGATCCCTCTCTGCTCTAAGGAAACTTGAAGAAAGCGGCTGCCACAAGACAGCAACTTCTCCTTCCCCCCCTCTTCACCCAGGAGCTGATGGAATCCGGCCAGGCCTCAGGCCAGCTTCCCCCCCAAAAAAGGGGGGAGCAGTAGGCCCAGTTCGATGTTACCTGTTTCTCTCTGGCCAAAGGAAGAAGGAAAAAAACCCCACCTACAGGAAATCAAGGGGTTTTATATGGTACTTCCCAAAGTCGCAGCTAACAATTTCAGTGGTCAGAATAGATGTCAATATTCTAACTAACTCTTTGATAGGTCTCTGTCTCTTCTAAAGCAATTCCCAGGTCCTGACCTGGAGAATTATTTTACATTCTTTTATAACTAAAAACTAAACTGTACTAACCCATGACACTTTCTTTTCAGATTTTTGTAAGACTCAACTTGGAAGGGTTGCACTAACATGCAGGGACAAGAGAAGAACACCCATGCATCGCCAGCGCCTTCTGCCCCACATCACAACCTGGTGCCAACATCAGGCCTCCCAAAAGCCAGCAGGCACCAGCCTGGTCCAACAGGCTTGTACCAGCAGCACAAAGTTTCTTCCAATCTCGGACTTTCTGGCTCCAGATGCAGTTCTACAAGCTCGTTCTCCTTTCAACAGGGAACATCTCCTTCCTTTAACGCTACCCAGGAGGAATATCAAATACAGCCCAACCTTCAACCACAACCACATCTCTCACCCAACGAGGGGACAAAGCCATGACACCATTTAAGAATGTTGGTACCCGTATTTGCTCCTATGTCTCATTACAGTTTCCTGTCTAACCTCAAGGCCTTTTGTTTCTTGCGATGGTGCCACTGGATTTACTGCTATAGACAACTTCAGTAGACACTTCCCATAATAATTAGCCAGAGCTGAGAGAAATCTCAGTTCTGTGATGCAGTTACTTTGGATGCTGCCTCCATTCAGTGTGCCAAAAGCTTTGTTTTCCACAATCAATCAATGACCCAAGTCAGTCACTCATGACTAGGAAAAAGCACATTTCTCCTTTCTCACCACTGGTGCCAAGAAGCTGAGACCATCCCCTCCTTTCTGCCACCACCATTGGCCCATTCCACCCACCACTGACGTGGCAGATCCAGAGCACTGAAAGCATCAACTTAGCCTATACCTTTCCCCTTCCCTCTTCTGTGATTTCTGGATGTTGCAGTGGTAAGCAGGGCTGATGGAACAGGAGACAAACAGGACCATATAGAACATGCATTCCAATGGGATCCAAGGAGAGAAACCCAAAAATCCCTCCCCCTGCACCCAGAGAACCATGTTCCTCCAGGAGAAGAAAGAACCAAAGAAGGAGATCTACTTACCTGCTTGCTACTTATTAAGGAGCACAAGCCACCATTACAATGGAAAGGAAGTTTTGGGAACCTATATGCTCACAGACAGGAAAGCACCATGGTGTCAAATCCACCTTAGGATTGTGTTAAAGCACAACAGCAATCCTGAGTATTTCTACTGCTCCAGTGAAGGAATCCGCACTCCAAACCTGCAATTCCCAGAGAAAACAGAGGCAGACTACTAATGGAATTAAGAGCACATACTGCAGGATGACTGCTGCAGGCAGCAAGGTTCTTCATGTGTACACCCTCCAGGCTGATCCCATCACATCTGTCCTAGGGTAACTTTATGAGGCTCGTATCCCCAATCGTCTGTTCTGTTTGTGCTGTATATTGAGTCCTGTGCCTTTAAGACTGGTTCTAAGAGCAAGGAGAAGCGCAGAGTTTGTTTTGAGAAAACTGCCTGACTCCTCCACATTCTTCTCTGGCTGGGGTGTTCAGCGGAGGCTTAGAGAGACTGCAGGACAGAGATTTTTTTCCCTGGTTTTAGTTAGTTTCAGCTAGCTAAGGCAGAGAAATTCCCTGGTCTGGTTTCTTTCCTTTTTTCTTAGGACTATTTAAACCTGCTCTAGACTAAAAACCCAGGGGAGCACTGGGGGCTGCACCTGCGGCCTACCAGGGCCTGGACCTCGGCATTTTCCAGCAGCGCTGGAGGGACTGGGACTGATAAGAAACTGAGAGAGAGCCAAGCTCCACCCATGGCAAGAACTTTCTCAATTTGCCATCTCGCTTCAGAAGGAGAGGTTTTATTGTTTCATATTATTCATTCTTTATACTTGCATGTACTTCATTTGTTTAGTAAAATAGTTTTTTCCACTTTTCTCCAAAGAGCTTTTTTTACCGGACCGGTTGGAGGGAGGGGCCACTTGGGTTTGCTTCCCAGAGGGATCCTATACAGGGGTTTTCTCCCAAATTTGTCCCCAAACCAGGACAACATCCTACCACAGAGATGCTCTGTACCTGGTGCTGAGCATTGCGTGGTCCAGGACAGAGTTTCCTCCAGACTAACAAAGACTCAACTTTTAAACAAAACAAAAGGCCTCTAGAGACCAGACCAGGTAACCAGCAGTCTGACAAGTAGACACGCCACGCCTGAAAATACAAACATCTTTGCAAAGTAATCACACATAGGTGCAAGCTAAAAGGTTTGATGGAACATTTGGGTATTTCCAGGCAGGGTTACACAGCCCCAAGAGAATAACTATAGACTGCTTGATGCAGCTGCCAAGGAGTTCAAATAACTCTCACAACAGGGCTCACTTTTCAATCATCTCAACTATAGATGCAGGAATTCCCACCCTTGTCAAGCCAAGGTTTGCTTGAGAAAATTCTTCTCTGCTCCTGATTGAATCCTTCTCCATGCCCTCACAATGCTTCCCAAATGGGCCTTGCGCTCCTTCAAGTTGCTTCCCCTTCTCTCAGGATTTGCACACCAGGGCCGTGGCTTCCTTTTCCTTCCCACCAGCAGACGACCCAGGATGGTCAGGCCTCCCTCTAAAAACCTCAGTTCAGGAATAGCCAGGCTGACCTCACTTGGAGCCAGTACGGCTTCCCAGCTTAGACACCCCCATCCCACACCTAATGCTGCTCTGAAAGCAGCTTTAATCTGCCCAGAAAGGGCTTAGACTTTCTGTCTATTACTGGCAGTAGGTAGAGGTGCTAATTAACCAGTTGTCAGCTGAACCGTTGCTAAACTGAGAATACAAACTAAAATTAAAGATGAGGTATTAAAATGGGCAGAAGGACTTGAAAGGACTATTGTTCATTCAAGAACTTCTCTTCCTGTATTTTTTTAACATTTAGAAATTGCAGTCCAAATAATTGTTTGTCAAGACATTTTTTGGAGAACAACTGTAGCTATTCAGCAAGCTGTTTAATTAGGTTATTAAAAATATAATATCATTTTGAAGGCTTTGAGAGAGTAGACCTCTACCTAACACAAAATCATCACAGCTTCATTTTCCTCCCTCTCTCCTGGCTCCAATACCAAGTCACAAGTCCTAGCAGCCTCTCAGAAGTCAGCTGTGACAGCATACATTATTTATAGGGTGAGGAACCATTGCTCTGAACTCCTGGGCAGGTACATGCACCGCTCCCATTCCAACTCAGGAAAGCCTGTCTGGTATACAACAAAGGAAAAATAATACAAAGCCAAAAGCTGCAGACAAAATCCCAGCTCTCCAAGCCTGATGTTCCCTTCCCCCTCAGGTGGTAGGTTCAGGACAAGAAGCCTCCCATTTTTCTGGATGGCACAGCTAAGACCAAGCACAGAGAGACCTGTCTCTGGGAAAGGAAGGAAATTCCTGACCCACAGCTACAGCTTTGCAGGCCAGGCCCATCTCTGGGGAAAGAGAAACATGTATCACTGGAAGCGGTACAGCAAAACAGAGCACATGTTATGCGATTTACATTTCTGTGACAAACAACATGTTTATAGGACAGGTAAAATAAATTATGTAGCCTGCAAGGCTCAGCAGCCTGAAACTGGGAAGCTAATAGACCCAGAGGGTAAGGAATTGGTCCTGATGTTAGCAAATGGGATGTCACAAAAATCAGACAATTAAAATTTTAAGCAGTAGGGAAGACAAAAGAGCAGGAATCACAATAGCCAAGTCTGATGAAGAGCTGGTCCTTGGGTACAGGACCATAATGATGCTAAGCATTTTTCTACTAGATGGCAGTGTAGTGTCACACTATATAAAAGGAATTCTAGAAAGAAATTGCTTTGTATTTCAAGTGAATATGTGCTTAGACGACTTTGGATAGCATGATATATAACAGTAGACTCTTTGTAAAGGGATCTGCCATTAGTCTCACAGTGCAATAGGAGTGATACTCTAGTTTGTAATTTCTCACAAAAGAAGGGGAAAAGACACTGAAACCCTGAGCAGTTCTGCTACACGGTACAGCTGCATGCACAGCCACAGACAAGCTCCTGAGTCTGTTACAATTGAAGGTGGGTTCTGTTCAAAGAGCTCTGGGAGCAGAGGAAGCAGGTCCTCACTGCTCAGGGGGAAAAGCCAGCTGGGCTTTTGAAAGACAGGGGCAACTTTTAGGCAACTCCCTTGCTATGGTATGGGGAGGTTGGCAACTTCAAAGGAAGACCCAGGGATAAAGAGAGAGCAGTGCCACAAAAATTCAAAATGCAAGCACAAAATAATCAAGGTTAGGGCTGAAGAACAATGCAAATATTTGCAGGTAACTCAGTCATAACAGTAACCTTTACTTTGCAAGGCCGCCATCCTGAAGCCAAAATTCAGGTACCAAGAAGATACAGTAGCTCATCAATACTCCCAAAACCAACAGTAATTCTTGGTGTACACTGGAGCTACAGGAGCTCTGTACAGCCAAAGATGGAAAAGCTCTGGGGGAAGCTCGCAGGCAGCCCAAGCACCCTCTCTCCTGAGAAAGCCGCTCCGGGGGTCCCCAAGCTGTGGGGCTGCCAGGCCTGTTTCTGTGTCACCGGCCTCCCCACCAGCGGTCACAACCGCGACAGCCGGCGGGACATTACTTCCACCACCTTCCTGCCGGCGGAGCGGGGCAGGTTTAGCTCGGTCTGCAGAGCTCGGGGCACGCTGCACCCACCGCGGTGGCCCCGGGCCGGCGCGGCTCCCGGATGTGCCACCCGCTCCGTGCCGGGATGCTCGGGTCACACCGCGCTCCCCCTCCCTCCTCCTCCCGCCGCCGCAGCATCCCCGCCACGGATGCGCCCCGCGGGCCATCGCCCGTCCCGCCGCAGACCGGGGAAGGACTGGGGTCCACGGGGAGCCCCTCGGGGCACGGCCTCACCTGGAGGGCCGGAGTCGCACCTCCTTCTTGTTGTCCACCACGGAGGGCACGCAGTTGGTGAGCTCGGTCCAGTCGGCGTGCAGCCCGCAGCTCCAGCCGGTGGAGAAGCGGGAGAAGAGCCAGGTCTCCCGCTTACCGGGCCGGTGGCAGGTGCACTTCTTCTGCCCGGCGCGGCACTCGCAGGGCTGCTCCAGCTGGATGTTGCGGACCAGGTGCCGCCCGAAGGTGGTGCCCCCCGTCTTCTGGATGTGCAGGAACACGATCAGGTCGTCCCCCTTGATTTTGAAGTCCACCCGCCGCAGCAAGTCGTCGGCGGAGAAATTGAAACGGGGAACGAAATGCGCCGGCGTCTCGTCCTCCGCCCGGTACGGGTCGGCGGCGGCGGAGCTGAGGGCGCGGAGCCGCAGGAGCTGGCACTCGGTGCCCGGGCAGACGTACTGCAGCACGATCACGGCGAAGAGGAAGAGTATCACCAGCGCCAACAGCACCTTGTGGGACCGGTCCTCCATCGTCGCCGGGAGCGCCGTGCATCGCCGCCCTGCTCAGAGCCGCCGCCGCCGCCGCCGCCGCC
>JANEHK010000076.1:1678612-1691933 GCA_025960845.1 Tachycineta bicolor | reverse complement strand
CGCCGCGGCCGCGCCTCCTCCCGGCCCCGGCCCCGCCGGGATCGCCCCGCGCGGCCGCTCCGGCACTGGCACCATGAATGCGACGGGAAATGGGACCGGCACGGGACCGGGACTTCACCGGCAACGGCACCAGGACTGGGACCATACCGGCACCGCGCTCCATGCACGGACCGGGACCAGCACCGCACCGGGACCAGCTCTCCCGCCCGCGGCGGCCATCGTGCACACCGAGCGTGGCCGGCCGGGGCGCACCGGGATGCTCTGTCCGCTCCTGTGCCGGAGCAGACGATGGCCTGATCAGCGCCGCATCCTCGGCAGTGCGTTCATGGTCCTGTGCCCATCCTGCCCACCACAGTGCCCGATGACAGCATGGCGGAGGGTGCTGTTCCACAGGGAACATCCCAGCTAATGGCAGTGGTGCTTCTGCGGAGTCACCGTCCCGCCCGTCCATCACACACATACACACTCCCATCGTTGGGCACCAAGCTGTCCACTTTCTCTCCACACCTCACACCAACACCCAGTGTTTTGGTTTGGGTTTTTTTTGGATGGAGAGGTTGCACATCAACTGCTCTTCTTGATGCCCCAGGTAGTTTCTGTTGATTCAGGTAGCAAATACCTGAGCTGTCTCTGTCAGCATATTTCAAAACCTCTCTGCGCAATGAGAGTGTTCTGTAACTAAAACAACAACATGGACTCTGTGGATTTATCTCTGATTACAGTCCTGTGTATATTTGTATGCAAATAATGTTTAGCCTTTCAGCTGCTGGTGGCTGTTCAATGAGGCCTGTGGGTAGGAGGAGATGGGTGCTCATCCCATGTTTTCCCCATGCCATTTCACAGGGACACCCTCCCCTCCCCACCACGTGTCAAGACCTGGCAAGGCCAGGAGCACAACACCGCCAGTAAGCCTGAGGCTTTCCTTTCCCTCTTGGTGCAACTGATGTTGGGGTAATTAATGCCTGTGAGAACTGCAGCCTTGCAAGAAAAAAGCAATTTTAAAAAGAGATTTCTTGCTAAAAAGGCTAAAGGAGGTTTTCACCCCATCCCCAGTGTCTTGTCCTTCATGGAAAAGCAGCCAGGACAGGACTATGGGTTTGGCCACACCCAGTTTCACTGATGTGCTCTAGTACTTAACTGATGTTATATAGAGCTGCTTCATTTCAGGAACCTCCAGTCTCAGGTAGTGTTGTAGTGCGTTAATTTGGTGTATATTGTATTTCATTTTTATATTGGGTTTTGTAATGTTTCTTCTGCTCCCTGGAAATTGTATCATGTGGTTTGCCCCTGCTCCTCCGCCCCGCCCATCCTCCCACACTGGAATGTAACCCAACTCTGTTCCACTCCCACCTTGTCCCTGATTGGGTAGTGGCTTGTACCTGCCTCTAGGCCCATCCCCCCTGGGAAAAAGCCCTGGAACTGCCTGGGGAGGTCTCTTCCACCAGGGAACGGGGACCGGATGGAGCTGGAGGGGCAGGACCCTAAAATAAAGCCATAATCCCCCCTGGACAAAGAGCAGACTCTTTTCTTTTGCCATTGACAGATGCATGTTCTCTCTAAAAAACCAAGGCTTGCCTCTGGGTAGCTTTCAGGCCCTAAGAGAAGGATTTCTTCTGAAGTGGATTCTCTCTCAAGCTAGCCAAAACGGAGCACCAGCTCTGAGGGAGAGAGAGAGCCACTACAAGGTAGGGCTGGAAATGTTTGAGCTTCTCCTTCCCCTTCCCACCACAGCACCTCAGCTTTTGCTTCCCTGTCCCTTGTGATATCTGTTTCTTTGCCTGGCCAATCAGCCTAGAGCTGAATTTTCTAATATGCACATCAGGCAGCAAAGAAAATAGTTTGTAAACATTCTCCCAGACCTTTATTCAACATAAAACAGGAAAAAAAAAAAAAAAAAAAAAAAAAAAAGACTTGCCTCATTTTTCCTCTCCTCTCAAGCAATTATCTCTAAATAATTTCAGCAGGTATATGTGGTGTTTGGAGGTGATTTCTTTATGGTTTTCATCCTTGAGCAACCTCTCCTGTCTTTAATGTTTTTTTCAGTTTTCTATAATATTTTGAAAACATTTACACTCACAGTAATAGGCAATTTTATCACAAAGATTCTAGGCATGAGAACTACTGAGATAATTTGCTTCCATTTGGATCTCCAAAATGAATGGATTGCACCATTTAATGAAAACTCTGTGTTCCGAAATTCAAGCCTTAAAATTATAGATGTTTCTGTGCTTTACATCCATCACTGTCTCACAGTCATTTGTATTAAAAAAAAAAAAAGTTTGCCTCCAGTTTTATTTATTTTACATTATGAAATAACAAAGGTGTCTGTTGAGTTAAAACCAATCCTAAATGCTAACGCCCGGGAATTAAACAGAGAGAATAACAGTGGCCTAATGTCTACACTAAATTAATATATACTATAATGACTTATTAAAGAAATATGGGTATTGATCTAGTATTGATACCCAACTGTGATGGACAAAAACTAACAGTTTAACGTTAGAAAGTGTATGTTTATTATGGCCGGGTAGCACACAGGATAGCTCCCTAATATGCACTGCAAAATTCACAGGTAATTACAAAGCCTTTTATTTACAAAAGTGTTGAATACCCAAAATACAAATGCATATTCATACCCCTGTCACCTCCCATTTCTCGCTTCGTATGCTAATTGGTAAAAAGGCTATTAAGCATGCATAGTTTGTTTCTTAAAATGAGTTGGGGGTCTATTCTGGGAAGGAGTCACCAAAAATGAGGAAGTAAGATGAGTCTTCCTCGTTCTGACCTTTCTACCTTTTCAGTGCTGTAATGGTTTTAATGTAATAAAACCGGGTGGAAACACCAATTAATGTAGGAGTTTTAGTATTTATTCTCTTTTTGTGGGAGGGAGAGATTAGGAGAAAAAAAAGAAAAAAAAAAACAAAGCAGGTTTAAGCTTAAAAATGAACTAAAATAGTTTTATTAACATACACTAAAAGAATGAAAGAAAAAAAAGAAAGTTGAGAAAAAGAAAACTTAAACAGAATTACACTTTAAAACACGCTTCTCTCCTCTTACAAACTATTAACTTACTGAACAATATAGAAAGACAACTTGAGATTTTCAGTCAGTTTCACTATTTAGACATGATTACTCATTACTTTTAGAAGAAGAGTCTCTCTAAGGTTTTTTTGTTTGTTTTTTTTTATGAAGATGTTTGCCACAAGACAAAATAGTCCAGTGTTCCCAATGTCACACATCTGCTGCCGCCTGGAGTTTCCACAGACTGTGATGTTCTATCAGTAAGGCCTCTCAGTGTATCTGGGGTACTATTTACAAATATTTCTTCTGATCTAAAATCATCTTTGTCTCAAAGGCTGAGACCTCCTTTTAACCCAGGAGTGGGGGCTTTAAAGTTCCCAAATAAATTTCAATTACATCAGTCCTCAATTTTGATTAGAATAGCATTCTCCCCAACGACGCTAAGATGCTGCAAAGAACAGTCCATTTCTCCATAATTTACCCCAGAGAAGTCCGGTTAAAAATGTCCACTTCTTCAATCCTATTTCAATATTATAAGTTCTTTCACTTCTAATCTAACTGACTCCATGCGGTGTCTGTTCCATGTACCCTCTGTTTTCTTTCTTCTTTCTCTCAAGGAAGAATTGTGCTTTAAAAGTTCCATGTTGCTAGAAAAAGGGTTAAATCCGCCCGGGCCTGCAAGGGCGACGTGCAAGCGCTGAGGCTGCATGAGCTGAAGGAAATACAAAGCTGTGCTGATGAGAGAAGCTGGTAGATGACCTTTTTTCCACCACTCATTTTCATCCCGGGCAGTCTAGCTTGGAGTTGTTATGAAGCTGCAGGCTTTCTTTCTCAGCTGCCAGCGGCGATTAAGCTGGGCCATGGCTTGGCCCCTTCTGCCACAATCTGAGCACGTGGCCAGCACTGCCGAACTGCAGCCGCCTATCTTCCCTGCCAGCAAGCAGGGGAAAGGAGCTCAGACGACCCAGGCCCTCCCTGTGTGGGCAGTGGCCCTCAGAGGCCCGGCTGGGCCTGGCCCAGCCGCTCAGAGGGGCAGCAGGGCTCAACCCAGGCCCGGCCCTGCTGCCTCCAATGTTATCTCATGGCTGATTCCAAAGCGAGAGAGAGTGATCTGCTGAAGACTGCAGTTTTAAATGTCCCCTCCAAAGTCGCATTGACATTTCCTATTGGTCAATTTAGCTGCCAATATCCCGGTCAGCTTTTTGATAGGTCCCTATCCTCTACCCCCAAACCACTCCACGGTCAGGGCAGGGAAAAACGTCTCACATTTCTCTGTAACCAGAAAACAAAATTGTGCCAACCCATGATAAATGCATACGTGACAAATGAATCCTTGGTAGAACTTATAGTTTCCTGTGTTCAATGGGTCTTTTAAGCAGGAAGTCTGCAGCTATCTTATGTCCTATTTATCACATTTTGTTTTTTTGTTACAAGCACAGCTACATAAACATAAAGCTGACACGCAATGAGTTACTAAATCCGGGGTAGCTTATCTAAGATCTGGCTTCTGTTATCTGTGAACAAAGCTTACCTATCTACTTCAGCTATTTCATCAACTATTATCTTAACTTTCCTAAAATCCCTAATTCTTTAAAATTATTGTCTGAATAAAAGATGTGATGCATACTGGATTGGTGTTCCCAGCAGAGCCATTATTTTGGAATGGGCTAAACAAACAATGATCATCCTTTCAGTAATGAGTGATGGTCTCCAGCCTGCTGCATTCTCACTCACAGTATGTAAATTATACTCGAGCTTTGATCCAGGAACCCAAAACATTTTCTTAGGCACTAAAGAAATTAAAATAGCTCCAAACTAGATAAAAGTAGGACAGAGCAGAGCTGTTAAGGTTTCACAGCACAGGCAAGATTTGATGGCTGGTGGGGCAGATGGTTTAAGAGGTCAAGCAAAACCACTGAGCGCCTAGTAACAGCAGTGAAAAAAAATCTCCACCTCCTTCTCCACACAGGGCATCCCCAGACACCCCAAACACATGATCCCTGTTCCCACTCCCCACACACGACCCTTTTCTGCTGGCACAAGGGATCCCCTCACCCCATGTCTCAGTGCATGGTCATGCCCAGATGAGCACATGGGTATGGCCACTGCTCCTCTCCCACCTACAAGTGTCCTCTGTCACTGGCTGGTCCCTTCTGCATCCACCCTGTCACTGCCTTCCTCCAGTACAGCAGGGCCAAGTTGAGCTGGTGAAGGATCTCATTGTGGGCTGACCCTCTCTTATTACCCATGGGAACGTTCATAAAATCAGGGGGTTGTATGCAAAGGCACCCGGTGTTTGCCCAGAGACTGATCAATAAAACACCTTGTTCCTCAAGCCCTAGACTGATCTTTGCTGCTTTAGGAAACTGTTCTTAGCTCATCAGTTTGGGCTGATCATCACATCCCTGTGTACTTCCTGAAAACCTTCGTTTCCACAGCATCTGAATTTCACCTCTGCATTTGGCTGGCAAATGGTGACTGCTTGGCTCCAGCAAAAAGAAAACACACATCAGCTTTGAGATAAGCAGGCTCTTTGTGTGTAAAACAGAGCTTTACCAGGCATTGAGGCCTCCAACTTATTGAAAGGAGCAAGGTTTCATATCAGTTCAGCCTGAGTAGGTCCCAGTGTCCACTGTTTGGTACAGGTAAGGGCAGGAGTGCAGCCAGCTTGAACCCCCTGGGCAGATGGCCAGGGTTAGGGTTAGGGCTAAGGGTTAGGGTTTAGGGGTTAGCGTTGGGGTGTTAGGTTAGCATGGCAGCCCTGGCAAGTGGTGGGGTAACCCCAACTGCTAAGGCACCCACAGCTGCTGGGAGGATGATGTGTTTTTCAGATGAGAGGGAAAGCCTTATCTGCTCAATAGCATAATTAGAATAACTTGATTAAAAAAATGCAAACGAGCCATTTGGTATGCTTTATCTCTTTGTAATGTAATTCATCCTTTAGTATCTGTGCAGGAAGGGGGAGATGATAGATTAAATAAGTTCTGAAAAACCTCCTGTGTCATGAAAATAGCATATTTAATAAAATAGCAAGCACAATCATCACCAACCCAACTGCTGCAGCTTTCCTTTATGGATTTGTCTTTCTTGTCTGGAATAGCTGATGGCTAAACAGGTTTGTGGCCAGGGCATTCAAAACCACTTTTCCCATCATTTGTCCTCAAAGTGATGAAATGGAAGCTCCAGCCTTGTCACCAACTCCCCCAAAAGGACCTGCCCTCCACCACTTCCATAAGATGTGCAAACCAGCAACTTTGATAATTGTACTTCTCCTTTGAGACTGGGTAAAACCAGATTATGGAGTCAAAAGGTATTGCCAGGAGACAGCATTGAAGACACCATTCTACTCCCTGAGGAAACAAGTCTTAAAATGAATGGAAAAGCACAGAGCAATGAGATGGTCATTGCATGGGAGAAGAAGCAAAGCCAAGAGCAAGGAAATATCTGGGAAAGGACCAAAGAAATGCTGTGGTGGGAGAGAGATGGAGGCCCTGCTAGCACCTCATAGAATAAGGCCCTTATCTAGTAAAGGCTATGCAAATGAGTGAAGGCATGGAGCAGTGGGGTGATGAGTAAACTAATTAGAAAATGAGGCTTGATTATTCATGGACTTCACATATTGGAGAGCAGCTAATCAAAGGAATAATACAATTCCTTGTGATGTGGGCATCAGTCTTCCTCCTTGTCACTATGGCATCAACGCTGCTCATTCCTAAAACCAAATACACTTGATGCAAGTGTAACATCTTGCTCTGTATTAGAATATGGGTCTTGGAAAGGCTGAGGTGTTCAAAAGAGCTCTCTTTTTCCAGCTATTGAACTGATCTTGCATTTATGTCTACTTATAGATATTGCCTCCCTGAATACAAACGTTGCCCAAAGCTCTTTGGGTGTGTGGTAAACCGGGCAGCCTTTAAAAGTATGAGCCAAAGACCTCAATACTCAAAGGACTCACCTTGCAAGATAATTGCAACGTAATCCCTTCCAGTTTCAATTTGCTTTGTACTGGTGACTAAATAAATTTTGTCTAAGTGCCCTATGAGAAGATGGACTTGGCAGGAAATATTTGCACAGAACTTGCTGGGTGCAGGAAGCTTTCCGAAGTACCTTCTTCCCAACATGTCATCAGAAACCTTCTGTCCAGGCTGTTCACTGAGGCAAATCTTGGAGCCATACAAAGGGCAGGCTACTTTTCAAGTTACAAGGTCTCAGCAGAATTTCCATTTCACACATAGATCTCGGCCCTGTGAAATATTTTAAAGGAAGACCTGATGTGGGACTGACACCTGGCCATGTATCAAGTGTCTGGGCAACAGCTGGAGGATGAATAAATGATAATGCCCCATTGTGGCAGTTCTTTAGAGAGAACATGCGTCCATTGATGGCAAAAGGAAAGAGTCTGCTCTTTGTCCAGGGGGAACCAGGGCTTTATTAGGGTCCTGCCCCTCCAGCTCTGGAGTCTAGTCTGGTCCCATCCCCGTCCCCATCCCCGTCCCCATGCAAAAAAGAACGCGCCCGCCCCCCATCCTCCCAGGGCTTTTACCAAGGGGGCAGGGGCTAGAGGCAGGGACAAGCCACTACCCAATCAGGGACAAGGTGGAAGTGGAACAGAGTTGGGTTACATTCTGGTTTGAGGGGATGGGCAGGGCGGAGCAGGGACAAACCATGTGATACAGTTTCCAGGGAACAGAAGAAACATTACAAAACCCAATATAAAAATTAAATACAATATAAACCAAATTAACACACTACAACATCTCCATCTTTCTTATCAAATCTAGGAGAAGGAAGGCTCAGTCTGTGGGAGATGCTCAGAGTTTGGACCTTGAGTACCTTTAAAGCTGAAAAAGAAAAAATGACATCTAGTACAAATAAACTGTTCAGAAAAACACTGTAAAGGGAAAAAGGATAATTAGAAGGAAAGGGTTCAGCGCTTCCTCCTTCTCCAGGCAGCACTGTCCACTTGTGGGGCCTCTGCATGTGGCTTTGCACTTTTAGGGATGAAAGGTTTCATCCACTTGGATGGTACCCACTTGAGACCTAGGGGAGTGGACACATAGGTTTACCCACAAGCACAGGTGACCAGATCATAAGGATTTTCTGTTTCTCTGGTCACTGGATCCTTTACTATTACATCCGGTGACTTCTCTTGAAAGGCAGAACTGGTCAAAGCAGTATTGGTTAATTTAACATTTGCATTTTCTAGTTTTTTTTCCCACCTCCTTGGACTTGCCCCACTTATGTCGGTACGCTGGGCAAGCCAGCGCTCACCATTTAGTTTTTTGAAAGGTTCTCTTTGGGCCCTTGAGACCCCCCGCCCCCATCGTCCCGAAAGTCCAGTAATTGCTTCTTTAAAGGGCATTGAGATGCCCAATGTCCAGCTGGATTGCACAGGAGACACGTTGTTCTTCTCTTGGGCGGTGGCCATGGCACAGGCACAGGAGGCATGGCATCTGCAGCAGCAGCTCTTTGTGGTGGCTTGAATGCATCTCTGAAACTGTGGCTCTGGTGAGCTGTTATGAAGGGAACCTTCCTGGCACACACCTGGAGCATGTCATCTAAGGTTGGAGCTGGTTCCATGGGCAGGCTGAGGATGGCTGCCTTGCACTGTTCATTTGCATTGTTCAGCGCCATCTCCTCCAGGACCTGTTCTTGGGCTCCTTCTTTCTTAACGTGTAACTTGATAGCTCGGGTTAATCGCTCCACAAATGTTACAAAAGGTTCTGATGGAAGCAAAGGAATTTCCTGAGGCTGCTTGAGGGCTGAGACCCATTCACTATCACTACATAGATGTTCTAATTGAATTGGGAAATTATTATTATTAACATCCATTTCCGGATTTTGCCAAAGCTCCGGAAGTAAATCTCTTTGGAGGTTAAAATCAATCTGAGCTTTGCATAAATCCTGAATCACTTGCTGGGGGAAGGGGTCCCAATAACCATGGCCAACACCTCCTCTTTTTGACCGTCAATATGTGAAAGGGGTAGCAGAAAAGCCGGGATAATTTCCTGCTTCCGGGTTCTCAGCTCCCCCCCCCCGGCCTCCCCTCTGGGGTGTGGGAACTGGGATTGTGGGCGGGGAAACTGTGGGAACTCGAGGCAGGGAGGGGCTGGAGGCTTGACTCACAAGGGGTGGAGTCGGAGGGCGGAGGTTTGAGGGTAGGGGGAGGAGTCAGAGGAGAGGGCGGTGCCAAAGGGAAGGAGGGGTCTGGGGAGAGGAAGGGATTGCGAAAGGGATTTTGGGAGGGAGGGACAGACAAAGAAAAAGGCTCCTCATGGCTGGACAAAGGAGTCTCCGCCATCTTGTGATCCCCCCAGAACTGAGACCAGCTTGGGAATCGCTAAGATGGGGGTTTTGAACACCTGAGCTGTCTGCTAAAGTACAAAGTGGGGAAGAAGAGAGGTTTGGGGAAAGTTTAGGGGTTTCTTGAGGAATCTAGCCAGAATTCCTTGAGCAGGGGAACTCAGGAATTCAAGGAAAGCCAGGGGACTTGCAGCTTCCCTGCCCTGTCTGGTGGACTGCTTTCCTCAGAATACCTGAGCTTGGGGAATGGATTTTGGGGTTAGGAGAGGGAGAAACTGAGGGAACTGGGGAAAATCCCTAAAGAACTGGCTTTTTTTTCCTTTTCATTTTGCTTTTGCAATACTAACTGAATTTTCAAGCTCCAAAAAGCCAAATTTGCAGTTTCGTTACCCTTAGGGGAGCCTGATTCAACCAATTTTTGCAACAGCCTCCCAAAATTCCCGGTAGCTCATTTGTTCTAATGATACATGTGGAAACTGAGAAAATGACCACTGCATTAATTTTTTCAGCTGTTTCTTTGAACAATGGGGCCCCCCAACATCCAAGGCACTTAAAATTTGGTAATAGACAATTTTTTGAGACACAGACAGCCTAGCACCCATTTTTGCCTCAGATTTTAAGTTTCTGTGTCCCCTTTAACTGTGACTGGGAAACTGAAACAAAAAAACCCCAACTTTGCTGAAGAGAGAAAATAAAACAGAGGGGAAACTGTTACCTTTTCCACTCCCTGGGCTTTTCAGCCGAATCCGAATTTGCTATTAAAGCACCCTGAAGGTTTGCTCTGAAAGCGAAAACCTTCCCCCAAAGGAAAAAAACCTTTCCCTGAGGAACAATGCCTCTGAAAGATTTCTCCTCAGATCCCAAATTGGTAATGCTCACCAAAAATCTAGTGTGCAGATGAATCTTTCCTTTCTTTCCCAATCACTCCTTTTGCCTGAGACTGACCCTTGTGGTGCAGAAAGGGCTTCCAGTCTTGGTTCCCAGGGTCGGCTGTCCACGAACACATGGTCACCTTCTCTGGGAGCAACCTGCCATTTGGCGGGGCTTCTTAGCAGAAATCTGATGGGTTTTTTAAGTCCAAAGGAAAACCGCAGCCTTGGTCTGTGGAGTCCTGTGTTTCGGAGACTCCACAGCGAACACCAAGCCTGACAGGTCTGTCTCTCTGCATGGATGGGCCACGTTTCAGGACTCACGTACCTGCGTGAGGTTCCTCGGCCACGTGCTCTACGCATGGTTCTTCCAGCCTTTTGGGAGCCCCTTGTGGCTTTGAGCCCCACGTTGGGCCCCAGCTGTTGCGGTTCTTTAGAGGGAACAGGAATCTGTCCATGGCAAAAAGAAAGAGAGCCTGCTCTTTGTCTGGGGGGAACCAGGGCTTTATTTGGGTCCTGCCCCTCCAGCTCTGGAGTCTAGTCCAGTCCCATCCCCGTCCCTGTCCCCGTCCCCGTCCCCGTCCCCATGCAAAAGAGACCGCTCGTCCCTCCTCCCAGGGCTTTTACCCAGGAGCCAGGGGCTAGAGGCAGGGACAAGCCACTACCCAATCAGGGACAAGGTGGGAGTGGAACAGAGTTGGGTTACATTCTGGTGTGGGAGGATGGGCAGGGCGGAGCAGGGACAAACCATGTGATATAGTTTCCAGGGAACAGAAGTACCATTACAAAACCCAATATAGAAATGAAAATATAATATACACTCAATTAACACACAACAACACCCCATCATCACTGATTCTTTCCCAGCATGATACCAGCTGAGAAACTGCTGAAACATCAAATTCTCTTTTGGTGAGTGTCCTGGTTTAGAGACAAATTTGGAGGAAAACCCCTGTATAGGATCTCTCTGGGAAGCAAACCCTAGTGGCGCCTCCCTCCAACTGGTCTCGTGTAGCAGTGTCCATTCACGCCTGGCAGGCATGCAGGCTAGCTCAGTTCTGCACTGCCACAGCATGGATCGGTCGGAGTTACAGGCAGGGTGAGTAACCTCCTCCCGATAGGTTCTTGGTTCCCCACACCAGTGAGTGGACCTGATGGAGTTGCGATGGCAGCGACGGAAAAAGAGTCATCTCTCTTTAGGGAGGGTAGAAGGTAGTTTATTAAGGGGAGTCCGGCAAGGAGCTCCGCCTCAGACCACTGCTGCCCAGAGAGAGCAGAGATCAAAGCTTGACAGCCACTTATAAACGGGGGAGGGCTGACAACAGGTCAGCCAACCAGGGAACATGGGGGTGGTAACAGGGGGTCTCAACTTCTGAACCATTAACAAATTACAGAAGGGTAGGAGGGGATTCCCCAGGCACCAGCCTACCACTCGACACCTCTCCTGGATCTTTCCAGAATCCAGGGAAGGGTCTCCAAGTGACAGACAGGGCGACCACGAGGAGAGGGGGGGAAGCTGACAGGGACAGGTGCAGGGAAGGAATGATTGACATAAAACGTCTACTTAAATAACTAACTCATAAGGGGGGAAACTATTACAAAACACAGGGAGGTACAGTGAACTGAACCATTACAAAAATAACTCAAAAATCTTACAAAAATAACTTAATAACTTAATAAAACCACTCTCACACCACTACAGTCTGGTAAAAAAAAAAAAAAAAAAAAAAAAACCAAAACAAAAAAAAAAACTTCTTTGGAGAAAAGTGGAAAAGTGGAAAAAACTATTTTACTAAACAAATGAAGTACATGCAAGTATAAAGAATGAATAATATGAAACAATAAAACCTTTCCTTCTAAAGCAAGATGGCAAATTGAGAAAGATCTTGCTGTGGGTGGAGCTCGGCTCTCTCTCAGTCTCTCATCAGTTCCGGTCTCTCTGGCGCTGCTGGAAAATGCTGAGGTCCAGGCCCCGGTGGGCTGCAGGTGCAGCCCCCAGTGCTCCTCTGGGTTTTTAGTCTAGAGCAGGTTTAAACAGTTCTAGGAAAAAAGGAAAAAAAAACAGTCCAGGGAATTTTTCTGCCCTAGCTAGCTGAAACTAACTAAAACCAGGGAAAAAGATCTCTGTCCTGCAGTCTCTCTAAGCCTCCACTGAACACCCCAGCCGGAGAAGAATGTGGAGGAGTCAGGCAGTTTTCTCAAAACAAACTCCGTGCTTCTCCTTGCTCTTAGAACCAGTCTTAAAGGCACAGAACTCAATATACAGCACAAATAGAACAGACAATTGGGGATAGGAACATCATAAAGTTACTCTAGGACAGTGAGGACAGCCTGGGACAACTCCAGGGAACAGGATCCATGGGGATGAAAGGGCTCTTTCAAGTATGCCTCTGAATCAGTGGGAAAAGTGATTGTCTGGATAATTACAGTGATGAGCATATTAATACCACCTGGCACTAGATCCAAAGAGCAACCAGGCATTGAAAGAGATTACTGGTGAGGTGTGTGAAGAACCCTTTTGGAGGTGTTTATTAGCAGATTAGGAAGAATTAGAAAGGGTGTGAGCCAACAAAGCTCAGGGCTGCAGACCATATAGTCCAAGGGACATTTTGTGCCCACTTTGAAGAGATATAATGCAAAACTGGTGCATATGACCCAGTTCAGGACAAAACCTGCAGCATTTGCCTGATTAAAGTAGATGAGAGACTAAGAGAATGTACAGTGGTCTTCAACAGTGATTTTACACTGAAGAAAAAGGCTGTTAAAAGACTCGTACAAATATTTGTTGAATCTTCCTAAAACCCAGGGGGAACCACATGGCTGTCATCTCATGCCTGGTGATAAGGCACTTTGTGGAGGCACGACACAACCCCCTGGGTCCTAGAGTCCTAAGCGGTCACTGCTGGTCAGTGTAAAAATGAGTGAAGTGGGCTTCATATGCAGTCTGAGATTCCTTTAACGTCACATAACTTGAATGCAGTGCAGAGGTGAAGACGTGGAACAGTGGCTGGACCATGGGTTTTAAGGGACAGAAGCCAGGGTGGAGTTTGGGGGTCAAGGGGCCAATAGGGAGAAGACCAGGGAGGGACACAAAGTGAAGTTTACAAAACATAAACCCAGTGGGAAGG
>JANEHK010000076.1:1630549-1678512 GCA_025960845.1 Tachycineta bicolor | reverse complement strand
AAAACACAAAATTATACACAGCAACACATGGCCCTGAAAGAACAGTGAGAAAAGACATAATATTGCCTCATGCTATCTCAATAGGCAGTCCTGTGTGTAGTTAAAGCAGTGGGATTTGGTCCAAAGGCATTCAAGACATCTGAAAGGTGAAATTTGCCCTTCACAGTGAAATTATTCCAGTTTAACCACACTGGTTTTGAAATACATTTGGTTAAACTGGTACCACCTTTTGCCTGGACACTATTCAATCCTAGAGTAGTTAGTATCAATTTAACTTAATTTGGTGTCATTCTGTGTACAGACTGCATCTTGGATGCTGTATAAATATTTGCTTGTTGAAATTAATGCTGAATTTGGGCAACACAGTGTTGTGGAATTAACCTATGTGACAGAGGATCAGATGCAGGAGCAAAAAAAAAAATATCAGGAAGAGGTCTTAAATTTCAGATGACTTCATGCAATTACCTAGTTTTTAAAATGAACAGAAGAATAAATGAAGGTGAAGCAAAAATAATCTCAAGCATTACCAAATAATAATAATAAAACAAGATTTGAGGACAGCTTCTTCCAGCAGTAGGGCTGATGAATCTTCAGGGAGTGATCCCATAGTCCAGTGAAACAAAGAAATGCTCGTTTCACAGTGAGGTTTTGCAACTGCAGATTTACCAGGAATAGCAAATAAATAATTCACAGTTTCTAAAGGTGCGTTATTTTACTTCAAATCTAGGTCTGCCAAGCTGCTAAAGGGCTACAGCAAGCATCCCCCTATAAAATAGAAAATGAGGGACAAAGCAGATGACCTCCTTTGTGTCTTGAACCTTTGCTAACTCCTCATGGATATAATCAGAAATTAGGTGGGCAGAGGAGAGGATATCGATGCTTTGTTTCCTGCCCTCTCACAGGGACAAGGGTCCACTGCTGTGTGTGTACACTGTTACTCACCGATGTGCACTAGGTTACTGTGCAAGAATTACCTGTCCAAAGAAATGGTGAAGAGATGATATTATAATGCATGGGTCTGGCTCCAATCTTTTTCCTGCTTATCTTTCCCTATTAAAGATAAGCAATGCATACTGCTAGCCTTGCACACTAAGGGGTGGAGGACAGCACCACTCAGCATCAAAATTTAGGAGATTCCCTACTGTCGGTTTGAAAGACAGGTATCTGCTAGGGAGGGGCGAAGCCTCTCTAGGAATGGGGAATTCCAATCCCTTCCCTCCAAGTTATTATAATTTAGAAGATTAAAGAGGCTTTTCAGGCAGGGCTATGGGGAAAGGAATAACCGTTCTTTACTAGTAAGTATAACAAGGCAAACAAACAACAACTACAGCATTAATAATAAACAGAACCAAGAACCTCGAGAGGCTTTGTTTCACAAAGCCTGGGGCAGTCTGATCCCTTGGGACTCCGAGAGCACCAAGCTGGAACAATGGAAACTCCCGGGCTGGTGGCTGGGACAGCAGGATGTCCCCAGTAGGCAGGGGCCAATGTCCCAGCAGGCAGGGGTGTGTCCCAGCAAAGTGAGCAGTGCTGAAGAAGCTGCAATGACTGGACAGGGCTGGCCCAGCTCCAGCAGGGCAGGCGAAGGGGGCTCCGAAATCCTGGGCACACGAGCAGATGATGGTAGAATTCCTAGGACCGGACTTTCTTTTAGTACTGGACTCCTCCCACAGCAAGCAGCAGCCTGACCATCCTCTCCGATGCCAAGAGCAGGAAGAACCCTCAGCTCCCCCATCACTGTCCTTTTCCCTCCCCCAAATTTATGTGATCTTCTTTTGTGTGGGTCAAGCACCCTCTAAGCATCAATACTTAGTCTCTTAGCAACTTATGGGGGAAAAATTCTATAAGAAAAAAACCCCCAAAACAAAACCAAACCTAACCCCCAACACCTACAAGAATATGTGTCCTCCTACTGCACAGAGCTTTTATGGACCTGCTTAAGTCCCGAGTGATATAACAGTTTTCCAAGAGCTCCCTCTAACTCTGGATTTTTGAGACTCTCAGGGTAATTAATCTGGCTGTGACACTATGCAGAACACTGTAACAACCAGAAGAAAAATAACTTATCAAAAATATTATTTTCTTTCATGCAAAGAATCAAACTTTAAATTATTCCATCTGTCACTTTCATCTGCACTCTGCTTCATTGGCTGGATTTTGCTCATTAAGATAAATTTCAAGCCAGCAGATCATTTCTACCTTCAGGGTTTTGATGAAATGTAGTGTTTGGGACTTTCTCCCCTCCTCCATTTTTGACAGCCTTGACAGAGGAATAAGTGTTTCTCTTTTATGCTGCTTTGCAATTATATGGAATGGCTTTGACCTTCTGAGCAGAATGACAAGATTTGTCTTTACAAACAAGCCCTAGGTCTGCTGGTAGATAAAACTAGCACTGAGAGATAAGAGAAGCAATGGGAAGGATTCTTTTGATTGATGAATGGAAAAGAAGATACTTGCCTTTACAAACAAACCATAGGTTTGTTTGTAAATGAAATTGAATATTGAAAGATGAAGGCAACAATGGGGAAAAACCCATAAATCCCATCAAAATTAAAAATTAGGGGGATTATACATTAAAAGGGGAATCTTAGGCATTTTGGGAAGTCTGTACCTCTCAAGTACCTCAGCCAATGGGGAAAGAGAGAGGGAAATGTGGCTGGGAAATTAGGATAAAAAGGAGGCTGCGTCCTCCAAAAAACTGAGAAACCCCAGGGGAAATGCCCCATGGCCTCTCCCTTTATTCGAATAAAGTAAAAGGATTCCTCTGTCTCCTTTTTGGACATAAACCTCTGGTGTTCGTGGATGTCCTGGTTTGGAGACAAATTTGGGGGAAAACCCAAATATAGGATCCCCCTGGGAAGCAAACCCAAGTGGCCCCTCCCTCCAACCAGTCCAGGAAAAAAAAAAACCTTTGTGGAGAAAAGTGGAAAAAGCTATTTTACTAAACAAATAAAGTGTATACAAGTATAAAGAATGAATAATATGAAACAATAAAACCTCTCCTTCTGGAGTGAGATGGCAAATTGAGAAAGTCCTTGCCGTGGGTGTAGCTCGGCTCTCTCTCAGTTTCTTCTCAGTCCCAGTCCCTCCGGCGCTGCTGGAAAATGCCGAGGTCCAGGCCCCGGTGGGCCGCAGGTGCAGCCCCCAGTGCTCCCCTGGGTTTTCAGTCCAGAGCAGGTTTAAACAGTTCCAAGAAAAAGGAAAGAAAAAAAAAAACAGTCCAGGGAACTTCTCTGCCCTAGCTAGCTGAAACTAAAAGCAAAAAGATCTCTGTCCTGCAGTCTCTCCAAGCCTCCGCTGAACACACACCGTCCGCAGAAGAATGTGGAGGAGTCAGGCAGTTTTCTCAAAACAAACTCTGCGCTTCTCCTTGCTCTTAGAACCAGTCTTAAAGGCACAGGACTCAATATACAGCACAAACAGAACAGACGATTGGGGATACAAGCATCATAAAGTTACCCTAGGACAGTGGATTAATTTTCCTAACACTTCCAAAAGGGAAACACGCTACAGTCAAATTCCTCCTGCTTTCTCCATGGGAATAGGAGCTGGCCAAACCCTTCCAATAAAAGTTTCCCATACAACCTTGCATCATACTCTCTTCTTTATTACTCCATCTCTTCAAAACTTCCTTAGCAAACTGTTGTAATGCACCCCCCACCCCTGAGTGAGCATTTCTGTATACAGAAAAGGGTTTCAGCTTACCTTAAACATATAAGGAAACCAAACTAGAAAGTTCTGTGCCCTTTTCATCAGTATTGGCTCAGTGCCAGCACAGGAGCAGTGATTGTGCTTTGAGAGTGTACCTCAAAGTCTCTTGCCAATTTCATTTGGCTCGGTGCCAAATAGCCCACCTAGACCATTAGGTACTAAAAAGACTGCACAAAAGAACTCAAGGGGTTTTTTTGGACTGCCTTACCGGTGTCAGAATGCTCTCTACACTGTGTTCGACTTACATTTCTTGGTTTGTTTATGTTTATTATTTTCTTCTTTTATTAAAACATTTTATTTTACAAAGCATGTCCAGAGAAGTTGTCTCGCTACATGATTTAAGCCATTTCTGTGACAGGGCAGGACCCTCAGAAGTATTGGAAACTCCAATAGCAAACCTCTAGCCCTTTCAAAAGGTGGACTGGAGAGCTTCTATGCTATGCAAATAGTTAAAACATCTTTGTTTCTTCCCTGAAAAGACATAAAAGCAATTTGTTGGATTCCTTACCTCATAACCAAACACAACTGTACACTGTGCACTCTGTGTGTTACAGCTCTCTGTCCTTTCAGTCCCAATAACTTATTTTACTGTAAGTGTTAATTATACATTGGAATGGTTTCACAAGGGATGTGATAAATCATCTGCCACTTAAAGTCTTTAAATAAAGGCTGGGTGTTTTCAGTGGGGTCTTGCTCTGTGCCTGGAGCACACAGAGGCTCCCAGTGCATTTCCAGGAGGGTATATAATCACATGGTCATGGTCCGCCATGGTACTGAGGAATTAGGGGATGAGTCATGCAGGATGTAAGATTAGTTGGACTTAATGGTGTCTTGGCCTTTAAATCTATGAATAGGGAAAAGGAAAGAGGAAAAATAAAATAAAAAGAACAAAAGTCCCTATTATAGCCAGCATGTTTCTGCCTTCTGAAAGCAGAGCCAGAGGGACTGCATGCAGCTGGGGCTAGAAATGAGTGCCGGGCACTCCTTTGCACCGCCCCTGCTCTCAGAGCTTCCCAAGCACTCCTAAGATCCCCAAACAGGTTCTTGCAAGCAAAGCCAGGAGCCCAAGCCCACTGGGATTTGCTGACATCTTTCAGAAAACAACAGACGTGAGCACACACACAAAACTCAAATGATTTTTAATTTCTTTCCCCCCTTGAGGTCATTTTAGGTGTTCCAGAACTAGAAATCTAATGCTTTTTCTATTTCTAAATTAAGCTAATTAAAATTTTAATCTGGTGGACATTATCTTATTGCATAATTAGAAGAGCTTATATTGCAGTGGCTTGGTTAGTACCAATCCTCTTTGCTTTAAATTGTGTTTCATTAATTGAACAGAGCTTAGGTGCTTATAGGATCCTAAGTGATCTATCTGTTCTTAACACAATACTCAATTCTCCCTTTAAGCTATACCTGCTCTGAGCCTGCAAACCTTATGATGTAATAATTTTCCTTTAGTGAAGGGTGGGTTATTACACGCATGATCCACATGGGAATTTCAGGAACTATAGGTACCCTCACAGATATCATTGCAGACTGACTTCACAGAACAAACACAAAGGATACTTGTTGGAAAATGGCAAATCCAAACCCTACCCACTGACTTGCTGATATCATCTGCTCAACCATGGGTTATTGCATGATTAATTACTCCCAGTTCACTATTAAGTTCCAAAGAATTTTTCTATAGAGTAGACTGGTATTACTCTGCCATACATTTAAGAGATTACTGTTAATTTGTCTTGGGTTGCAATGCAAGATGTAACCAAAAGTATGTATTCTATTGCCATCTGTTGAAAACGGTTGGGGAGGTGTTTTCTTTATCTCTTCCATGACCCATCCTTCCTCTGGGGGATATCTTCTGTTAATGGGCCATTAAGGCTCACTGCATGACTGATGAAATTATATCATCCCATTGTGAGATGCTCCACCCAGTGGGAGGAGACAAGCATTCCTACCTGGATAAAAACTGAGTCAGAACATCAAGGCAGCCTGTTTCTCACTGGATTCCCAGAGGAAGACCAGACCCATCTCACCACCAATGGACCTTCAGAGGAAAACTATACCCTTCTACAGGATCATCTGTGCTCCAACAGAACCACATCTGTCACTCCAGGAGGACTTAATTGGACGGCTACCAGCACCCTGACCAATAGGGTGTCAGCTTGTATTCTGACTCTGTCAGTGTTTTCTTTTTTGTTTGTTTGCTTTTTTTGGTACTACTACATTTTTATTTTTAATATTCCTAGTAAAGAACTGTTATTCCTACTCCCATATCTTTGCCCAAAAGACCCTTAATTTTAAAATTATAATAATTTGGAGGGAGGGGGTTTACATTCTCCATTCCAAGGGAAGCTCCATTTTTTACCTTGTAAACACCTGTCTTCCTAAACCAAGACATAATTAATTTAGCACATCTGCATACCTAAACTTTAGCTAAGCCCTCTATTGTGTTACCTGCTGTCATTTCAGACATGTAAGACTTCCAAACTCCTGTAGAAATAGAAAGAGATTAAGCTCATCCATAGAGATATAAAACAATTTAAGAAGTTGCTTTTCAGCACTTCCCCCAGGGCTCTGTGCAGAGTAGGACCTGGGATCTGGCAGAACCCTTCCTGCTGGTTATCCATCCCACCAGGAGTCAACTTCTCTCCAGGACTTTCAACCCAGTGCTTTCCAAAGACACTAAATTTCCTGAAAGCGTAAATAATACCTTAAACCACAATTTATCTACTCTGGGGGCTAAGGCACCCAAACTGGTGAATGTAAATCACTCGGAATATTTATGGTGTACTGACACATTTCCATTCTAAAATAGGAGTCCAATACACATAAATCCTCATAAATGCTTCTCCAGAGCTATCTGTATCCCATTCACCCCAGACACAATCACCAAGTCTGCACAGGAACCTCCACAATGCCTGAGGCTGACATGGATGGGCTGAGAGCTCTGCTTCTACCTCAACAAATGAGTAAATAATTACATTAATAATGAGCCAGACCTTCCAGCTGGCCAAGTCACAGGAGCCAGGGCACTTTTGCTAAACAATTTCAGATTAAGAAACAGCAAGCAACCGTCTGTCAAAACTAAACAGCTCTATGTAGCTGAAATCCCTTGGATAAAATTACTATTTCTCCATAAGGAAAACAGAAAACAATTCAGTATAAAAATTCTTGGGTTTTTTTTTTTTTTGTTTGTTTGTTTGTTTTTTTTCCAAAACACACAAAAACCCTCAGAAGAAGATTTGAAAAAACTGATTATTCCTCAGGTAGCAACTTCTTCTGGAAAGATGGAGAGTTTTAGTAGAAGGTTGCATCCGAGGTTTAAAAAAAAAAAGCGCAATTTCATTAGGCTCTATTATCAGCTCCCCTTCATGAGCTGCTTTGGGATTAAGGGGTTGACAGCCGCTCAGCTAGCAGGGAATCATGTGGATCTGTGGGGATGTGGAGCTCTCAGCATGGCAGTGAGCTGTAAGGCACAGCATGCCCGGAGCAAACCTGCAGCTTCCAGCACTGAGTTAAGGAGCAACTGCGAGATGGGGAAAACCTGTGGAATTGCTGTCTCACAAAGCTGAGCTCAAATACTCACCTGCTCTTTCAGGTCCTGTTTGGAAATCAACATAAAGTTGCTCCATAGTTGCAAAACAGACAGTGCTTAAGCAGAATCCAATTCCTAACCAATAACTAATTTACAGAGTAGTCAGTGACTCTGCCCAAGGTGAGTCCCAGCAGCCCTCTCTGCATTTAATTTGCACACTGGTTTTATTCAGGATGCAGTCCCTGCGTTGCCACCTCTCCAATACTGGCATTTTCCAGGTTGACAGCCAAAGGGATGCTTAGGCAGACATTCCTGCAGACAGAAAGCTACAACTGGTTTGCTTGACATTTGCTCCAAGAGGGGCAGGATGGCAAGATATCTGAGATCATGACTCAAAGTTTGCTTACAATGAGTGTTCCACTATGCTTGAGGCAGGGGATGGTCTCTGCTGACCAGACCCTCTACCTCCCTGCCCCTACTGCCTCTAGAGTTGTCTCTCACTTAGGTGATGTCAAAACTCAAGGTGTATTTGCTATGAAGACAAGGCTTCACACCCCATTGTGTCACCCTTCTTGAATTCCCTTTCAGGGACCCTGAAGAATGGGACCACAGCAATGTTGATGGGAAGAGCCTCTCATCCAGCCTCCTGTTCAAAACAGGGTTATCACCAACACTAAATAAGCTTGGCCATGACTTTCTCTAGCCAGAGCATGAAAACCTTCCAGGCTGTGGATGCCACAATCCCACTGGATGACCACGTATCTGTCTCACAGAGGAGTTTTCCTGATCTCCAGTTTGAGCCTCCCGAGCTGCTGTTGCCCCTTGTAACATCATTTGTCTTTACCAAGAAGAGTTTAGCTCTGTTATTTCTGCAGGTAGCTGTAGGTTGCTATTAGCTTACTCCTTCACCAACCCAAACTAGCCCAAGACACATCAGACAGAACCCTGAAGGGCATCCCAAGCCCCAAAAATCTCCCTCCTCTCCAGTTTCTTCAGTCAAACTGGGATCAGTCAGTTCTGGTAGAATAAGTCTAGGTCTTGGTCTGTATTTCACAGCATATGTCCCAGTCCCTTTGACCTAGCCAAGCAAAGCCTGTTCAGGATGCCACTGAGGGGGGCACAAAGTTCTCCCACACATATTCTCCAACAGCAGTGCTGAGGCACCCATGCTAAGCAGGCAGAAAAGAGAAACCATTCAGTTATTATTTCTCCTGCTCACTGAGTTTTCTGAAAACTGCGGCTTGGGCTGGCATTAAAGCAGCTACAGCCTCAGTGGCTCAGTAGAAGCCCACTATTTAGAGGCCTCCAGCTATGTCCTAAATCCTTCTCAGTCTCCAGCCTGACTTTCCACTTAACTTCCTAGTTTACATGGCAAAACAGCTTCCCAAAATATCCCAAACAATCTTGCTGTCAGGACTCACTCAAGTTTCAGTGTGATTGGTAATGAGTTCACCAGTGTCCTAGGGTGACTTTATGATGCTTGCATCCCCAATCATCTGTTCTGTTTATGTTGGATATTGTGTTCTGTACCTTTAAGACTGGTTCTAGGAGTGAAGGGGGAGAAAGACAAGTGCCAAATTTGTTTTCAGAAACTGCACTCACTCCTCCACATTCTGCTCCTGGACTGTATTGTCTGCAGCACGGACAGACAGCAGGACAGAGATCTCCTTTGCTTTTAGTTGATTTTAGCTACCTGAGGCAGAGAAGTTACCTGGACTGTTTTTTTTCTTTTTCTTGGGACTGTTTAAACCTGCTCTGGACTGAAAACCCAGAAGAGCACCAGGAGCTCACACCTGTGGTCCATTGGGGCCTGGACCTTGGCATTTTCCAGTGCTGGAGGGACTAATAAAAGACTGAGTGAGCTGAGCTACACTCCATGACAAGGACTTTCCGGGTTTGCCATCTCTTCGGACAGTGAGAGGTTTTATTGTTTCATATTATTAATTTTTTTTTTTTTTTTTTTTTTTTTTTTTTTTTTTTTTTTTTTTTTTTGCTTGTGGATACTTTGATTGTTAAATAAATAGTTTTTTCCACTTTTCTCTGAGGAAACTTTTTTCCCAAACCAGTTGGGGGAGGAGCCACTTGGATTTGCTATTCTGGAGGGACTCCATTCGGAGGTTTTCTCCCAAATTTGCCCTAAACCAGGACAACCAGGCATCAGAACTAGGTTATTAAAATATCTTTCATTATGAACAATGTAAAATAAATGTGGATAAATCGTATTATTCTGGGTCATTCAATTTTAAGTGCAGCAGTGTCTGTATTTTTTTGCCACTTAAACAATATGCAGCATGAAACAGCACAAATAAATACAGATGTAGAGAACATTAGATACACTTCGTAAGAGCAAATTATGCACATTCACATTTCATGCTACTTAGATCAAAATTAGATGGTTTTCCTCCATTATCTCAGTGGATACACTAAAAGTCAGTGATTTATGAAAGAAACTGGTATGAATGCCATTATAATTGATTAACCTAAGAGACTGGTGACCTACTTATAGATATACAAATATGATTATAATTGTGCAGTAAGTAATTGAATGTTCTGCAGGACTTCTTTATAATGTGACTGTAATGCATAAAAATAAGAGGTAGAAAACAGACTTCAATGCTATGCATGCTCTGAGATCCTAGGGAGAGGTGCTGAGTGCTTCCTGCTCTCTCCTGTCAAGGTGAATTGGTGTTGAGACCCTGCAGAATCAACCCCCTCCTGAACAGCAGCATTTCCCTGAAATAGACTGTCCTGTAGACAAAAGGCTCCACTGTGCTTTGTGGCTGGGATAACTTTGGACACCCTGAGCAGATCTCATTTTCTGGGAGATGCTGCACACAGACCACTCCTGATTCATCTCTACTGAAGCCCCTTTTCAAAGACTTCCTTTGAGTCAAGAAAGGGGGACAAGCGAGAGGTCATGAAGAAATAAAATGAAGTTATGGGTCCCTGTTTCTAAACCATCCCTTTGCAGTGGGACTCAGCACTGCCTAGTGGGTCTGGGAGTCTGCAAAATCTCAGGTCTCTGCCAGCTGTGACTCTGAGTCCAGCACTGCTGCCATGTTTGCTAATGGGTACGAGCACCCACTTCCCTGTGCTACAGTCACAGGACACAGCAAAGAGCAAGAGCATCTCCCTGCCTCCAGTGTTTTGCAATCCACATGCAGAATAGGGAACAACAGATGAAGACAGTCCCCAAGTGCTGGTAGCTCATGGGTTGAAGCCTAAAGACCTTACCTAGACCATGCAAATGGCTATAATCTGCAATCCCAGACAGTGTTCCTTGCTAATTAAGTTTCCCAACATCTAGGCAGTGTGTATCCTGCTGGACAATGTGCCAGCGTCACCCAGCCCACAGCTGCTTGGAGGCCTTCATGGCATTATTATGTGTCACAGATTTTGCTGTATCTTTTGCTGCCAGTCACTTCTGACTTAATTTGACTGAACTCCTCTGCATGGACACTGGTGGTAGAGCTAACCTCTGACAATGACATACACCAGCTCTCTGCAGAACAAAATTCTAGATTCCTAATTTGAATGACTAAATATACCAAAGCTCAGTGATGAATTATTTAAAATCTATACAAATTTTGATGCTGCATACTGAGCTAGAGACTTGAATGCACCTCTGCAATTATGAGTCCTTCTGCCTATAGCTCCATCATGGAAAAGCATCCACTTAAAGCCCCTGGGATAAATGATCTGTTACAATTCCCTGGACTGGAAACCCTGGAGATGATGTGGGAGCCAGAAATTGCTAGGATAGGATTAATTAGCACTGTGTCTGAGGAGAGTCGTAACAGCATAATGAAACAAATAGAATAAAAGTAGTTTAAAGTGACTCCAGTGGATTTATGTGGAACAGTCAGATTGTACCCATGCATGCATGGCTCTGCATTTGTCATGCATTACTCATGCTGGGGGAGAGGGATGAAGTAGAGGGTGGGTCATTGCAGCTCTGCAAGAACTCTGGCATGCTGTGTGTTAGGGGCAGAAAGGTGGAAATCATTGCCCGCAGTCCCTTGCTGACACAACACACCTGGCTCAGTGTCAGCCTCGCTTGTGAAGAGCCAAAGCCACCCCTCCCCCCCAAAATCCTCATGCAGGATGGGGTCAGGTCCAGCACACACAGCTCCTCAGAAGCCACAGTCAGGGATGCTCTGTAGCACCAGGAATGCCTGGCTCCCCAAGGATAACCTTGCATGCAGCTCCTGCATCAGCCATAGGTATCCCACTGCTGTTGAGGGGTCCTGGCAGGGCTTGCAGGACTCCTGTCTCCTTGCATCCTGCCATGAGCTTTGTCAAGCATGTGCTGGCAATGGCTTTGCTATGCCCTGCAGCAGAGCAGTATGTCCATTCAGCTGCAGAGCCACAGACATTTAGAGCACATCCCACAGAAAAGTTTGTATCCCACCTCCCAAGGAGTTGCCTCTGAGTTCAGCATTCGAGTGACTGGATATAGATGGCCATATCTGACTTCTTCATCCATCCTTTCCAGTGCTGAGAGCCACCAAGGGATGACTGACAGGTTCGGCTTTTTCAGCGTGTTTTGCATTCTTTTCAATATTCAGTTGTCTGGAAGAGTGTTGGAGTCCAGGGCATTCCTTTGGCTGCCCTGGAGGGTCAGAGACCTGGACAGGGGGGTCTGGGACCCTGGCCCAGAGCCCAGAGGGACATTGGCTTTGATCTCAGTCCATGGGAAAGTCTTCCTACACTGCGGGAAGGATTGCAAGCCACAAGAGTGTGAAAGATAGTAGTTTAGCTTATCACAGGGTGAGAAAACAGTAGGTTTAGGTTTTTAGTATTGAAGTGAATGGGGTCAAGATGGAGGATTTGGGGTGTTGGGGTGTTGTCTCCTGCTTCTTTTTTCTTCTTCCCTCACTCCATTTTCCACAGTGACGGTGGCACAAAGTAGTTTAAAGAGATTGGGTCAAAGTAGGGATGACCTGTTTAGTATAAGTGATAGGTATTGGCAAATAATGATAAATAAAGAATACGTAGCAATTAGTATAAAAGATAACGACTGCCCAGTTCAGGAGGAGTCAAGGAGTCACCAGATGCCTGAGCAGCTGCACAGACCTTTGTTGGGCACTGAGAAATTTGTAAGAGGGTTAGGGTTAGGGTTAGGGTTAGGGTTAGGGTTAGGGTAAGATAAGAAACAATAAACGAAGCATGCAACCTTGAAAAATCAAAACCTGAAGACTCCGTCTCTTGCGTTTGGCTCAGAGCTTTGCAGAGGGCAAAAAGACTCTAAAACCACCTGAATCTCGGAAAAAAAAAAAAAAAAAAAAAAACCTGAGAGAAGAGGAATATGCTGGCCCCAGCAATGTTGCATTTGAGAGAGATGCTGGCTTCTTCAACATAAATTGTTCAGGGTATTTTTACAGTCAGCATAAAAATACTGACACTGATGGTATGGATAGCTCTGTTGTCATGCCTGGGGCCAATAAAGAAAGTGAAAGGAAAAAAAAGAAAGTCACGAGTTAAACTCCTGCTTTACAGCAATCACACTCTTCCTTTTAAACTTCTCAAATTCCAGCTTCAGTAAAAGATAAACAGAACTGCCAAGCTGCACTGTTTTGAAGCAGAGAGATGACTTCCAGCTCAGCCAACTATTCTGACTGCCAAATATAATATACACTAAAATGACAAAGCATAACAATGCAAAAGACCACATACTATCTCTACCACAGGGAGCTGGAACTGTGCTCAGCAGTGGTATCTAGTCCTAAGCATTGCCTGTCTACCAGAAACTAGAGAGAACTGCTGGGGACAGGTAGCAGCTATTAGCTGAGCTACTGAAATGATATCTGCAGCTTTGCTTAAACAAGAGGATCATAAATAAGCCCAGTCTGTCTTTCTACTTAGTCAAAGTCCTCACTGCTGCTGCAGAGGCATTTATGTTGTGGCTTTACCCAGTCCATTATTGCCAAAGAGCCTGACCCACACAAGCCACATAGGAATTTCATTGCTCCAGTGCCATGACATGTCTCTTTCTACAGAGCTGTTCCTCATTCCTACCAGCAGCAGCTGGGCCAAACCCCTACTTTCTGCTTGCCCCCTTCACTTCAGTCCTCTCCTCCTTTCAGCCTCATTCCACAAATCCAAGCTAATGAGAACTGTGGGGCCAAACAAATCCCTGTGGGTAGTACCTATGCCATTCTCATCCCTCCACATACATCAGCTGCACTTCCTTCCTGAGCATTGCTTGAAGACAGACCTGCAGTGAAATAATCCCAGTTTCAAGCCCATTGCAGAAATTACAAATGACTTGCTTCCAGTTGGATGCAAGGCTTACTAATTTCCCACCAGCATTCAGGTGTCAAGTTTGCCACATGAATAATTGTGTGTCCAGAGAAGTGTTTCACCGGTAGGGTTATTAGCAGGAAAACAGGAATTCAGTTGGAAAGTATTAATAATCCTTCAAGACAACAGCTGTTATAGTGATTGATACACTATCCAAGTGTACACAACTCATACAGGATGAAGGAGCAGAGGTTATTGCACAGGGAAGATATTCTGAGAAGTGGGAAAGGAGGCAGAGTTGCTATAGGGGCCAGGGATAAAAATTGGTACTATCAGGTTCAAAAGCATTAAAAAAACCCATATATCTTTTCCAAACCTGACTCAAAATTAAATTTTAGTAGTTTGCAGCATTTGTTGCTTAGAATGTTACTTACTTTCTTTTAATATACATGGGCAATGGAAGCAGAAGAGTTTTGTGTGTGACACAGAGGCATTTCTGTTTATTCCCCAGGATCAGCAGATGCTGCAGTGTGAAGACTGCAGATGCTCCAAGGACCACATCCAAATGTGCCCAGGGCACCCATCCCTCCTCCTGAGGGGAGTGATGAAATCACCAAACTCCTTTGAGGGCTGAAAGAAGGATTAAGGAGAGAACTGAATTGTCCATTGAAATGCCAGGAATTTCTGGCCCACTGTGTCCAATCTGGTGCAGGGCTCTCCTGCTCACCAAGAGCTGCACATTGGGAACATGACTCCTTTCTACTTGTGTGCATCAGGAGTTTGTCCTTTGGCACTCACTGAAGTCAGTTTTTGGTCTGTCTGGGTAAGGATGCTGGTAAGAAAAGGAGAAGGTGAACCTAAGGTGGCATGTTTGGCATATAGAAACATGCTGTGCTCTTCAGCAGCTCCCTTTGCCTTCCTGGAAATGTCCTTTTCTGCAGGGATATCCCATCCATCCCAGCAGTATTGCCTTTGCAAGACCTGAAAGGACAACCCATGGTGATAGCTCTCATGGGTTAGTACAGTTTGGTTTTTTAGTTATAGAAGAATGTAGAATAATTCTCCAGGTCAGGACCTGGGAATTGCTTTAGAAAAGACAGGGACCTATCAGAGAGTTAGTTAGAATATTGGCATCTGTTTTGACCACTGAAAATTGTTGGCTACTACTTTGGGAAGTACCATATAAAACCCCTTGATTTCCTGTAGGTGGGTCTTTTTCCTTCTTTCCTTTAGCTAGTGAGACAGGTAACATCGAGTTTGGCCTGCTGCTCCCCCCTTTTTGGGGGGGAGCTGGCCTGAGGCCTGGCCGGATTCCATCGGCTCCCGGGGGTGGGGCGGGGGGGGGGGCGGGGGTGGTGGGGGAGGAAGGAGAGGTTGCTGCTTTACAACAACTACTTTCTCCAAACTTCGCTGGAGCAGGGACAGATCTCTGCTGGGCCCCTGATAAGAGCTATGAGCACCATTTAGGCTGAAGCCACCCCAATTTACACTGAGGGGTGGGCCGAAAAAGCATTTATGATCCTGCCTGGGTTTTTTTGTGATTCCGGACTGCCCAGGTGCTCTGATCTCTGATGTTTCTGCATGAGTTCTTCCTCCCTCACCAGTACGGCCTTGAACATCTAATACCGCGCGAGCTACAGAAGGAGAGACAAAGACTCCGAGCAGATTTAACCCTTTCCTGGCAACATGAAGCTTCCAGAGCTTAGCCCTTCTCTGAGAGAGTAAGAAAGAACAGAGTGAACATAAAGAACAACAGCATGAAGTCAGTAGAGCAAGAGTGAAAAGACTATTGGGACAGACGGTTGAAAAGTTGGTTGTTCCATTCTTACTTGAGCCATGGAAATGAACTCTATATTTAGATCATTCCTTTAAATCATGGGAAAAATATGCATTTGGGGAGATGATTGTTTTGATTTGTGTGTGGATTTGAGCAAAGGTGTTTGTGATGGACTAAGTAATATTAATCCTATAAGATGCTTGAACAGAGATAAAGATGAGAAGCTTTCTGCGCCAGTGAAGAAGTGAGAAGATATCTCTGTACCTTGAGATGAAGAATCCTTTGCTTTGGAGTTATTAATCTTTAAAAGTGACACCCCAGTGTTACCCTGGTTTTTCTGAGTTTTTAAAGCCTTTTGAAATGGAGTCAGATCTTTTAGTTCCTGTAGAATATTAGAGCAGTTTTCTACCTTTTTCCACAGATGTAACATAAACAAATCCTTTGTTTTTCATTTCTGTCCTTTGTTTGCATATTTCTAACCTGAAAACAATTGTAACTGACAATTGGTCTGGCCACTGAGGCTGAGGGGTGGAAACCCCAAAAAGCCAATCTTCTACTAGACCCACAAATGTATAAAAAGTAAGAAATAAACAAAGGGGCTTCTCTCCGCTCTCTTGGCTGTGAGCTAGATCGGAAGGACCTCTGCAAAAATCTCTTGTCTGCGTGTGACTGCTTTGTGTGTCTCAGTGACACCCCAGTATGCAAAAGTCTAAGACCTATGACCCATAAGCAGCTTGGGAAACTGCTCCTGGGAGGGTCACAAAAGCAGGTTTCTCCGGGCGGTTGTTTTTGTGACAGTTTAAAATCCGCAAGAGAGCTGTTCTAAGTTGTCAGTGGGATCCATGACTCTAAGAAAAACTCTTCCTCTAAAGAATTAATGAAAGACTATTGTTAAATAGAGAAACTGACTAAAAATTACAGGTTTTGTCTCTTTATGTTGTTTTGTAAGAAAGTGAACAGTTTGTAAGGGGAGGGAAGAGTGTTTTTGAAGTTTCATTCTGTTTTAGTTTTTTTTCCAACTCTCTTTTTCCTATTCTTTTAGTGTGTGTTAATAAAACTATTTGATAATTTTTAAGATTGAGCCTGCTTTGTTTTTCTCCTAGTCTCTCTCCCACAGAAAGAGTAAGTACTAAGACCAGAATTTAGTGAATGTGAAACCACTACATTAATTAGTGTTTCCACCTGGTTTCAAAATTAAAACTATTACATAGCAGAGACAGAGCAGTGGAATTCAGGTCCCTCCACGCAGGACCATCACTAGGTCTGGGAGCAGGCTGTGATGCATCCCTGTGTTCACATCATGGCATTACAGGTTGTGCCATCTGCAGTATAGGGTGTTGAGCTCACTGCAGTATGTTTCCTTCTAAAAGAAAACAAGCCCTTTCCAGTTTATTATTTCAGCTAATTATATGAACCAACAGTATTTAATCCAAACAATTTTAGGAAAATAAGTGGAGAATGTTTGGAAAACCAAAGCAACCATTTTTGTCCTGCCAGGGTAGCAGATGCAAACATAAGCAATAACATGCCAGTGCATCTCCAATCTCATTTTCTTATGAAACAAAACAAAAGCAATCTGGTTGTGAACTGATCCAAAACAAATACAATATTTCAGAACATGCCACATTTAATTGGTGAGGCTGATTTATATGATGCAATTTAAAAACCAGTTTGCAAATATGGAGGGGAAGACTATTTTGCCTTCATACTTTCTTACCTTGTAGACATTGTTTTTGTTCTGCATGTAAGTGAGGAGACCTTGGCCTATGCAGCAGCTGCCTTTGAAGGATGAGCACTGACAGGTTTCTGTGGCACTTCCAGAAAGGGTTGTTTTGCAGGCCAGAGGTTCCCTTCGTCATACAGAACATTTTGCCATTTATTGTGTGATCTGTGAGATCATCACATAGTGGTCTTCAAAATAAATACCGCCAAAAGCATCCCCTGCCCAACTTCAATTTGCAGGTACTACCTCTATCCCCAGTTTACAGCTGGAAAGAGAGGCAGGGAGAAGGCAGCAGAAGGCTCCCTTGGGAAGTGGTGTAGTCATCAGCCCTGGAAGTGGTCAAAAAATTAGTAGGTGTGGCACTTCACAATATGGTTTAGTGGGAATGGTTACATTTGCTCAAAGGCTGGACTTGAACTTGGAGGTCTTTTCCAACCTTACTGGTTCTACGGTTCTATCACCTTCCTCAGAGCATCTCCATGCACTGAACATCAGTGCTGGCAGTGCTGGCAATGCTGCAGCCAGTGGCCACCACTGAACCTGGGAGGGCAGGTTGGGATCGCCCCATGCTGTGCCATCTCCTTTGTCACACATCATCTGAGAGGCAAACAGCTCATTGTGTTTGATGTTTCCACAACTCTTTTCTGAGGAAGTGCTGCTCCAGCCATCATCTCTGTTCTGTTTTTAGATTTCATGGTTAGTTTCCAAGATTTAGTGGCTTTTCAGGAGCCAGAAGAGTACCTCGGTTGTGTGGCACTGCAGTCCTACTTAGAGATAATTGCCAAAGTAAATCAGAAACAATGGGAGACCTAGTAAAAAAATGGAAATCACATGTTTTAAAAATGAAATTAAAAAAAAAAAATAAAAAGGAGGAGAAAGAAATAAAATAAGAATGAGGAGAAAGAAATACCATCAGGATAATTCATTAAGGACACCACTAAAGGATTTCCAAAACAGGTCCAGTCCCAGTTTTCAGTTTGCATTGCTAAGCCTTGATCCATCATTTTGCAATGAACCTAGGCATTCATTTGTTAGGGACCTGCAAACTTTCTGAATTAAATCCTCCAGCCGTCCCTCACGGGCTGCAATCAGGAAGGATACCAAGTGCGCTGGATGGTTGCTGCTGCTGCCTTGAACAGAAGTGCTCCTGAGTCCTTCCCCAGCTCAACACCATCCCTCTCCCTGTTCCCTGGAAGAATCAAAGCTTGTAGTCCACACATGGCCAAATACATGTTTTACATAGACACCCTCATTATTTTGGGCTGCATCAGCCCTGTAGCATCACAGGCTAGTGCAAGACACCACCAGGCTGGGGTTGCTCTAAGTAACATTTCCCAGGAGAGAGGGAGGTCAACAACAACAACAACAGTAAATATATTAATTTAGTGCTGTCTTTGCTGTTTCCCTCTTGTTGCCAGCAGTTGCATTTGGGCATTTTGCACACCAGTGGTGTGAGGGGTGCTCTTGAAAAGGAGCAGGACATTGAGAGCCCTGATACATGGATTTCATGAGCAAGGCAAAACAGCCACTCTGAATTAAAGGAACATCTTATGGCAATGTCAATAAACAGATTTGCTAATTAATACCAATTCAATATTAATTTAGAGCTCAGGTTGCTAACCAAAGCTCTTCTGAGACATGACTTTAAAGAGTTAAGATTTTAGCAAAGGGTTAGAAGCAATTTATATTGATCAAGATGTAAGTTAGATTAGTAAATGGTAGGTTAATGATTATTAGATGCCCAAGCTAGAGCTAACTGTTATATCATGAGCTTGTTTATAGAAAAAGTGGAGTAAGTGAACCGTCATAAGAACAGATTGAAACCAGTAAGAACAATGGCCAGCACCTGGACTTGGTATCAATCAATCACGAAGCAGGGGGCCTTGGATCGTGCCAGAGGGTCACAGAGACCTGATGAAGACTCTCCTGACTTCATCCTTTGAGACCACTGACCCAATTCAAGACCACCGACCCAATTCAAGAGAAGAACTGTGCACGCGTGAAGGACTAATAGCCTCATTTTAATACAGAGCGGGGATGGGAGGTGCTGGGGTTATGCACATGTATTGTATGTAAGATCTTGGAAAATAAATAGAGAGCAAAGAGCCTTGTTCGGGGTGGCCACGCCTTTCGGAGATGACTCCCGTGCCGCCCGCCGGTGAATAAACGTACCACTTTCTAACTTTAATTAGTTAGAGGGTCTTTGTCCATGACTATATTGGTTTTCAATGACTCAATTTGGTGAGCCAGGCAGGAGAAGGTTCTGCTGTGAGACCAGCTCGGATGGAGGACCCCCTCAGGGTGCCCCCGGGATATTCCTGGAAGAGTGGGCTCCGCTGCCCGACCTGTTCATCCAGCAGCAGACAAGAACTCCTGACTATAAAACTCCGGACAAAAAGGTATGTTTATACTTGAAAAATAGGTACCTTTTTGGTATAGGCGGTTAGTAAGACACAGAGATGTCTCGTGCACAACACATGCCTAGGTTGCTCTGCAGAGCCTGGTTTGGCTTGGTTTGGTTTGGTAACCCGTGTCCCGTGGTGGGGAGCGGCAACCGGTTTTTGTTGTGCCTTGATAATCTGTGTCCCATGGTGGGGGCAACAGCGGCAGTAGGATAACCAGTTTTGTTGTCAGTTTTTGGTTTAAAGGTACCTTAGTCATCCATAATTTGAGTGGCTAGCCTGAGTTTTAAGATGCAAAGGCTCCTGTCGTGGGTCGCAGAAAATCCTGATTGCGGCTCCGTGCGCACCGGGTGTGTGTGTAGTGTGCACAGATTTGTGTTTTGTGGGTTTGTGTGTCTAGGCTGTGGAAGAATTATTGGTGCACCGTGTATGTTGTGTTTTGTAAGAGTTTGTGTCATAAGTGATTTGACCTGTAAGGCGTATGCATGGTCAGGAAAGGCTGTTGGTAAGTCGTGGGAGACGTCCCACGCACAACTTGTGCCTCTGTAATGTGCTTGCAAGCTTGATTGGTATCTGGTCAGTTGTACTTGGTTGCCAGCAGAGAAAGCTGTTAAGCTGTTGTACCGGGCCGTGGAGAGCTCAGATTGTTGTTGCTGGCAGAAGGGGATTTTGCCATCTGCTGTGCCGTAGAGGGCTCAGTTTGCTAGAATCCGGGACTAGCAATTGTAAGGGCAAATCCTGATTTGTGGTTGTTACACTGTGTGAATGCGTCCTGACTATGAGAAAGATTGTGAGAGAGTTTGTTGAGATGTGCTACCAGCACAAAGTGATTGAGGAGTTTGGACCCGCGGTTCCGTTTTCGGGCGACTGAAACCGCCGGGGAAAAACGAAGCGAGTGAGGTGCATGAAAACCCTTAAAGCCCCCTCCCTGCTGTGACTGTGGTGTGTGTGTTTTTGTTACCGGGAGGGTGTTCACTGTAACTATTTTTGAGGCAACATCCATCTTGTGTTAAAAGTTTTAAGTGCAGCATATGCTGAGTGAAAGAGTTGATTAGCCTCTGAGAGCTGAGGTGTGAATGTTTTTGAAGTAGATTGAGGACAGACAAAGAACAGAATCGGTTTGCCACAAAGTAATAGAAACCCTTGACAAGAACTTAGTTGTGATTTTAGGTATGGAAACTGTGTTTGTAGATTGTTGGAATTAAAATAAGGGTAACTTAGGTGTGAGAACTCAATCTGGCCAGATGAATAAAGGAATTCCTTTATCTCAGTGGTTTGGCCTTGACTCATAGGAGTTTGTGAATTCAGCAAACTGGTGAACAGATAGAGAAAACAAGAGAATGTATCTAGAAGGTTTGTATCAGATGTCTGTTGGGAGACTAGTGGCTCTGGAGTAGGAGCAATGGGCTGTGGAGAATTTAGAAAGTCAAAAAGAAGTGAATGGAATAGCTTGTATTTTTGGGAACTCTCCTGCAGCTTTTGGTGCATCTAGAAGTTGTCACTGTGCCTCGGTGCTTTTGCAGTGTAAAATTTGTGTAGGATGTTACTACTGTTCTTCTGCTAACCGGTACAGAGAATGTGCCCAGTGTAAACAACAGCCCCGATGTTGGAGTCTAGGGCATCTCTTTGGCTGCCTTGGAGAGTCAGGGACCTGGGCAGGGGGGTCTGGGACCCCAGCCCAGAGCTCAGAGAGACACTGGCTTTGATCTGTCTATGGGAAAAACTTCCTAAACTGAGAGAGGGTTTGCAGGCCACAGGAGTGTGAAAAATAGTAGTTTAGTTTGTCACAGAGTGAAAAAATGGTAATTTTAGGTTCATAGCATTGGAGTGAATGGGGACAAAATGGAGAATCTGGGGCATTGTCTCCTTCTTCTTCCTTCTCCTTCCCTCCCTCCATTTCTGCTATGACGTTGGCACAAAGTAGTTAGTAAGGATTGGGTCAGTGTATAGGTGACCTTTTTAGTAATAGTGATAGACATTAGTAAGAAATAGTAAATAACGAACACGTAGTAATTAGTATAAAAGATTAAGCACAGCCCAGCTCGGGGGGAGACGTGAGAAGTCCATGCACCTGCAAACATTGTGCTGGACTGTGAAAAATTTGTAAGATAAGAAACAATAAATGAAAAATGCAACCTTGAAAAATCTAAACCTGAAGACTCCGTCTCTTCCTTCGGCTTGGCACGGAGCTGTGTAGGGGGGAAAAAGACCCTGAAACCACCTGAATGTTGGGGAAGCCCCCGACACTCCTTGATCAAGATGATTTAGAGCAAGAATTTCTGTTTCAACTCCAGCTCCACCTTTATTTCTATTTCAACTGTCTCTAGCTCTAAGCACAGCTGAATCACCTCTGATTTCTATTTCAAGTTCAGCTTCATTTTCTATTTTATCCCCTACTCCGTCTACTCCACTTACTCCTAAATCTCTCCCAGTGCCCAACAGTGACAGTGAGGAAGAGGAGCCCTCTCCAAAGGTTCCTACAGCATCCCGGACTCAGAAACAAACCAAAGAAGAGGACATCACAACGGGAAGGCAGTGTTTGCTCATGTTAAGAAAAACTGAGATGGACCGGAGGATCTTACCCTAGGAGACCCTCTGGTTATAATGAAACTAGGGAACAAAGAAAGAAAGAAAAAAAAAAAAAAAAAAAAGAAGTTTTTGATAAACACAGGGGCAACATATTCAGTGTTAAATAAAGCTTTAATACCAATAACAGATGATTATGTTATTGTAAAAGGGGTAACTGGCCAATCTGAAAAAGCCTATTTTTGTAGACCATTGAAATATAAACTTGGGAAACAATCGGGAATTCGCAGGTTTTTATATATGCCCAAGGCTCCATCAGCACTTTGGGCAGGGATCTATTGGAACTATTAGAGGTTAAAAAAAAAATAATAATATTTAAAAATTGGGAGATTACTTTGGAGGTTGAGGATCAACAATATGTGGAATTGTTAAGTTTGATGTAGATAACTAATGAGGCTAAAGTTAAAAGTGAAGGTGAGATTTACAGGAAAATAATAGATCAGATATTTTCTGGGGTTTGAGTTTCTAATATACCAGGAGAGCAAAAAAAAGGAAAACAACTAGTTAGAGTTAAGCAATACCCCCGGAAGAAAAGTTAAAGGATTAGCCTAGTGATTGAATTTTTTTTTTCCTGGTAAAAAGCCTGATGAATCATAGCTATTAATAGGACAACTGAGGATTTATACCCAGTGGTTCCCAACCCTTACACTTTGTTAACTTGTTTAACACCTGAACTAACATGGTTTATTGTTTTAGATTTAAAGGATGCTTTCTTTTGCCTTCCTCTCCATGAAGCCAGCCAGAAAATTTTTGCATTTAAATAAAAAAAGCTCACATGGACAGTGCTTCTGCAGGAGTTCAAAAAATTGCCCACCTTGTTTGGAGAACAACTAGCAAAAGATCTGGAATCCTGGGAAGTTCCATCAGGAAGACAACTGTTACAGTATGTGGATGACCTCCTGATAGCCACCAAAACTCAAGAGGCATGTCTGGAGTGGATGGTAAGCCTCCTAAACTTTTTGGGCCTACAGGGGTATCGCATATCCCAGAAGAAAGCCCAGATGGTGAAGTAAATAGTTATTTACTTGGGCTATGAAGTTAGTACTGGACCAAGAACCTCAGGGTAGGACCACAAGGAAGCAATATGCCTGACCCCAAAACTCCAGACAGTAAAAGAACTGAGAACTTTTCTAGTTCTAGATGCACATTCCTGAGTACAGCCATATTGTGAGCCCTCTCTACCTAGTCACCCACAAAAAGAACAATTTCCACTGGGGCCCTGAACAGCAACAAGCCTTTACCCAGATCAAGCAAGAGATCGCTCATGCAGTAGCTCTTAGCCCAGTCAAAACAGGACCAGATGTAAATAACGTACTCTACTCAGCAGCCAAGAACAATAGCCTGTCCTAAAGCCTTTAGCAGAAGGTGCCTGGGGAGACTCGCAGCCAACCACTAAAATTCTAGAACCAAAGCTACAGACTGTCCGAAGCCAACTACACTCCAACAGAGAAAGAAATCTTAGCCGCCTATAAAAGAGTTCAAGCCGCCTCAGAAGTAGTAGGCACTAAAACACAACTCCTGCTCGCACCTCGACTACCAGTGCTAAGATAGATGTTCAAAGCAAAAGTTCCCTCTACCCACCATGCCACCAACGCCACATAGAGCAAATGAATTGCCCTCATCACTCAGCGCACCCGCATTAGAAACCCAAATCGCCCTGAGATTCTAGAAATAATTACAAACTAGCTGCACATAGTAAGTAATGCAGAAAGATGAAACCACACGATGTGTACCCCAAGGAGATTTAATTGTTAAGTGAGAACCGAGTGTAATTATCGCTGTGTGCTGAATAGTACTGCCACTGTATGTAGCTGTATATTGCATATTGTTTTTATATAGATATATGTGTGTGTAGAGCTAGAGTATATATTAGTTTTAGTAAATTAACAATATGGGGATAAGGGGTGGAATGTCCTAGGGTAACTTTATGATGCTTGTATCCCCAATCGTCTGTTCTGTTTCTGCTGTATATTGAGTCCTGTGCCTTTAAGACTGGTTCTAAGAGCAAGGAGAAGCGCGGAGTTTGTTTTGAGAAAACTGCCTGACTCCTCCACATTCTTCTGCGGACGGTGTGTGTTCAGCGGAGGCTTGGAGAGACTGCAGGACAGAGATCTTTTTGCTTTTAGTTAGTTTCAGCTAGCTAGGGCAGAGAAGTTCCCTGAACTGTTTTTTTTTCTTTCCTTTTTCTTGGAACTGTTTAAGCCTGCTCTAGACTGAAAACCCAGGGGAGCACTGGGGGCTGCACCTGCGGCCCACTGGGGCCTGGACCTCAGCATTTTCCAGCAGCGCCGGAGGGACTAGGACTGAGGAGAGACTGAGAGAGAGCCGAGCTCCACCCACGGCAAGGACTTTCTCAATTTGCCATCTCACTCCAGAACGAAAGGTTTTATTGTTTCATATTATTCATCCTTTATACTTGTATGCACTTTATTTGTTTAGTAAAATAGTTTTTTCCACTTTTCTCCACAAAAGTTTTTTTTTTCCGGACTGGTTGGAGGGAGGGGCCACTTAGGTTTGCTTCCCAGAGGGATCCTATATTTGGGTTTTCCCCCAAATTTGTCTCCAAACCAGGACAGCATGACAGGGTGGTGCAGACTGTGTATTTCTAACTATGGGTTGCTTGTTAAACCTCTGTGTGCCTTGATCACGGAAGGGAGCAGGGATCTCCAAAAGAAGCAACATGAGCCTTCAACCAGCTAAAGAAGGCCCTCATGTCAGCTCTAGCCCTGGGACTTCCAGATGTGAGTAAACCATTCTTTTGTTTTCACATGAGAAGCAGGGGATCACCTTGGGAATACTAGCACAAAACCTGGGCCCGTGTCGCAGGGCAGTCGCCTAAGCAGCTGCATGCAGCAGCTAAGGGATGGCCAGGGTGCCTCAGAGCCATTGCAGCAGTGGCAGTGAACATCCAAGAGGCACGGAAGTTCACCCTAGGCCAGAAGATGACCATGCTAGTATCCCACACAGTGTCTGCAGTCCTAAAAGTGAAAGGGGGACATTAGCTCTCCCCACAGAGACTCCTGAAGTACCAAGCCATAATGGTAGAATGAGATGATGTTGAGATTGTGGTAACTAACATTGTGAATCCAGCTTCCTTCCTCAGCGGGGGTATGGGAGAACCAGTGATCCATGACTGTCTGGGGGCCATCAATGCCACTTACTCCAGTTGCCTGGATCTGAAGGATACCCTGCTTGAGAATACTGAGACCTGGTCCACTGATGGAAGTAGCTATGTCATCAGTGAAAGGCATGCTGGGTATGTGGTTACCACAAAATGAGAGGTAATAGAATCTGGACCGTTACCAACCAACACCTCAGCACAGAAGGCTGAAATAACTGCCTTAACTTGGGCTTTAGAGCTGGCAACAGGAAAGAAAGTGAATATCTACATAGACTTAAGGTATGCATTTGGGTAGTTCATATACTTGGAGCCGTCTGGAAAGAAAGAGGACTGTCGAATTGACAAGAAAAAAAAAGTATTAAACATGCACAAGAGATAATAAAACTTGGAGGCAGTCCAGCTACATGAAAAGGCAGCCATCATGCATATCAAGGCACACCAAAAAGTGAGCTCTGAATTGGATGAAGAAAACAAGCTGGCGGGCAGAAAGGCAAAAGAAGCAGCTAAAGGTGAGATAGGCAGTCTTAATTCCAGATGGGCAAATTTCCATTGAAGGTAAGCCAAAGCACTGTAAAAAGGACAAGAGGGGTGGGCTATTACAGATAAAAGGAAAAGAAAGAATTATGTTCCCCCTCTTACATGCTATAGTCATTAGTGAAAGAGGAGCATGAAAAAAACCACATTGGGGAATAAATTAATTATTTGAAAGATAGAATCATAGCTAGAAATTTGTAAAATATAGTAATTTGGGCGACTTGCCAATGTAGCCTTTGCCTCCAAACTAATCCCAAAAAATATTTTTAAACCAGAGCTTGGGCAAATTGGGAAAAGATATGTAACTGGGCAGCAATAGCAAATTGATTTTTCAGAACCACCCAGGAAAGGAGGGCATGGATACCTATTGGTATTAACAGACACCTTTTCAGGATGGCCAGAAGCCTTCCCTACCAGAACTGCCAAAGTGCAAGAGGTAACCAAAGCAGTGTTACAAGAAATAATACCATGCTTTAGAGTCTCAGCCACAATGTTTTTAGATAGGAGGCCATATTTTATTTCAAAATTGTGTAGCAAATTAAGCAGCAAATTATAAAACTGGGGCTCAAACCAGAGAACTAGATGGACCAGTACATGATGTATAGCCTGGGGATTATGTATACATTAAGTCTTTTGCAGAAAAAACTTTGGAACCACGGTGGGAGAGACCATTCCAAGTGCTCCTCATCATCTTTAATACAATCAAGATCAAGGAACAAAGCACCTGGATCCATCACTCACAAGTGAAGAAAGCTCCTGAGAAACTCTGGAAAGTTATATTGGGTGACAATGAACTAAAATGAAAACGTTCTTGGGAAAATTAATGATAAGTATAATATAGCAACTTTTTGAAAAATAGGAAAGCTTGTAATTGTAATGAGTAATCAAATAGGTATAGCCTGGAAAGTTGTGGCATTTATGACCATTGCTATAGCCACAGCTATAGCAGCACCACTGCATTATAATGTGAGTGGTAAATATAAGTGCCAAGGGAAAGCTTATGATTTTATCTCCTGTAAGTCTCTGATTCAGATGCTAAAAATTACAAATGCAACTGTGTAAGAAAATTTAATTTAACTTGTGCATTTGTAACTTTGTCAAAATTGAAGAATGTGATTTTTCCTATTAGGCACATGTTGTATCCCACCAATATATAAAGGCAAACTTGACTATTATTCAAGAAATATTGCCTGTGCCTATAGAGATGAACTTAAATTTAATTGCACAATTATTGAAACACCATGGATTAAGGAAAAGAAGAAAAAAATTAGAAAGAAAGAGGACTTTGATTGCAATGCATCATGACACAGAGACTATATGGAGAGTATTTAAAAGTTAGTAGAAGGCCCATCCCATCATTGGTGGGATGTGCTTTCTGAGTAGTCACCAGCTGCAACTGGTTTGGTCAATACCTTGGTTTATTTGATTATTGTTTTGTTTAATTTAGTTGGTATAAGTTTGATTTTGTTTGTTATAAAATTTCTTTGGAATTGGAGAATGCTGAAGCAACTAGAAGCTTTAACTTTAATATTAAGAGCATATAGTATAGTTTTAAAGGACCCCGTACCACAGTTTTGCTAGATGAAGAAGTATTTACATATTAGTAAAAGAATTTACTAACTTTGAAGAAGGAGTGGGGAAATGAGACATGACTTTAAAGAGTTAAGATTTTAGCTAAGGGTTAGAAGCAATTTATATTGATCAAGATGTAAGTTGGATTAGTAAATGGTAGGTTAATGATTATTAGATGCCCAAGCTAGAGCTAACTGTTCTATTATGAGCTTGTTTATAGAAAAAAGTGAAGTAAGTGAACCGTCATAAGAACAGATTGAAACCAGTAAGAACAATGGCCAGCACCTGGACTTGGTATCCATCAATCACGAAGCAGGGGACCTTGGACAGTGCCAGAGGGTCACAGAGACCTGATGAAGACTCTCCTGACTTCATCCTTTGAGACCACTGACCCAATTCAAGACCACCGACCCAATTCAAGAGAAGAACTGCGCACGCGTGAAGGACTAATAGCCTCATTTTAATACAGAGCGGGGAGGTGCTGGGGTTATGCATATGTATTGTATGTAAGATCTTGGAAAATAAATAGAGAGCAAAGAGCCTTGTTCGGGGCGGCCACGCCTTTCGGAGATGACTCCCGTGCCGCCCGCCGGTGAATAAACGTACCACTTTCTAACTTTAATTAGTTAGAGGGTCTTTGTCCGTGACTATATCGGTTTTCAATGACTCACTTCTTCCCTCACATCTGCAAAACTTCAAGCGGGGCTGGGCATTTCCCTCAGCTTGACGAGGAATCTGGCAGGTCCTGAGGCAATGAGCTGTGATGTAAACTGCTAGACTGCCTAGCTCGCAGGATCCCCATGACATTCCAGGACTTTTTTTACAGTGAAATATGCTTGATATGGAGGTCGGGTAAACTGTGCTGTTACTGCATTCAGGAGCTTTTTCCAAATAGCACTGAAGACAGTCTCCAGTCCCAAAGTTCAAATATTTGAAGTCTGAGGGTTGTTTAAGGTTGAGCATGGTTGAGCTGGGCAAGACCTCCATTATTTTCTAAACACTGGCTTTTCTGCCATCTTTATTTATTATACTTAATATTCCCTTAATAGAGACTTTCCCTGGACTTCTGGGATGTATCATACTCCTTTTTCTTGTGATGAGAAGCATTTCCCCACCAGAACTGAGCCATGACTTGATGACTCAAATTTGTGAAGTGTCTTGGTTTTGAAAGACAGTTGTCTGCCAAGGAAAGCTAGAGCCTCTCTTGGAATGGAGAATGTAAAGCCCCTTCCCTCCAAATTGTTATAATTTTGCAATTAGGGGCTTGCAGGCAAAGATATGGGAGTAGGAGTAACAGTTCTTTACTAGGAATATTAAGAAAGGAAAATACAAAAATAGTAGTACAAAAAAAACAAAAAACAAAACAAAACAAAAAAAAAAACAAAAAAACCAAAAAAACAAGCAAGGAAGCAAACAAAAATCCTGGAAAACCCTGACAGAGTCAGGGATATAGGGATATGACCTGGCACCCTGTTGGTCAGGATGTTGGAAGCAGTCCAAATAAATCCTCCTGGAGTAACAGATGTAATTCTGTGGAGTAGAGATGGTCCTGTAGAAAGTCCAGTGGTGGCAAGATGGGTCTGGTCTTCCTTCAGGCATCCAGTGGAAAAACTGGATACCTTGTCTTCTTCAGTCCCTGTTTTTATCTAGCTAGGAACAGCTGGCTCCTCCCCCACCATGTGGAGCATCTCACAATGGGATGATGGAATGTGTCATGTCATTGGTGGGCTCTAATGGCTCATTATCAGAAGATGTCCCCCTGGAGCATGGAGGGGTGGTGAAAGAGATAAACACTACCCCACTTGGTTTTAATGGCTGGGCCATTATCAGAAGGCATCTTTCCCCCTCCCCCCTGGAGTTACAAGAGAAGGATAAAACATCTCCCAAAAAACAGCTTTCATCAGATGAAATAGAATACACATTTTTAGGTTACATAAACCAAGACAAAAGTAACTTTGTTTTTTTGGATATCTGATTATCAGTGTAAAAAGAGGCCCCTTCATTTTCATGGCAACGTGGCCTGTTCTGTGTCAGAAAAAACTCTGGATGTCTCCATAATTACACACTGACCTGTGTTGAACAAGCCAGCTCAAAGGCTATTTTATCTCAGCATGACCAGACTTTATCAGATTTATTCTATCCTAAAGAAAGTTACATCACAAATAAGTAATTCAGTGGTAGATTGCAGTATGAGAAAAACAAATTATTTGCAACTATTCCCCTTTGTTCTCCTCCTTATTCACCTTGTTTATAAGGCTATTAACAAATTCACCCTGGCTAAAAATGTAGACTTAGAACAGAAGAGCCAACCTACCTGCCCTTCCACTTCATGAAGTTTTATTTTGAGTCCCTTTTTTGTCTTGCCTTCTAGAGACCTCATGTCTCTGCAACACTTTCTGATTCCCTGCTGCCAGTCTGGGACAGTGGCCAGGAGATGAAGCGAGGGGACTTTTTTGGTGCCTTCCTTGAAGGACAATGACTCCTTGCTGTCACTACAGTTCTGCAAGGCATTTTGTGCATCACTGGCACCTCACCTCCTTGCACACAACCTTCCTTCCACCCATCCTTACCCCAAATGACTCCCATGTGTTGTAATGCATTAATTGGGTTTATATTTCATCGGATTTGTAATGTTTTTTCTATGTATCATGTGACCTGTCCTTGCCCAGCAGTGCCCATCCCCCACACTGAAATGTAACCTCTGTTCCCCTCCCACTTATCCCTGATTGGGTGGTGCCTCTGGGCCCTGCCTCTGGGCCCTGCCCCCTGGGGGAAAACACCACGGCGGGGGAGGGGCCAGGTCTCTCTGGCATCAGCGAGTCATCGGGAAAGGTCTCCAGCAAGCAGAGCAGGACTTAAGAATAAAAGCTGTAATACCCAACCCGGTGCCAGAGAGCAGATTCTTTTACTTTTGCCATTGGCGGCCATCTAGTCTCGTGGGGAATTCTACACCCATGGTGGGTTGGGACTGGATTTGCTGGAAGGTAGGAAGCACAATGGTACCCTGTTGGGTGGGTCACCCCAGGCTCTGCCTCTCCATGCAAGGTTCCTCCTTTTATTGCCATGGTCACTTCTTGCTGCAAGCATGATAAATGCCAGAGCTCTTCAACCATTTTCCTATAGGAGAATTAAAGTTTTAAATTTTGACCTTTATAAATTATAAGAGCAATATAAATAATAAATAGTTTCTGGCCAGGTCTGAGCTATTATGCTCCAGTGTGATATGCTGAGCCCCCATCTGCATTTATTTTCCATACTGTATTCAAGTCCTCTTATGTCATTGAGATAAGCAGTCAGGAGATATGTGTTTTCCAAAATTATGTCCTCATTCATCATTTCTTCCTCACTGCTCAGCCTGATTACATTTAATTCAAGAAGAAAGAAGCCTCGCCTGGGCCCACTGAGCATATAAGGTTAAAAAAGCAGTACAGATGAAGCAACGGCTTTCTGGAGAAATGGCTACAGAATGCAAAATAACAGCATCCATTATCAGCACCAATGCTGTGTATTTTCCTCCTCATTTTCAGAGAAAACTGACAGCACAAATGACCCATTCATCAAGATCAGCAAGTACAACTGTTTTAAACACATGCACAAAAGCAACCACCCTCCCCATTAACAGGGAGCGAGCTTTGAGCATGAATTTAATCTGGTATTAATGCAAAGCTTAATTACAAGTAGAGATAGGAGAGCAAAAGCTTTCTGCAGCCTGAACCATTTCCAGTGGCACTTGGCTTAGGGAGAAATATATTTTGTTTCTACGAGTTCTTGTCTATTGCAGTATTTGGCTGCTCCAAGATGCAGCAGGGAGAAATAATGCCAAAATGTGTCTATGCACAATGTGAGCAGCAGCTTCCCAGGCGTGATGGAAGATTTCTTGTGACTTTGCACACTCAGCCCCTCTGTGGTAGCCTGGGATGCAGGTGCATGGAGCCTCCTCAGTGAGCAGAGGGGGACTGGGAGAGAGGCAGCCTCTACTGAAATACTTGCTCATCTTCTGCAGGGATGCAGCCACTGCGAGCTGCTCTTCACCAGCCCATGCAGAACAGCACAACCTGTGCCAGCTCTGAGACAGGGAGCCAGCTCTGCCCTGGGTCCCAATCCTGAACTCTCCTGGGTGCCAGCATAGCTGCTGCTCATTTCCACATTACTCAGTGGCCAAGGTGATGCTGTTGGGAAGACTTGTGTGGTGCAGACAGTGGCTTGGTGATGCAATATCCGTTCTCGCGGTTGGCAGCGCGGCCGCAGGCTAGCTCAGTTTATGCACTGCAGCAGCGTGGATGGGTCGGGGCAGCAAGTCGGGCAAGCCGCCTCCTTCCCATGGGTTCGTAGTTCCCTCACACCAGCGACGGGCGGATAGGTGGAAAACGCAACCGCGGCAGCCAAAGAAAGGGTGACTCCTCCAGGCAGGGTAGAACGGTGTTTATTTTGGGGAGAGGGAGCGTGGAGCTCGGTACTTCCTGACCCCCTGCCCAGAAGAGCCCCGGGGGCACGTGTGCACGAGCTTAAAAACAGGGGAGGGAACCGGGGTGGCGACAACCGGTCAGCCAATTACAATAATGAGGGGTATAACTGGGGGTGTAAACATAATAACTGGGGGCCAACCAAAAAACAAAGACAGGGGATTGCCAGGACCCCAGCCTATCACTCGACCCCCTCCCTGGAGCTTTCTAGAATCCAGGGAAGGGTCCAGGAGGTGACAGACAGGGCACCCAAGGGGAGAAAGGGGAGATTGGCAATTAGGTATCAAAGGGGGAAGAGATGACTGACATATAACGAACTTTCTCTAACTTCGGGCAGACAGGTTACAACCAATACTGAAAACAGGGGGGGTACAAGGAACAAACCATTACAGAAAACTCAATATAAATTACAATAAATAAAACAAACGCACACCACCACAGCATGGCTCAGTGTGGGAGTCTGCACATGATGGGAATGGGCACTGCAGGTCCTGGCTCATGCATGGCTCTGGAGTGGCAGCAACAACCGCGCCCCCCCCCCCCCCCAGCTCATTCCCCCAGACAAGCTGGGCTTGCTACTCCAGAGCCAGACTGGCACCCTTGTGTTTGTAGGAGGAAATTCCCACTAGGAAAGGTGGCTTGCATATTTTCTCTAATCAGACTTCAAAGAAATGCCAAATGAGCCAGGGAAATGAAACACACTGAGGCAGCCAAACAGGAAAATAAACACAGGAAAAAAAGCCAGTGTCTGACCAAATGAACTCAGATCAACTCTGGATTTAAAATAAAAATTATAAAGGACTTAAAGAGATGGGTTGCTTCCAAGCATGTCCAGAAGGCAACAGATCCACAGCTCCAAGCTCTGCCTCACACCACTGCACCAGTGTAGGTTTGCAGCACTTCCATGCCAGCACAGCTGCTCATCCCACCCCTCAAAAGGGCAAAGGGCTGTGGATGTACTGGGGTCCCAGTGACCACTGACTCTCCTGAGCTTAACATGCTGATTTTTTCTGAGAGAAGTTGATGTTTGCTGTAGAAAAGTCATAAATAAATATCTAGCTGGGATGTCCTGGGTTTCCTAAACCTCCCCTCCAACCCAAACAGGGTTGTTGCTGTGTATTATTTGGTTTCATATTGTATTTCATTTTTATACTGGGTTTTATAATAGTTTGTTCCATAGCCCCCCATGTTCCCCTGGAAAATGTACTATTCCCAAGTTTGTCCCTGCCCATCTCCCACATTGTTCCCTTCCATCAATGTAATCCAACCCCGTTCCACTCCCACCTTATCCCTGATTGGGTAGTGGCTTGTCCCCGCCTTTAGCCCCTTCCCTCGGTATAAGCTGAAGCCACACATGGCCATCCCTCTTGACTCGAGGAGTGGGAATGGGCTCCTGACCCAGGCTGGGGCAGGACCACAGAAGAAAGACTGAATAAAGCCCTGGTTTCACCCTCAGATCAAGTGCAGACCTTCCTTTGTTTCACCCTCAGATCAAGTGCAGACCTTCCTTTGTCATCGACGGGGACTCGCTGTCTCTGCTAAGGGAAAGGTTTCTGGCCACTCCTGGGTTTTGGGACCCTGTGGAAAAATCCTTTTAACTGCATTTTGTCTCTCGAGCTAGCCGGGGCGAGAATGGAGCTGGAGAGCTCTGTGAGAGAGACAAGCCACAGGTTTGATGCCCAAGCTTGGTGCCCGAAACCACTGGTGTGGCTCCCAGGAGTGAGAACCAAAGAACCAGCGTGGAGCATATGGCCGAGGGACTTCACGCAGGCACATGAGTCCAAAAACGTGGCCCATCTGTGGTGGTGCAGAACTGTTTTATTAGGTTTTTGTAAGAAGTTTATGTTATGGTTCATTTCACTGTATCCCCAATTCTGTATCCCTTTTGTGTTGTCTGTATAATAAGGTGTTTTGTGTCAATCATCCCACCCCTCACATGACATGTAACATCCCCTCTGCCCCTGCCCCCCCTTTCTCTGGGGCAGCCTGTCTATCACTCCAGCGGTCCCTCCCGGATTGCGAAATCTCAGGGAGAGGCCTTCAAGTGATAGGTCCCCTGGGGGAAATTCTTTTCCTCTGGGGGTGGTTGGTCCAAGGCTTGGGGGTGGGCACACCTTGGACCCACTGTACCCCCTGATTTGTTGCCTTGTTGTTTCCTCCCTGGAACCCCTCCCCCACATATAGGGGGTAGGAGGGAGGAAGAGGGTCTCTCAGCGCTGGGAACTCTCACCTCTCAGCCCTCTCGCCCTCGGAGCTCTCAGCTCTCCAGCCGCTCGCCTCGGAGCTCCCTGCTAATAAACATCTTTAACCTGCTAAGCTGAGAGCCAGCCTTTTCTCTTCTGCTGCTGTTGACTGTCTTGATACATGGAAGTCTAGCTGCTGAGCCGAGAAGCCGAAACGAACTGGAAACTTTGTGTCTGTGTTGACTCGAGCTAGCTGGGGGTCAGCTCCCGCCCGGAGCGGGACAGAAACGAACACACCCATCCATGCAGAGAGACAAACCCGTCAGGCTTGGCATTCACTGTGGAGTCCCTGAAACACCGGACTCTACAGAGCGAGGCTGTGGTTTTCCTGTGGACTTAAAAAACCCATCGGACTGCTGTGAAGAAGTCTCCCCGAATGGCATGCTGCTCCCAGAGAAAGCAGACCACGTGTTCATGGCCAGTAAACCCTGGGAACTGAAAGTGGAAGCTCTTTTTGTACCAAGAGTCACTTTCAAGCAGAGGAGAGCAACTGGGAAGTTTTGTCACCACCACGCCAGAGTTTGGTAAGTATTCCCACTTGGGACTCTTAGGAAAAAAAATCTTTCAGAGGCTTAAAACCTCAGGGAAAGGTTTTTCCTTTGGGGGAAGGTTCTAGCCAAACAGCAGGCCTTCAGGGTTGCTTTTAAAAGCAAATCAGTTTAGGCTGTGCAGTCCCTGGGTGGAGGAGGTAAAGATTTCTCTTCCCAGGTTTTTTTTCTTTTCTTCAGCGGGGTTTTTTGTTTTTTTCTCTCAGTTTACCAGTTGCAGACAAGGGGGATGCAAAATCTTAAAATCTGAGCCAAAAGATGGGTGCTAGGCTGTCTGTGTCCCAGAAAAAGGTCTTTTACCAAGTTTTAGGAGCCTTGGATGATGGGGGGACCCACTGTTCAAAGAAACAGTTGAAAAAATTTATTTGCTGGCTATTCCTTCACTTTCCCCACGTGTCCTTAGAACAAATCAGCAGCCCGCAATTTTGGGAGGCTGTTGCAAACAAGTTGGCTGAATCAGGCAGCTCTAAGGACCCAGAAACTGCAAATTGTGATTTCTGGAGTTTGCAAATTCAGCTTGCATTGCAAAAGCAAAATGAAGTGAAGAAACAGCCAGTTCCTAGTGAATTTTCCACAGTTTCCCCAGTTTCTGCCTCTCCCAACCCTAAAATCCCTTCCCTAGACTCGGGTACTTCGAGGAAAGCAGCTCACGAGTCCCTAGGCTTTCCCCAAATTCCAGATTCCCCCTGCTTGAGTGGTCCTGGCCAGACTGCTTGAGAAACCCCTAAACCTACCCCAAACATCCCTTCTTCCCCAGTTTGCAATTCCCGCGTGAGGTTTACCTTTGCGGACAGTTTGGGTGCCCAAATTCCCCAGTTCAGTGTTCCCCAAGTTAGTTTCGGTTTTGTGGGGGGTCCACAAGAAGGAGACCATGCGGCATTTGTCCCCTTTGTTCCCCAAAATGGTAGATGCCATGTGCTCCCACAACATGTGCATCCTCTTTCTTTGACTAACCCTCCTTCATCCCACAATCCCTTTCGTAACCCGAGCAACCCCTTCCTCTTTCCAGACCCCTCTCTCCCTTTGGGGCTGCCCCTGGCACTGCCCTCTCCTCCAACTCTGCCCCCTACCCTCAAACCTCTGCTCTCCGACTCCACCCCTTGTGAGTTAAGCCTCCATCCCCTCCCTGACTCTGGTTCCCACTGTTTCCCTGCCCACGATCCCAGTTCCCACACTCTGGAGGGGGAGACGGGGGAGCCGGGAACCCGGAAGCAGGAACTGATCCCAGCTTTTCTGCTACCCCAGTCACATATTGATGGTCAAAAAGAGGGGGTGTTGTCCATGGTGACTGGGACCCCTTCCCCCAACAAGTGATTCAGGATTTATGCAAAGCTCATAAGGAATTTGGACGCAAAAGTGAATACTTTCGCAACCTTTTAAAAGCAAATTTAGCAGGAAGTGTAATAGTCCCATTTGACCTGCGACAGCTTTTCTCGTCTCTTATATCCTCCACAGAATTTAGACTCTGGGAGGCAGCCTGGAAAAAGCTGTTGAGAGAATTGCTTCCCGAGCTGTGGCAAAATCCTGTAATGGCTGTTGATAATAACAATTTCCCAATTCGATTGGAACATTTATGTGGTGATGGTGAATGGGTCTCAGCCCTCAAGCAGGCTCAGGAAATTCCTTTAGCTGTTTTGGAGCACATTAAAGATGGTGCCTCAAAAGCATTTTTCTCAATGCAGCCCGATAGCCCTCTCAAACCATATAGTAAAAAAAAGCAGCTTCCATCAGAACCTTTTATAAAATTTGTAGAACAATTAACCAGAGCTATCGAGTTACAGATTAAGAAAGAAGGAACCCAGGAACACGTCCTGGAGGAAATGGCTCTGCCCAGGGCAAACAAACAGTGCAAGGCAGCCATCTTCAGCCTCCCCATGGAACCAGCTCCAACCTTAGATGACATGCTCCAGGTGTATGCCAGGAAGGTTCCCTTCATGACAGCTCACCTAAGCCAGAGGTCGAGAGATGCATTCAAGCCACCGCAAAGGGCCGCTGCTGCAGACACCGTGCCTCCTGTGCCTGTGCCATGACCACTGCCCAAGAGAACAAAGTGTCTCCTGTGTGATCAGGCTGGACACTGGGCATCTCAATGCCCTTTAAAGAGACAATTTCTGGACTTTCGGGACAATAGGGATGGGGGGGGTCTCGAGGGCCCACAGGAAATCCTTCAAAAAACTGAAGGATGAGTGCTGGCTTGCCTAGGGTGCTGACATAAATAGAGCAAGTCCAAGGAGGGGGGAGAAAAAACTAGAGAATGCAAATGTTAAATTAACTAATCCTGCTTTGACCAGTTCTGCTTTTCAGCAGTCACCAGATATGACCCTTTCAGATCATGATGTGAGCAGACCCTATCTAACCACGGAATGTCTCCGAAAGCCTTTTAGGTTGCAACTGACAGCGTCCTTGCACCTAAGTGACACAGACTGGCATTTAGGTTCGTTGGATCTACAGGTGCCAGGCTCCTGGCAACATGTTGGCAGTATGTCAACCTTGGGGACACCAAGTACACACTGAGAGAGATTGAGATCCTTCCGGGTCTCGTCTCATCAAACGCTAAACAACTAGTTCTCTGGCTGCGCTGTGTTCGCCCACCTTTGTTTCTGCCTAAGGGGCAGATAATAACTCAGGCAATTCCAGCACCTGACCAGTTCCCTGAGAAAGACATCACGAGGAACAAACACCCTGAGGTTTGCCCCACACAAGCTATTGGGAGGGACAAACTCATAATAGGGTGTGAGGTCCGTCAAGGTGAGGAAGTAGTAAACCTCAAGGGAGTTTTGGACACAGGGGCAAATGTAATGATCATACCAGAATAGATGTGGCTGTCACATTGGGAACTGCAAAACATGACGGTACGTGCAAGGTGTAGGGGGTGAGACATAAACTTTAGAGAATTAAGGATTTTAGAGGGGTTAAGATTTTAGTTAGAGAGAAGCTTTGCTGAAATTAACTAAAGTAGATAGGTAGGCTTTGCTGAAATTAAAAGTTAGTATTAACTAAGAGAAATTGGGTTTGGGATCACTCTTCCATATTAGAATAACTGATTACTTGTCAACTTTATGTTTGGTTAGCTGTGTTTATAATGAAGAATACAGAAACTGATAAATAGCTTTTAGGAACATAAGTAAGACAATTGTAAGCCTTCTCTGCCCAGAAACCCATTGAACAGTCATGAAGACAGGAAATAGGAGTACTACCAAGGGTTCATTTATCACACTTGCATGGAAAAGGTAGAAAGGTCAGAACGAGGAAGACTTCTTTACTTCCTCATTTTGGGGACCCCTCCCCATGAAAAGGACCACCGACCCATTTCAGAGAACAAACTACGCATGCTTAATAGCTTTTGAGCTAATTACCATACGAAGCGGGGAATGGGATGTACCAGGGTTATGAATATGCATTTGTGTTTTGGGTGTTCAATACTTTTGTAAATAAAAGGTCTCTGTGATCACCTGTAAATTGCAGTGTGAATTTGGGAGCTATCCCGCACACTGTCTGGCGCCATAATAAACATACACTTTCTAACTTTAAACTGTTAGAGAGTTTTTGTCCGTCTCAGTTGGGTATCGATACTAGATCAGTACCCATATTTCTTTAATAAGTCAGGAGGATGAAATAGGCAAAACAGTCAAAAAGTGTTGTGCAAATTAAGGGGCCAAATGGACAATTTGCTACACTATGTCCATTTGTTTTGGATTATTCGGAGCCCTTGTGGGGGAGTGACCTGATGGCCCAGGGGGGGTCATGTTTGGCATCCCAGGTGCCCCCCCGGTTTTTTGGGTTGCGGCCACTGAAGAACGCCCTACCCAGAAAATCAATTGGAAAACTGATTCACCACTCTGGGTAGAGCAGTGGCCGTTCAGTAAAGAAAAATTGAAGGCGCTTCAGGAGCTAGTGAATGAACAGCTAGCTAAAGGCCACATTGTGGGAACCACGTCTCCGTGGAATTCCCCAGTCTTTGTTATGAAAAAGGCAAAGGCAAGTGGCGGCTCCTCCACGATCTCCATCAAATTAATAATGTCATTGAGGACATGGGTTCTCTCCGGCCAGGGACGCCACCCCCAATGATGCTCCGCCAAAATTAGAATTTGGCAATTATTGATATCAAAGACTGTTTTTTCCAGATTCCTCTGCACCCTGACGATGCCCCACGTTTTGCCTTCTCGGTCCCAACCCTCAACCGAGAAGCCCCTAGGAAAAGATACCACTGGAAATTTCTTCCCCAGGGGATGAAGAACTCGCCATTTATTTGCCAGTGGTATCTCTCTTCCTTGCTGTCCCCAGTGTGCACAGTTGTGGGAGAAGCCATCATCCTGCACGACATGGATGATGTAGCCCTTAGTTAAACCAGTTGGGCTGACCTATCCTCATGGCTTTCCAAAACCTGCCACTCAGATCCATCCTGCCAGGTAACAATGGCTTTTCCTGTTTTGCCCGAACCATCAGTGAAGATGGTGGGTCCTTCCACTGGCTCTTGGCTATTTTTGGGTCGTGGAGAAATTTGAGTATTTTTGCCACTTGCAATAGCTTGTGGCTAGGCAGATGATAAGTTTTCTGCCCTGAAAAGCCCTCGATAGCACTTTGCAGCGACATGTTGCTCGCATAGCTCCAATCAAATTCCTCCCTCTGAACCAGGAGTATGATCTTTGAGGGATCTGCACCCATCAATTGCAAACAGCGTTGTCGGCACTTGATTATCAAGCGCGCAATCAATTCAAACAGCGCCGTCGCCGTCTTATGCGGCTGATGAGGCAGGAAGACCCATTCCAAGATGTGCAGAGGATCAGTCCAATCATCATTCCATTGGCCAATGATACCTGTAGGATGTAAATCAGGAGTGGTGATGAACACAGTGACATCAATGGAAGGTTCAATGCGCTACACCTGGCGAGCCGAAACAGCTTGCTGAACCTCCTCCAGCACTTTTCGTGCCTCAGGGGTCAATTCACGAGGTGACTTTAAATCAGTGTCCCCTTTCAACAATTCAAACAAGGGAGACAGCTCTGCGGTGGTGTCCACAATTGCAATGCAAGATGTGCCCAAAGTATGTATTCTATCACCATCTACATGAGCTGTTGAAACTAGGTTGGGCAGTGTTTCCCTTGCCCCCTCCCTCCAGACTATCTTCTGTTAATGACCCATCAATGCCCTGCTACATGACTCATAGATAACTCCCTCCAGGAGCTATCTATGTTTAATAGGCAATCAAGGACTCATTACAAGACTGATAAAATGATATCTGCCCATTACAAGATGCTCCGCCTAGGGGGAGGAGCCAAGCATTCCCACCTGCATATAATCTGGGATTTGGGACAGCACAGGCAGCCTTACCCACTGGATTCCCAGAGGACAAGAGCTACCAGACCTTTCTGCGGGAACGCTGCTTCAACAAGATCACTTCATCTGGAGTGCTACCACCATGGTTTCAGGTTGTATTCTGACTCTGTCAGTGATCTTTTGTACTATTGCATGTGTTTTATTTTATTTTGTTTTATTTTACTTTTTTTTTCCTCTCCTATTAAATTGTTTTTTTCTGACGTGGAATCTCTCGCTGGTTTTGCCTTCAAGCCAGCACAGGTGGTTGTCACTGAGATGCACAAAGCAATCACGCAGACATAAATCATTAGAAAGCAGAGAACCCTCTGATTCCAGCTCACCACCTCGAGAATGGAGAGAGCAGGAAAAAGAAAGGCCTCCTTGTTTATTCTTTACTTTTTATACATTTGTGGATCTGGCAGAACATTGGCTTTTTGGGTTTCCACCCCTCATCCTCAGTGGCCAGACCCACTGTCAGTTACAGTTGTTTTTCAGGTTAGAAATATGCAAACAAAGGACAAAGAATGAGAAACAAAGGGTTTGTTTATGTTACATCTATGGGAAAGGTAGAAAAGTGCTCCTAATATTGTACAGTAACGAAAAGATCTGACTCCATTATGAATTTCAAGAAGGCTAATAAGAAAGCTCAGAAAAACCAGGGTAACAGGTGGTCAGTCCCAAGTAAGGACGTAACCAAGTGATGACACCTACCAGCTTCTGAGCATCATTCAGTGTCTTCACCGATTGCACAAATTACACCTCCTGGTGACGGATTGTCCGTTCCAGAATTTTGACCCCCAAATATTTCCAGGGAGGTTGTTGTTGTACCTTTTCTGGAGCCACCTGCAGTCCATGTGAATGCAGAGCATTCAACAACTGAGGCTGTATCCTCAGCAGCTCATCCTGGGTGGGCGCAGCCACCAAAATGTTGTCCATATAATGATAGACGTGAGCATCAGGAAACTGCTTGCGAACTCCAGACAAGGCACGGGCTACATACCATTGACATAACACAGGGGAATTTCACATGCTCTGAGGAAAAAAATTCCATTGATATTGCTGAGCGGGCTCTGCATTATTTATTGTTGGTACCGTGAAGGCAAATTTTGGTCTGTCATCAGGATGCAGAGGGATTGTAAAAAAACAATCCTTCAGATCCACAACGAGGACCGGCCAGTCTGCGGGAAGCATGGTAGGCAATGGCATACCAGCCTGCAATGTTCCCATGCCTTCCATCATGGCATTGATCTTTCGGAGGTCTTGTAGCAACCTCCATTTCCCAGACTTCTTTTTGATACAAAAGACGGGAGTGTTCCAGGGACTGGTAGATGGTTCCAGATGTCCCTGGTCCAACTGCTCCTGTACGAGTTCACAAAGGGCGATTAGCTTGTCATGATGGAGGGGCCACTGGTTCACCTAGATGGGTCTGTCCAACAACCACCGTATAGGAGGCGGGGGACACTCTGCGCCCTTCATCACAGTGGCCCCAATCAAAAATCCATTCCCATTCGCACCCCCCACGCGGTCAAAACATCCCTCTCCCAGAGGTTCTGAGCAATATCAGTAACATGAGGCCGAATTATGGCTGTCTGTCCCTCCGGGTTCGTGATGACCATGGGATTCTGGCTCACGTAGCATTGCTTCGTTCCTCCTAAGCCAGAGATCGATGTCTTTGCCAGGCTCAAAGGCCACCGCAGGAGCCAAGCAGCCAGGGAGAGAATGCTCATGTCAGCCCCGGTATCTAGGAGGCCACGAAGGTGAATCTCCGACAGCGTGGCACCAGCCATGGACACGGTACACAGTGTCTCAGGACGGTCTTTGGTCAGGACAGCAGTCCAGTGCACTCGAGGCAGCCCAATAGAGCTAAACCTGCTGTCACCTCGCGACCAGTCCTCGGTCCTAGAAACAGAAGACTTAAAAGGAACAAGTTGAACAATTTGTGTGCCTTTTGGGATAGTCAGAGGGAGGGTGGGTGTGGAGACCATTGCGTGAATCTGCCCTGAAAAATCTGCATCAATCAGTCCCAGGTGCACCATGATACCCTGAATGGTGGCACTGGACTTCCCCATCAGGAAGGTGCTCATGCCATCACCCAAGGGACCAAAGGCATCCAGGGGAACCTTGTGTATTTTGTCCGAATCAATCACGAGAGACTCGGCTGTGCAGACATCAACACCTGCTGAACCGCGGGTGCTGGCTGCAAGCCTGCTGAGCAGATCTCCATTGGTTGGGGCTGAGGCAGAGACATTTGTGTCGGCACGCGTCTCGCCATTGCGGTCCGCGTTGCGTTTCCTGAACCGACCAACGAATGACCATTCACGTGCACTGTTGCCTTACAAGCGTCGGCAGCGTGATTCGGCCTTCTGCATCATGCACAATGAAACAAGACAGCCGTAGGATTCTGTGCTTTTCTGCCCTATTTCTTCCTGGCCCAAGCACCCCCTTGCTGCCATTGCATGCCCTGGGGAGCAATCCCGGTGAGCTGCACAGCAGCAGCCACAGCCGGCTGCACAGCCGTAAGCACGGCTGGTTGGACCGCCGTAGCCACCGTCGGTTGGACAACCGTAGCCACAGCTGGCTGTACAGCCGTAGCTATGGCAACCATCTGTTGGCTGGTAGGGGTTACCCTCGCACAGGCCTCACCCATTTGCGACATGGGCGGTTCCCCAGGAAGCGCCTCAATGATCCTCTTGCAAACAGCATTGCAGTTGCTTCAAGCAAGGAACTGAAGCATGAGCTTCCTTGCCGCAGGATCACTCACCTGCTTCTCAACCGCAGCAGCCAGCCATCCTGCAAAGTGCAGGAAGGGCTCATCAATTCCTTGGACTACTGTTACAAAGGACTTCTGTGGAGTAGCCAGCTGTATGGTCTGAACCAGGGCTGCCATGCCTGTCTGCTGGCACTGCTCCTGGACCAAGGGCTCAAAACCAGCCTGCCCGTTGGTCCTGGTATAATTGCCTGTTCCCAGTAGCATATCGGTATTAATCGTATGTTTAGGATCTCCCGGACCCAGTGTCGCATTCCGTTCTACCGCTCTGACTGCCAACTGAGTCCATTTATACTCAAAGAAGTCATATTCAACCGGTGGGAAAAGGGTCCAAGCCAAGCTCTGAATGTCAAAGGGCATCAAAAGACTGGCATTAAAATAACGGAGGACTTGCATCACCTCAGCTGAGCCCAGACCATACTTCCCAACTGCATCACGCAGTTCTGTCAAGGCCTGCCAAGCCAAGGGTTGATAGGTGTTATGAGTAGCACCCTGAAGGACAGGGAAGGCCTGAAGACCCTCAGATGAAGCAGCGGCACCTGCCATATCCTGCCCTGTGGGCCCCACAGGGTCAGAGGCAGGCACTCGGCTGGGGACCGGCTGAACACCAGACACTGCATGTCCAGCAACAGCATCAGCACAATCACTCAGTCCTTCAACCTTAGCTTTCACCTCCCCCCACAATCACCCGCGGTCTTTTGGATGTACGGGCACCTGACGGGGGGGAGTGTCCACCAGGCTGTGAAGGAAGACCCAACAGCGCGGGGCCCTTTACTCTTGTCAAAGTCCGGCCGCATCCTGGCCATGTCGCCATTTGCGCTGAACGTAATACACCCCGGCGCCCGCAGCCGCTGTAGTGCTAGCAGCGGGAAGCGGAGGCGGAGCCGGGCCAGCCACTGCTGCCAGACCTTCTCCATCCGCAGCAGGGCTTGCGCCTGACAGAAGTGCCGCGGCACCGGCCGCCGGAGACCGGTCAAAAGGCTCTGCAGCAGACACACATCCCGGCCCAGCTGGGACACCCGGGCTGCATTGAGGCGGAGACGGCGGCAGCAGCAGCTGGGCCACCACCGGGGTTGCGCTGGCTCCCGCCGGCACCCCATCAGATCCGGCCGTGCCAGACCCTCTCCCTGCCCCGCGAGCATCCGCCCCCCGCTGCGTCCCACGAGGCCGGTGCGGGGAGCGGAGGGTCCGGGACCCCCCCGAGAAGAGTCCCAGCGGGGGGCAGAGGCCCACAGCAGGCACCGCCACCCCCGACCGGAACGGAGCTGTCCGCCCGCCCACGGGGGCAGGGTCCAGCGAAAAACCGACCAGGATCCCGCCTCCGGCGGCGTCCACGCCCCGCGCTCCCTCAACAGGAGGCGCAGGCGCAGAAGCGGCCAACACACTCCCCCCCCCCCCCCCCCCCCGGCCCCAGCCCGGATGGCAGGGCAGGGTGCGCTGCTCCACCCGGCTCCATCGGATAGGTGATGGACGTGCTGCAGCACGGACACCACACAGCGACTGAATCCCGGTCAAACAACAGTGGGGGCCGCACCCCCGGACCGCCCTCCTCCACCAACGCCAGAAAGGCATGGAGGGGAGGCGGACCCGCCCTGTCCCGGCGGCGCCGCAGCATGGGGACAGGCGGGATCGGCCCCGGGCTTGCCGGAGCCCCACCCCCCCTGCTGCCCGAGCAGCGCCGACGGGCTCGGGACGCGCCCTCCCCTTCAGAGAGCAGCACCAGAGCCTGAGAGGGAAAATCCCCCGGTGCAGCGACTGGGGAGGGAGGGAGTGAGTCCGTCTCACAGGGGAGCTGAAGTTCGAGCTCAGACAATACTTCCGGGTTTGATATAACGACCCTGCCCTCCTCCAGCCCCCCGTCCAGCTTCGAAACGGGGGAGGCAGCCCGCGAGTTCTGCGAGCTGGGGGAGGGGGGGGAGGGTCGACCTCAACACAGCCCCCTCAAATAATTTCCACTGCACTAACAAGCGTGCAACCTCCTCATCATACTCTGTTTCGAGCACCTCCATCAGACATTCCCTCAGGAGGAACCACACCTCCCGACTGAGCACATCTGGCGTGGGAAAGAATCCACGCTCTCTGCCCCACCCGAACAGACGCTGAAGCCCCTCCCGGGAGACCTGAGCGTGTTTCCGCTCCAAGAGGTCCCCCCAAAGCTCCAACACCAGAGCGTCCTGCATAGCAGGCACACAACAGGGAAAGAGGGGAAGGAAAACCGCACCAGACTGTTCCTCTCACACGTCGGGAGGTCATCAATTGCAATTGCGTCACGCAAAGCAACAACACAGAGACAAGAGGTCTGCGGTGCAGAGTTGCTCCTCAAAACCAGAGCAGCCTGTTTATTCGTCCATTTTTATACATTTGTGGGTCTGGTTGTGGATTGGTTTCTGGGGTTATTACATTTCACGCCACTGGCCAGACCAGCTGTCAGTTACATTATTTTCAGGCTAGAAATATGTAAACAAAGGACAGGGAACAAAACCAAAAGGTTTGTTTATGTTCCCACGTGTGAGAAAAGTTAAACACTGCTCTTAATATTGTGCAGAAACTAAAGAAACTGACTCCATTTTATGAACAAGTAGAAGGCTTTAAAAAAACTCAGAAAAACCGGGGTGACAATTACCAGCCAGTTCAAAAGCTGTGCTGAGTCCCTAACACTTAGAGCTTCTGCTTCAAGAGATGTCTAGTAACTTCTTGGCCAAGCACGAGAAATGTGGTTTAATGCAAGACTCAGTGGAAGGACCCATCCTCTCCCTGGGATTTCCAGAGCAGACCAAACTATCAAGAGGGGTCTCATGAAAAGCCCAGGCATTTCTCACCCTTGCACACCTATTGGAAAGGGCTTCCAGACAGCTCACAGCAAGTCATGCTATGTTCTCACATCCCTCATATGTTGCATTCCTTCTAAACTTCAGTTTGCACAGTGTCAGTGGTTTTGTTTGCCTCTTATGACACTTGAGTTTATGTGGCCTACGAGATGATCAGCAGCTGGTGTTTCTCTTGCCCTTTGCACATGCAGCAACAAGGCTATGACTTTGGGCCATATTTTTCATCCAGGAAGTTATTGATATTTATAGCAGTGATATAGCAGACCATTTGGACATGGAAAAGAGACAGGAAATCAATTAGCATCAATACATGTTTCCAGACTGTTCATTTGCTCATACAAATACAAACAACCTTCCCTCTCGACACCCTGTGGTGCTCAGGAGGGGAACAGACCCTGACCGTCCTCTGAAGGGGTTTTGAAATCAGGAGGAAACACAGATGGAAACTTATGGAAGAAAATAGCAATTTCTTTGCACACACTGAGGAGTGTGACAACCTCACTTAAGCACTAAACAGAACTAATAAAGCAACAGCAGAATAACAACAGCACAAAAACACTAAAACAGAGCCATAAAAGTGGCTTTATCAATTCATGTGGCAAGCACAGCTTTTCTCCCTCTGTTCTGCTTGGTCAGGGTTGCACACAGTGGGCAAGACACAACACCACACCTGGCTCTTCTAACCCCACTGCAACCAAACTCACTGTAGCCACTGTCCTGTGCTGAGCCTCTGGCCCAGGAAAGGCAAAATTTCCTATCTTCTGGAACCCAGAATCATGAGCTAAAACTCTTGTATGGTGAAGGGGAGGGTTGAGAAGGTGGTAGGATCTCTGCTACACAGGCACTGGGAGATATTAAAGATCCCTGGATGCCTCTTGCTATCATACTGCACATTGTAGGTATGACATATGTGATCACCTTTGCTGCCATGGCATGGCAGTGCTTTACACTCAGACACTCCTGTTGCGTCGTGTGGCAACAGTGCATCGAGTCCAGGGGCAGGCTTGTGGGTTTAATTGGGTATTTTAGGGGAGGAGTCTTAGGTTTAGGTCAAAGAGGGGAGATCAGATTTCAGCCTCCTCAAAACAGGACTCCACAACTCCTCCCTTTATAAATTGGTTAGAAGGTGTGTTGAATAACTCGTAATAAGGGGATTCTCAGGAATATGACTTATTGGTTTGCAAAATTAAAATGAACATTATTAAGCTAAATTAACAAGTAACAGAAAAGCATTTGAGACTTAACTACAGAGAATAAAGTAACAGAATTGATGATACTGAATTAAATTAAATGAATACATTTTCATTTAATGAGTTAATAGTTCAATCTCCTTTGGCTTTTTACTCTTCCTACCAGAAGGGGTGCAGTTCTTTCATCTCCTCTTTATGCAGGGCACGGTTCTTACTGTTTGGTCTCGTCTTTGGTACTGGTGTTGTGGGTGTTATTACTGTAGATGATGGTGACTGTGAAGCGAGGAACGATGAAAGTGGCAGTGAGAGCTGTCAGCAGCACACGGCAGGGTCTGGCCTGTGGTGGTGCGCATTTTGTTTTTATTTATTTAATGTAATTTATATTGAGTTTTTTGTAATGGTTTGTTCCTTGTACCCCCCTGTGTTTTGTAATAGTTTTCCCCCTTATGAGTTAGTTGTATTAAGTAGACGTTTTCTGTCAGTCATTTCTTCCCTGCACCTGTCCCTGTCAATCCCCCCCCTCTCCTCGTGGTCGCCCTGTCTGTCACTTTGAGATCCTTCCCTGGATTCTGGAAAGATCCAGGAGAGGCATCGAGTGATAGGCTGGTGCCCAGGGAATCCCCTCCTACCCTTCTGTGATTTGTTAATGGTTCCAAGGTTGACACCCCTGTTACCACCCCTGTGTTCCCTGGTTGGCTGACCCGTTGTCAGCCCTCCCCTGTTTATAAGTGGCTGTCAAGCTTTGATCCCTGCTCTTCTGGGCAGGGGATCAGGGGATGCTGAGCTCCGTGCTCTATCTCCCTGCAATAAATGCTGTTTTGCCCTGCCTGGAGGAGTCGCCCTTTCTTCGGCCACCGCGGTTGCATTCTACATCGGTCCACTCGCTGCTGCTGCGGGGGAATTAAGATCCCACGGGGGAGGAGGCGGCTCATCCGACGTGCCGCCCCGACCCATCCTCGCTGCTGCAGTGCCTTAACTGAGCTAGCCTGCGGGCGCTGCAAGCGTGAGGACGGACACAGCAACAGCGGTTTTGGCGCCCACCGCGTGGCCACGTGGCAGACCTCGCGGCACGGATTGGGTTGGAAAGAAGTCCGGCCGAAGAATCCTTGGATGCCCCGCTCCCCCTGCTGGAGCGGCTCAGACCACGCTCGCAGGGGAGAAGAGGGAAGCCCTTAGCACCCAGAGGGTCCTCTTCAGGTGGCCGAATCCACACCATCAGGTTTTATTTGGTTCCAGGAGGGGGTAAGCTGCCCTTCGGGAGGGGACTTACTTTAAAGGAGGGTTCTTCGGGGAAGGAAGACCCTAAGGCTGCGCAGCTCAGGGGGTGGAGGTTTGCCCCACGCTCCTGCGGGACCCCTCCTCAGAACGTGCTTTGGTTTTTTTCTGTTCTTTAAAATTTAA
>JANEHK010000076.1:1585071-1630539 GCA_025960845.1 Tachycineta bicolor | reverse complement strand
CACTTTGAGATCCTTCCCTGGATTCTGGAAAGATCCAGGAGAGGCATTGAGTGATAGGCTGGTGCCCAGGGAATCCCCTCCTACCCTTCTGTGATTTGTTAATGGTTCCAAGGTTGACACCCCTGTTACCACCCCTGTGTTCCCTGGTTGGCTGACCCGTTGTCAGCCCTCCCCTGTTTATAAGTGGCTGTCAAGCTTTGATCCCTGCTCTTCTGGGCAGGGGATCAGGGGGTGCTGAGCTCCGTGCTCTATCTCCCTGCAATAAACGCTGTTTTGCCCTGCCTGGAGGAGTCGCCCTTTCTTCGGCCACCGCAGTTGCGTTCTACATCGGTCCACTCGCTGCTGCTGCTGGGGAATTAAGAACCCACAGGGAGGAGGCGGCTCGTCCGACGTGCTGCCCCGACCCTTCTACGCTGCTGCAGTGCCCAACTGAGCTAGCCTGCGGGCGCGCTGGAAGCTCGAGGATGGACACAGTGACACTGGCCTTCTCTCAGGGTTGTGCAGTTCTGCCACACTGCCTCTGTCGCGCCGGCTGCAGGGCACTGAAGGGCCTGGCACTCTCTCTGGCCAGCCCCGCCTCACCTCCTCTGCCTCGCGGGCCTGGGGCCGGACTAGCTTCAGGGGACAGCAGGGCCTGGCACTCTCTGGTTAGCCCTGCCTCGCCTCCCCTGCCGTGCAGGCCTGGGGTGGGGCAGCTGCAGCCACGCGGCAGGAAGGGGGGAGGGGGGTAGGTAGGCAGGGGGAAGGGCAGGCACAGGACCGGAAAAGAAGGACTTTGGCGGTAAAGAGAGGATCTCAAAACTGCATGGTAAGCGCCATTTTTTAGAAGGAGCGCCCGGGATGGCACGGCCACTGCCTTCCTGGGCAGGGAACGGGGGAGATGGAAAGACAGGGGCAAAGGAGGACACAGGGCGGCAGGAGGACGGTAGTGCACCCGCGTCACTTCTGGACAGTTTCTGACCTTGTCCTGCCTTCAGGGAAAGGGGGATAGGGGTGGAGAGGGGCACAGGGTGACGGAGAGACGGTAGCAACTCTGCCATCCTGGCAGTTTTCGCTCCTTGCCGCAGTGTGTCACGATCCGCTCGTACAAGCGGGGATTGTGATGGTTCGTTTACTGATCTCAGAGTGCAAAACACAACACAGAGGGTATTTCAGCATTAAAACAAATGCACCTTTTATTGATTGACCATAGCAAATGCAATAGCGGGATTAAGAGTGAGAGAAAGAGATAGAAAAAGAGAGAGAGGAAAGGGGGGATATAGCTACCAAACGTGGAGACAAAGTCCTCATGGTCTGGTCGATGGGTCGGCCTGTCATGTCGGGGAGAGTCTCTCTCTCAAAATCTCTGGTTAACTCAGGGGTTTTTATTACAGTCCTCAATTGCGAGGGGAACAGGTAAGTCTATTGAAGCCACCAAGGGGGAACAGGTAGTCCATATTCTCAGCAGTAAGCGAGATCCATTGTCTTCTTGGTACAACGATCACACCTGCAGGCAAACATCTCACTTCGGTTAAATCAGCCCCCACCCCCCCATATTAGGGTAGTAGGGGCCTCATGTCTCAGTCCTTGAAAGGGGCTTCGTATAGAGGTCTCAATCTCAGTCCTTGGAAGGGGGCTTTGATCTCCGTCTGTCACAGTGGTTGTGAAGCAGATGAGGGATTTTCCATGGGGGACCACCAAAGTTACTCCAGAAAGTCCACTTGGCCAAGAGGTGGCGAAATTCATAGGCTATTGTGGTGAAGCCGAGAGCGTGAAGCAGGTCAGGTACAGAATTGCCATTACACTGTGCAAAGCCAGTGTACTGTGGCGTGGTGACACAGGAAAATGCATCTGCAGATGACTGGCAAGCATCCACCTCGAGCAGGCCAGAACTCCAGTGGGGTCCTCGGGGTCCTTATGACGATCATGAGGCAAATGAGGGGAACTTCAGACTGACTCACACACTTAGGAACAAAGGGTTAGGAAAGATATAGGCAACTTCACAGAAACTGAAAAACATGAAGGTTCACAGGAGGGAGGGTCTAGGGCACCGACACTCTGCATGCAAATCGTCCATAATCATCCATAGGTAGCCACTAGGGCTTTATCATCCATAAGTTGCAGCAAACGTGTCAGGAGAGTTGGTAAGAGGCCCTAGCATGGTCCTTTTTTGCAGGCAGACTAGCTGCTTGTAGCTTTTAAAAACTCCTTCCCATGAAGAATGAAAAGACTTGTGATGGTAGATGTTAGTCCATCGCTCAGTCCCAGAGAACCGGTGTCCTTCTTGGGAGTTTCCTTCCCTGTAAGATTTTACCCCCATGTTTTTATGGGGGTCCCACTGAGGTGACTTATGGGGTACTGGTCCTGTTGTCCTCACTGGTTGCCCGCATTTATCCACCATTTGTTGCGTTGTGTGGCAACAGTGCATTGTGTCCCGGGAGGTTACAACCACTGGCAGGGAAACAGACAAGACAAGTCTTTGTTATAAGTACGAGAATCCATTTAGTCCCCTGTCATGGGTTAGTACAGTTTGGTTTTTTAGTTATAGAAGAATGTAGAATAATTCTCCAGCTCAGGACCTGGGAATTGCTTTAGAAAAGACAGCAACCTATCAGAGGATTAGTTGGAATATTGGCATCTGTTCTGACTACTGAAAATTGTTACCTACTGTCACCCTGGTTTTTCTGAGTTTTTTAAAGCCTTTTGATTGTTCATAAAATGGAGTCAGACTTTTAGCTACTGTACAATATTAGGAGCAGTTTCTACCTTTTTCTCACACATGTAACATAAACAAATCCTTTGTTTTTCATTCTCTGTCCTTTGTTTGCATATTTCTAACCTGAAAACAATTGTAACTGACAGCTGGTTTGGCCATTCGGCTGGGAGGTGAAAACTCCAGAAGCCAATCCACAGCCAGACCCACAAATGTATAAAAAGTAAGAAATAAACAGGCAGAGGAGCTCTTGGCCTTGGCGCAGCCTTGTGCTCTCTGAGAGGAACCCTCTGCCCTGCGAAAATCTCTTGTCTCCGTGTGATTGCTTTGCGTATCCCGACCCCAAGCTACGACTTTGGGAAGTACCAGCTAAAACCTCTTGATTTCTTGTAAGTGGGTCCTTTTTTCTTTTGGCCAGAGAGAGACAGGTAATATCGAGTTAGGCCTGCTGCTCCCCCTTTTGGGGTGGGAGCTGGCCTGAGGCCTGGCCAGATTCCATCGGCTCCCGGGTGACGGGGGGGAAGGAGAGGTCAGGGGTTTCTCATCAGCAGTTGAGGCCATCTCCACATGGGCGATCCAGCTGCACCATATTTTGGCTGTGTAGACATCCTTGGTCTGATAGACAAACTGATAAGATCTCTCCTGACCCTGAGGGGGGGTAAACATAAAATGATCAATAAAGGAAGCATTTGAGGAGCCTAACATTTCTAACTCATTGAGAGGGAAACTTAAGGTTGACAGGGTGGATATGTATTTTTCCCACAACAGGAATGGATTTTTAACAGGGAATGTGATTTGAACATCCAGAAAGGAATCAGGTGGGGATAGCTGGGATACAGATTGACCCTTAGAGCCACCCTCTCTATTGGCCTGCTCTGTGATCTCAAGGAGCTTGGTGGGTAACTCTTTGGGCCCATATAGGATCCCCACAAGGCAGGTCATGAGTGGGTTGTCTGCTGACATGGCTGAGAGGCAAATGTGGTCTTGCCCCAATGCCCTGGCGAGAGTCGCCCAAACGTCGGCTTTGGGCTGGGGCACCAACCATCCGGAGACAGGTGCGGCGAGACTGGCAAGCAGGAGGATGCTGAGGAGCAGGTGGAACTTCCTTAGCACTGGGGACTGGCGCTGGACAGGTTCTGCCAGGACTAAAAGAACTAAAACAAACAACTAGCATTCGAGCAGGGGGTCATTCAGGAAAGGGAAACCGTCCTGGGAAAAATCTTCCCTCCTTTTCCTCCTAAATGCTGCCCGAGTAACTTGTGGCAGTTTCTTTTTCTCCCCTGAGACCTTCGGGACATAGGGCCTCACCCATTTTGATGGTAACCATCTCGGCCCCATGGGGGTGGACACGCAAGCGTATCCACGACCCCATGTGACTAAATCATGAGGTCCCTCTGTCCTTCCAGTTTCAGGGTCCCGGACCATGACTGGCGGCCTCTCTTTGATGTTCAGTTGAGGGTTTGCCCCGAGATGACAAACGATCAGAGGGTTTAAAAACTCGAAGGTGCTGTTTAAAAAATTCAGTGTGAATAGAGCCCTGGCCAATCGGGTCTGCAGTGCTTCTGTTTTCAACACCGGTTGTTGTTGGTTGAGGACCCTTTTGATTTCTCTGTGAGTCCTCTCCACTACAGCTTGGCCTGTTGGGGAATGAGGGATGCCAGTTTTATGTCCTACTCCCTATTGTTGTAGGAAGCTGCAGAATTCCTTGGAACGGTACGCTGGGCCATTATCAGTTTTTAATTCTTTTGGGATGCCCATGAAGGAGAAAGCCTGGATGAGGTGTTTAATCGCATCCGAGGTCTTCTCCCCTGCGTGGGCGGAAGCAAGGACTGCACCGGAGAAGGTGTCCACTGAGACGTGCACATATTTAGATCTGCTGAATTGGGGGATATGTGTCACGTCTGTCTGCCACAGCTCACAGCTGTTCAGACCTCTGGGGTTCACTCCCGCACTTAAGGTGGGGAGTGCATGTTGATTACAGGAGGGACACGTAGCCACAATTGCCTTAGCCTGTTCCCGGGTGATGTGAAACCGGTGAACAAGGCCAGGCGCATTCTGATGGTGAAGCTGATGGCTGAGCTTTGCCTGCTCAAAAATGCTTGGCAATGGGGCCATCACTGCAGGTACAGCACAAGCATCAGCCCTTCTGTTTCCCTCAGCTACGAACCCCGGCAAATCGGTGTGTGATCTCATATGCATCACAAAAAATGGCTGCTCTCTGTGGGAGACAAGCTTAACAAACCTAGAGAGCAGCTCAAACAGTGCTGTGTTAGACACTTCCTGCAGTATTGCCTGATCTGCCCTCGATACCACCCCCGCTACATAAGCGGAGTCCGTTACTAAATTGAAGGGTTCGGGGAACCTTTCAAAAGCCCTGACGACAGCGGCCAACTCAGCAACCTGAGGTGATCCCTCCACCGCAGCAACATCTGCCTCCCACTGCTGAGTCTGAGGGTCCCTCCAAGTCATAAATGTCTTGTGGGACCTTCCGGACGCGTCTGTGAAAACTGTCAGGGCCTCTAAAGGCTTTCGTCCTCTCTGAAACCGAGAGCAGAAGAAACCACTCTCAACTCGCAGAGCCCCCGAGCCTTTCCCTCCCCCTCAAACTAAGTGATCTACCGCCCTCACCACTTATTTTGTGTGGGTCAAGTACCCTTTAAGCATCAGTATTTAGTCTCTTAGCAACTTATGGGGGGAAAAAATTCTATAGGGAAAGAAAAGAAAAACAAAACTAAACTTAATCCCCAACACTGGGGCTGTGCTGGCACAACAGAGGGGAATCTTTGATTGCAGGAGCTTCAAGCCTCTTACAGTGAGGAAGGTTCTGCAAATAATTCAGCTTTTTTTTCAGATCATGCTCTGAAGGCCTCATCAGTCTTCCCCAACACCACTTCATCTCAAGTATATTTACTTGCTTCCAATTAACTTCACCTAGATAACAGGAAAACTCCCTGGGGAGTTGCTATAGAAACACTCGATGGAGACAAGGAGAGATTGGGGCAGTAGAGCCCAAAGATACCATTAAGATTAAGGGAGATTTTAACTTCTGCTCTGTAAATATAATTTCCCTGGAAAAGTTGCAAAAATAAGAGTTAAAATGGAAAATGTCCTGCATGGTTAGTGATGGGGTGACTGCTGATAACTCCACTACCCCACTGAGATTTACCACCATGAAGTAGTGGAAAAGCCTTTCCAGGGATCCTCTCTGAAGGTTTCCAACCTCAATGAGATTCTGTTCAGTCTCAAAAGGACATGTGAATCCCATCTGCCAAAAGGTGGCTAAAATGTGCCCAGATCTTTTCTAGTGCCTGGTGACATTGATAACTGTGGTGGTGGGTTTTGTTAAGCTGTTTTGGAGTTGTTTATCCCAATGGTTCATCCCTGCTTCAACCCCGCCCCCCCGCGGGAATAAATCAGCAACTGTCCAAAGGTATGTCCAAAGGTATCTCCTCCCTTGTCTCTTTGTCCACCTCTCCTGACCCTGCCCTGTGTTAACCTGAGGCCAGTCACCTACCTGCCCCACACTTCTGCCCCCCAGTTTAAATGTTTGTCATGGGATCCTCTTCTCTCTCTCTCATACCACCTCTGGAGAAATAAAGATCTGTGAGAGAGCCTTCTCTGACTCTTGCTTTGAACCTAGATGCCAAGGATATCCAAAACCAGGAGAGCAGAAAGCAGTTCTGCTCTTTAACCGTTACTTGGACTGCTTGCAGACCAAGTAATATGGAGGATGTTTATAAATATTAAAATACAGGATTTTAGAAGCAGCTTTTGGTGATTTTGTAAAAGTAAAGAAACAGCTTGTACTAAGAACGCATAGAAGATTAGCTATTAAGCTTAGTTGTTAGGTAGTTACTAAGCAGAAGTCATATAGGTAAGATGTATAATGTTGAAACTCAGCAAAGCGGGACCTAGGTATTTGTCAAAAATTGATAAAGCAGAATTCTGTGGCTTGAATACAGCAAAATCAAGCTCCTCATGTCTGGCAAGAGCAAAGTGACCTGAAAAATAGCCAAACTTCCACTGCACCTGCCCAGAAGCGAAGATCAACCTGAGGAAGACGTCTGCCTTCCTCCCAAGACCCCAACTCATGACCACCAGGAGGCGTGACAGCTAATTAGAATACAAAGCGAGAGAAGGGGGGGTGGGGGGGGGTGGGGAGGTGTGGGTTTGTGGGATCAATGTGTATTTAAACCTGAACCTTGTCTTGACCAGGTACACACAGTTTGGAGGAGATATCCCCCCGTGTGTCCCAGCTGGAAATAAAACATACCTGCTTTACAATTTCAAATTGTAAAGTCGTTATTCCACTCTGTGAAAAGTACATATTATATGGCTCTACGCAAGATATTTACTATATGTATTATGTTGTACTGATTGTTAATGTTGTATTAATATTTTGATAGTATGGTAAATGTAGTTTGGTAGTTAAAATGTAGTTTTTATGTACCAACCACAGGAAAACGTAAATCTTTCAGAGAGAAAAAATTTATCACTTCCTTATCAGAAGAGACCAACTTCTCCTGCCTCGCTCAGCCCTGTGGATGCCATAGAGATTAAAGGAAAAAAAAAAAAAAGTGATACTAACCAGAGACAATTCTTTGTTTGAATGGAATTTATGCATCATGTATGAAATGTATGAATATTCAACAGGCTATTGCTTTTAAGAGATAATCCTTTGTTAACAGGGGTCCTTCTCCGGAGCTTTTTGCTCGGGGAGGCACCCAGACGTCTGTAACTTTGTTTTTATTGTCTCGTATTGTCCTAACTCTAATTGTTCAATTTTTTTACTCTAATTCTATTTTTATAACCATCTTATTTACTATTGTGGTGGTTTCAGGCAGATTTTGGGAGAAATCCTCCCAAGGGGCCCCCCTTCCCTCCCCCAACTGGTTCGGGAAAAAACTTCCTCAGAGAGAAGTGGAAAAAAACCTGTTTATTAAACAGGCAAAGCACTCCCAGCACAATACCCGATGACAAGAGCTTCGTGCCGCTTACAGAGGGATAACAAACTTAAAGAAAGTCTCTCCTCTTGAAGTTCGTCACTGTGCTCCACCGCTCCGTCTCCGCTGGCGTTGGGAGAAAAGGAGATGTGCAGGGCTGGTCTTGGTGGGGTGGGTCCCCTGTGGAGGCCCCCGGTGTTTCCCCAGGTCCTTAGTCCAGAGAGGTTGGAACAGTTCCGAGGAGAGGGCAAAAAAGAAAAAAAAGGAAAAAAAAAAAAAGGGGAAAAAAAAGAAAAAGAAAAAAAAGCAAAAAAAATAATGCTTCAGCTATTCTACAGCGTCTAACTATGCTAGCACTAAACTAACTAACTGCCGGGAAAAAAACAACAGAGCTTCTTCAGTCTTGCCGGGTTCCAACTCCCCCGCTTCAAGGTCACTCCGATGAGGAGAGTTTTCCTGGGGAAAAACAAACCGCGCTTGCCCTCCCCCCTGCACCCAACAGACGATTGGGGATACACAGTCACCCCAGGACACTGATGCATCCAGAAGGTCCCACAAGTCAGTCATGACTTGGAAGGACCCTCAGACTCAGCAGTGGGAGGCAGATGTTGCTGCGGTGGAGGGATCACCTCAAGTTGCTGAGTTGGCCGCTGTCTTCAGGTCTTTTGAAAGGTTCCCCGAACCCTTCAATTTAGTAACGGACTCCGCTTATGTAGCGGGGGTGGTATCGAGGGCAGATCAGGCAATACTGCAGGAAGTGTCTAACACAGCACTGTTTGAGCTGCTCTCTAAGCTTGTCAAGCTTGTCTCCCACAGAGAGCAGCCATTTTTGTGATGCATACGAGGTCACACACCGATTTGCTGGGGTTCATTGGTGAGTTAAACAGAAGGGCTGATGCTCTTGCTGCTCCTGCAACGATGGCCCCATTGCCCGGTATTTTTGAGCAGGCATAACTCAGCCATCAGCTTTACCATCAGAATGTGCCTGGCCTTGTTCGCCGGTTTCACATCACCCAGGAACAGGCTAAGGCAATTGTGGCCACGTGTCCCTCCTGCAACCAGCATGCACTTCCCACCTTGAGTGTGGGAGCGAACCCCAGAGGCCTAAAAAACTGCGAGCTGTGGCAAACTGATGTGACACATATCCCCCAATTCGGCCAATCTAAATATGTGCACGTCTCAGTGGACACCTTCTCCAGCGCAGTCTTCGCTTCCACCCACACAGGGGAGAAGACCTCGGATGTAACAAAACACCTCATCCAGGCTTTCTCCTTCATGGGCATCCCGAGGGAGTTAAAAACTGATAATGGCCCAGCGTACCGCTCCAGGAAGTTCAGCAGCTTCCTGGAACAATGGGGAGTAGGACATAAGACCGGCATCCCCCATTCCCTGACAGGCCAAGCTGTATTGGAGAGGACCCACAGGGAAATCAAAAGGGTCCTCAACCAACAACAACAGGTTTTAAAAATAGAAACACTGCAGACCCGATTGGCCAGGGCTCTGTTCACCATTAATTTTTTAAATTGTACTTTTGAACTTTTAAACCCTCTGATCGTTCGCCATTTTGGGGCAAACTCACAACTAAATATCAAAGAGAGGCCGCCAGTCATGGTCCGGGACCCTGAGACTGGAAGGACAGAGGGACCTCATGATTTGGTCACGTGGGGTCGTGGATACGCTTGCGTGTCCACCCCCATGGGGCTGAAATGGTTACCATCCAAATGGGTGAGGCCCTTTGTCCCGAAGGTCTCGGGGGAGAAGAAAAAAACTACCTCAAGTGACACAGGAAGCATTTAGGTGGAGAAGGAGGGAAAGTCTTTCCCGGGATGGGCTCCTTTTCCTAAATAACCCTCTGTTCGAACAATAATTGTTTGTTTCAGTCATTTTAGTTACGATGGAACCTGTCCAGCGCCAGTCCCTGGTGCTGAGGAAATTCCACCTGCTTCTCAGCATCCTCCTGCTCGCCAGTCTCGCTGCTCCGGTCTCCGGATGGCTGGTGCCCCAGCCCAAAGCCAACTTTTGGGCGACTCTCGCCAGGGTAATGGGGCAGGACCACATTTGCCTCTCAGCCACGTCGGCAGACAGCCCACTTATGATCTGCCTTGTGGGGATCCCAAATGGGCCCAAGGAGTTACCTGCCAAGCTCTTAGAGATCACAGAGCAGACCAATAGAGATGGTGCTTCTAAGGGTCAATCCATATCCCAGCTATCCCCATCTGATTCCTTTCTGGATGTTGAAATTACATTCCCCATTAAAAATCTGTTTTTGTTGTGGGAAAAATACATATCCACCCTGTCAACCTTAAGTTTCCCTCAATGAATTAGAAATTTTGGGTTCCTCAAATGCTTCTTTTTGTGTTCATTTTATGTTTACCTCCCTCAGGGTCAGGAGAGATTTTATCAGTTTGTCTATCAAACCAAGGATGTTTACACAGCCAAAATATGGTGCGGCCGGATCGCCCATGTGGAGATGGCTTCAACAACTGATAGGAAACCCCTGACCCTTCCTAAAGGTGTGCTTTTGATTTGTGGGGATAGAGCATGGGCAGGCATCCCCCCTCACCTTGTAGGAGGACCATGTACTTTTGGCCGGTTGGGCTTGTTTTCCCCAAACAAGACCACCCTCATGAATTGGCAGCAAAAAAATTCCACCAGCAAAAAGGTCCAAAAAAGAGATTTGGCCTCGCTTGATGCCGACTGTGACTCGGAAATTATCCATTGGTTGAAAGTAAAGGGAGTGGCAGTCACAGTTTTTCTACCCTGGGTATCGACTGCGAAAGCTCTAGGTGAGCTGGCTCACCTGGAGTGCTGGGTGGCTAAACAAGCAAATTTAACTTCCAATGCGCTGGCCGGCCTCCTATCAGACGAGGAAGTAACAAGGCAGGCAACGCTGCAAAACAGAGCAGCTATCGACTACCTCCTCCTCCTCCATGGACATCAGTGTGAGGAGTTTGAGGGGTTGTGTTGTTTCAACCTGTCGATGAAGGCTGAGGATGTCCACAAAGCCATCCAGAGCATCCGGGGCATGGTAGAAGACATCAAGAAAGAGACTGGTGACTGGCTGAGTGAGATGTTTTGGATCTGGGGCATTTTGGGTTGGGTAGGCTCAATTATAAAATCAGTACTATTCGTTTTATTTATTATTGTTTTATTTATTATTGTATTAATTTTAGTTACGATTAGTATTGTCAGAAAAATGTTAAATAAGTTGATTTCTAGCACCACACACTCCCCCTCCGTAAACCAAGTAGCTATGTCATATATGCCTGAATGGGAGGAGGGCATGGAATGGGAGGAGGGCATGGAACTGGAGGAAGGTTCGGAGGAAGACAGACCTAGAAGAAGAACCTCAGATGGAGTGGCCTGTTCAACAAGAGTGGTTTGCTGAGGCACATCCAGACTCTGAGTATGGTCCTCCCCAGTTCCAGTTCTCCTCCTCTTAAAAAGCAAAATAGGGGGACATGTAGTGGTGCAAGAGTTGTTTTATTAAGTTATTAAGTTATTTTTGTAAGATTTATAAGCTATTTTTGTAATGGTTCATTCCACGGTACCCCCCTGTGTTCTATAATAGTTTCCCCCCTATGAGTTAGTTATATAACCAGATGTTTTATGTCAATCATTCCTCCCCTGCACCTGTCCCTGTCAATCCCCCCTCTCTCCTCTTGGTTGCCCTGTCTGTCACTTCAAGACCCTTCCCTGGATTCTGGAAAGATCCAGGAGAGGCGTCGAGTGACAGGCTGGTGCCCAGGGAATCCCCTCCTACCCTCTTGTGATTTGTTCATTGTTCAGAAGTTGACACCCCCTGTTACACCCCCGTGTTCCCTGGTTGGCTGACCCGTTGTCACCACCCCTGGATCCTCCCCTGTTTATAAGTGGCCGCAAGGCTTTGACCTTGGCTCTCTCTGGGCAGCAGTGGTCTGAGGCGGAGCTCCTTGCCAGGCTCCCCTTAATAAACTACCTTCTACCCTGCTCAAAGAGAGTCGACCCTTTTTCCATCGCTGAAGTTGTTACGCCATCAGATCCACTCGCCTTTGTGGGGAACCAAAAACCCACTGGGAGGAGGTTACTCGCCCTGCCTGTAACCCCGACCAAACTGCATTGCCGCAGTGGAGAACTGAGCTAGCCTGTGGTCCAGGCCTGCTAGGTGTGAGGGACACTGCGACAGGTCGGGATAGGGAGAAACTGAGGAAACTGGGGAAAATCCACAAAGAACTGGCTTTTTTTTCTTTTTATTTTGTTTTTGCATTGCAAATAAAATCTGCAAGCTCCAAAGAGCAAAATTTGCTTTTTCCTTATCATCAGGGGAGCTTTATTGAGACAATTTTTTTGCAACAGCTTCCCAAAATTTTGGGGAGCTTATTTGCCCTAATGATACATCTGGAAACTGAGAAAACAACCACTGAATTAATTTTTTTAATTGTTTCTTCGAACAATGGGTCCACCCATCATCCAAGGCACTTAAAACTTGATAATAGACTCTTTTTTGAGACACAGACAGCCTAGCACCATTTTTGGCTCAGATTTTAAGTGTCTGTGTCCCCTTTAACTGTGACTGGGAAACCGAAAGTTAAAAAACCCTCACTGGAGAGAAAAAAGAAAGAGCCGAAGGGGAAACAGTTACCTTTTCCACTCCCACCCCCCCAGGCAGCCAAAGGAATGTGCTATTGAAGCACCCTGAAGGTTTACTCTGAAAGCAAAAACCTTCCCCAAAAGGAAAAAAACCTTTTCTCTGAGGAACACCGCCTCTTAAAAATATTTTCCCTTAGATAATACTCACCAAAAATCCAGCGTTCAGACGAGTCTGTCTTTCCCAATCACTCCTTTTGCCTGAGACTGATATTTTGGGTGCAAAAAGAGCTTCCAGTCTCGGTTCCCTGGGTCGGTTTTCCACGAACATGTGGTCACCTTCTCTAGGAGCAGCCTGCCATTCGGAGGGCTTCCTCGCAGTATTCCCATGGGTTTTTTAAGTCCAAAGGAAAAAACTACAGCCCTGGCCTGTGGAATCCTGTGTTTCGGAGACTCCACAGTGAATGCCAAGCCTGACGGGTCTGTGTCTGCGTGGATGGGCTACCTTTTGGGACTCATGTTCCTGGGTGAGATGCCTCGGCCACGTGCTCCACGCGTGGTTCTTCCAGCTTTCTGGGAGCCCCTTGTGGCTTCGAGCCACACGTTTAGGTGCCAGTTGTGAAGGTTCTTTAGAGAGACCCAGACGACCATCAATGGCAAAAGGCAAGAACCTGCTCTTTTTTTCGGGGGGGTGGGGGAATTATAGCTTTATTTGGTCCAGAGATATTTTAGCTCCTTTCCTGTCCCCGCTGGTGCCAGAGAGAGCCCGGCCCCACTCATCCCGGGGCTTTTTCCCCAGGGGGGACGGGCCTAGAGGCAGGGACAAGACACTACCCAATCAGGGATAAGGTGGGTGTGGAACAGAGTTGGGTTACATTCCAGTGTGGGGGATGGGTGCAGCCATGCAGGGACAAACCACATGATACAGTTTCCAAGGGGAACAGGGAAGAAAACATTACAAATCCAATGAAACACAATATAAACCAAATTAATGCATTACAACAGTCTACGTCACCATTCTCTGCTGCTGAGCACAGAAGGGGAAATTGCCTTCCACTCTTAAACCTGCAACTTCTGCCTTTTGTGTGGTGGTGAACAGAAATATTGCCAGATCATCTTTAAACTCAGAGGTATTAAGGACTGTTTTTCCCAAGACAGGAAGAGACGTCTAACTTTAGATGTGTGATTGCCCCATTATTTTCAAAGGCAAGGAGCTGTAGCTGGAAGTTAGGCATATCTTGAGGTCCCTTGCTGAAATAGAGTCTGACAACAGAGGGAATATGCGGAGCTCAAATTTACTGTTACCAGTGCTGAGACTTTTCTGTAAGCAGCTGAAGAAGTGGGTGCACACAGGGGCTGGTGCTGCAGTCCCTTTCCATACACAAGCTCAGGGACACTCACCATGAACAGAGGGTAAATACACAGGCTCAGATTCTCCAATAGAAAATTTTGAGGTGTTCTGCTCACCATACTAGGCTTGCATTGATGTATATCCAAGAAAGTCTGGCCTTGAAAGCTTCCAGGAAAGAAAAACCTACAGATTTTATTTATTTTTTTTTAAATTGTCAAAGTATCAGTTTGGTTTTTCACCTTCATATTTATTTTCCGTGTATGTCTCCCAGCTAAATGGCACTAAATGTTGAGCTGTTACTTCATGCAGTTGAATTGATTTATATGGGGTTGCAGTAGTCTCATTAATAGCAAGGTTTGTCTCCTCTGTTAATACTCAGGGTTATTTTTTGTCCACGTGTGTGTAGGAGATAATGGGGCAATGTTGATAGGGAAGAATGACTTCTATAAACAGAAAGATCAGAGAACTCTGAGAGATCAGGTCAGCTGGCAGCAATAGCTGATCAATCACATCAAGCAGAGCATTCCCTTGCTGAAGAAGGTCCATGTTGCCCCAGAGATGCAACTCCTTTTGCCACACACATACTCAGAGTTTTCTGGTGCTCTGAGACATGACAAGGTTGAAGAATGGTGAAAATTCACCTGCATCTAATGGTGCAACAGCACAAGGCCAGGGAGCTGCTGTCCAGCAAGACATCTAAGCATATTGTCATGGGTTAGTACAGTTTAGTTTTTAGTTATAAAAGAATGTAAAATAATTCTCCAGGTCAGGACCTGGGAATTGCTTTGGAACAGACAGAGACCTATCAGAGAGTTAGTTAGAATATTGACATCTATTCTGACCACTGAAATTGTTATCTGCGACTTTGGGAAGTACTGTATAAAACCTCTTGATTTCCTGTAGGTGGGTTTTTTCCTTCTTCCTTTGGCCAGAGAGAAACAGGTAACATCGAGCTGGGCCTGCTGCTCCCCCCTTTTTGGGGGGGAAGCTGGCCTGAGGCCTGGCCGGATTCTATCGGCTCCCGGGTAAAGGGGGGGAAGGAGAAGTTGCTGTCTTGTGGCGGCCGCTTTCTTCAAGTTTCCTTAGAGCAGAGAGGGATCTCTGCTGAGCCCCTGATGGGAGCTATGAGCACTATTTGGGCCGAGGCCACCCCAATTTGCACCAAGGGGTGGGCTGAGAAGGCATTTATGATCTTGCTTGAGTTTTTTCCTGGACTGCCCAGGTGCTCCAATTTCTAATGTTTCTGTGTGAGTTTTTCCTTATCAGCTCGGCCTTGAACATCTAACACTACAAGCTACAGAGAGTGAGAGACAAAAACTCTGAGCAGATTTAACTCTTTCTTAGCAACATGAATCTTCCAGAGCTTGGCCCTTCTCTGAGAGAGTAAGGAAGGACAGAGTGAACATAAAGAACAACAGCATGAAGTCAGTAGCAAGAGTGAAAAGACTATTAAGACAGAGGGGTGAAGAGTTGGTTGTTCTATTCTTACTTGAGCCATGGAAATGAACTCTATATTTAGGTCATTCCTGTAAATCATGCAAAAGATATGCATTTGGGGAGATGATTGGTTTGATTTGTATGTAGATTTGAGCAAAGGTGTTTGCGATGGACTAAGTAATATTAATCCTATAAGATGCTTGAACAGAGATAAAGATGAGAAGCTTTCTGCGCCAGTGAAGTGAGAAGATATCTCTGTACCTTGAAGTGAAGAATCCTTTGCTTTGGAGTTATTCATCTTTAAAAGGTGACACCCCAGTATGCAAAAGTCTAAGACCCATGACCCATAAGCAGCTTGGGAAACTGCTCCTGGGAGGGTCACAAAAGCAGGTTTCTCTGAGCGGTTGTTTTTGTGACAGTTTAAAACCTACAAGAGAACTGTTCTAAGTTGTCAGTGGGATCCATGACTCAAAAGGATACTCTTCCCCTAATGAATTGATGAAAGACTATTATCAGATAGTGAAACTGACTGAAAATTACAAGTTTTGTCTCTTTATGTTGTTTTGTAAAAATGTGAACAGTTTGTAAGGGGAGGGAAAAGTTTTTCTTCTAGTCTGTCTCTCACAAAAAGAGTAAGTACCAAGACCAAAATTTAGTGAATGTAAAACCACTACATCAAGTAGTGTTTCTGCCCGGTTTAAAATTAAACCTATGACACATATATACCATAATGGATGCCTGATCTTCAGCTGATCTCCTACTCCTTCAAATGAACATAAATATGAGTGGTTTGGGTACCACCAGGGTCCCAAGGTCAGCTCTAATCCACCTGACCTCTCACCTTGCTCATGTATCCCCATGTTGCAGGATGGGCATATGTGCCATTTTGGGGAACTATGGATAAGATTTAGTGCAGGGAATTAGTAATTAATGGCTTTAGAACCAGTTCAATTAACGGAAGTTTACTTCTGGATGCTTTTAAAGTGAAGGATGCGGTTGCACTGCTTGTGCTGTTCCCACACAGCTTTATTTTTGCTTTCGCAAGTTGGATTTACAGATTTCCTTTCTCATTAAGTGATGGTGATATTAAGCCTTGGAATACTTGATGGATTTAGGATTGAATATTGTGGGTCTCGTATTAATGCAGGCTAGCTGCAAATTAATGAGGAAATCCATCAAACATGTGGTGTGCCTCATAAATATTCCATAACACAAAAGTGTTAATGTAATGATGAGAAAGGAAAAACAGAGGTGTAGAAGTCAGGAAATGCCAAGCACTGAAAGACCACTGTGATCATCTCTAAGTTCTGCATTAACAGCCCTTTAGATGATGAGGGCCATACTGGACCCCTCATGGAGCACTGTGAGTAGTGCACATTTATGATTATTTTTTTTTCTGATGAAATTTTGGAATCTCATGCAATTTTTTTTTTTTTTTTTTTTTTTTTTTGTAACAGGCCACATTTGAGTGAGATAGTAAATCAAATGTAACACTGAAAAACGAGTCATTAAAATGTAAACAGTGATGGTTTTAGTAAAGCTGTGCTCACTTTCTGACCATGTGCTTGTCCTTTGATGCACAATTGGGTAATTGAAGCTCAAATACTGAGCCAGCACAAGGCACCGTGCTCTGCAACCACAAAAAATACATGGTGTAATGCAACAAAATCTGTGCCTTGTGCTTACGTAGAGACCGTTCCAAAGTGTAGGTGATTATGAGAGTTACGGTAAAAATCAATCCAATGCATCTGCCTTGGAGTCTAAAAACACTAAACTGAGCATGTGGAGCATTCAGAACAAACACAGAGAACTGCAGGGTATCACTGAGGTGTGGATCCTCTCTGCCAGCTACAGAGACAAATGTTCTGTCTGGGTTTGAATTGGTGCATCCATTACTTGTGCAGTGATGCAAAGACAGCCCAGAAAACCTGCACCCCCAGAGAGCCCTGCAATGCTCAGGCACACCTGTGTGGCTCAGCCTGCAAACCTCCCCATTGCCAGCATTCCCTGCTCCCTGCATTGCCTGGCAGGAGCAACGCTGTGCTCTCCACACTATGCACCAGAGGTTTTTCTTCTGGATAATGTATAGTGAACTATTTTTCCAGGCATTCTTCTACAGTGGATTGTTCTAGTGAAGAGGTTGGCTCCTGGTGCTCACCCCCTCCCTTCTGTACAGTTTTGCAACCTGCATTGTCACCTTGCTGCTCCTGGCAGCCCTCTGGTACAGCACTCACTTTTAGCAAGGCAAGGAGGCATTTGTAGTCATTTCCAAAACCTGTAATGATGGAGGTGGGTGAGGAGGTGTGACCAGACCTTTGGCAAGCAGGTCCTGCCTGTTGAGATGTTTCTCGAGCTGGCAAGAACCACATACAGGAGAATTTGGCCAGTCAGGGGGGCTGGTGGAACAGATGGATTGCCTGGTTGTGAGACTCACAGTTTTTATCAGGTTTCTTCTACTCCTGGGTCTGAGCAGCACAAGAGGTGGGCTCTGGGCTGGGGTATGCAGGTGTCACTTGAAGCTTCCCCAAGTGCCCCAGCAGCAATGCTGCTTAGTCCCAGGTAGAGGTCATAGAATTCCAGAATCATAAAATGAGTTTGGGCTGGAAAGGACCTTAAAGATCACCTGCTTCCAACCTCCCTGCCACAGGCAAGGGATACATCTCTGAACACCTGGACAGGGTGCTGTGGATTTTTGCAGGCAGCAATTGGACTTTTGGACAGGAGTAGGGCTCTCTGATGCTTGCTCCAGGGAATATTTTCAGTTTGGTTTCAGATCCAAGCTGATGGCTGGGTATCTCTTTAGAACCAGGTGTTTGGAGTGCCATCTTACTTGACTGAATGAACTTCTGACACCAGGTTGGTTGGAGGAGGCCATGAACAATTGTGTCATGTTATGCTATAGATGATCTGAAACCCAAAATCATCTAAAATATCTGGCAGCAAGCCCATGATAACTTAATGCATTGGATCAACTCAATTTTGGGTCCAGTGGTGTGGTTTTCTGCCAATGGGGTCTTCTTGTTTTGGAGCTTTTGTCAGAGACAGAGCTGTAAGTGGAAAGACCCCAGCATGGGGGCAGGTGGAGATGCCTGTGCCTTAAAGCACCTCTTCAGACACAACACAGTGGAAGAGGAGAGCCCATTCTCAATGCTCCCTCCCACTGCATGAAACTGCAGCACAGTTCTATCTGTGCAGCAGGCTTGCAGAGGCAGCCAAAATACTCTGGAGTTTGCAAACCTCATCATGTTTTGTAAAATTCAGCTGTGAGAGGAGGAGAGTTTTGTCTTTCTGAGTCAACAAGGCACAGTTTTGAATATCCAGGAAAAATCCCAAGGAAGGAAGGTATTTACCCCTGCTCTCTATATGTTAAACATGCCTTATGGCTCTGTAGGTGCCTGTGGTGATATGTGCTGGTTGTCCTATCTCAGCACTTCTGGGCACCATGATGGAGTTGTGGAGATGTTTGCTGAGGGTCTGATGTGCTTAGCATCAGGATCTGTTGAAACATAAATCTGATTAGAGGGGGAGCGAGGGCTGTAAGTGATACATCCAGTTGTGGTCTGATTCTGCCTGGACAGGCTGCCCACATACAGTGACAGGCAGTGTTTGATGGATGTCAGCTCATATGTGCATGGCAGGCATGTGACATTTACCATGACCTTGCAGGGCAGAGACCCTTTGCAGAAGATGAATTAGGGCAGAAGCAGGTGGCCTTTCAGTCACTTACATAGCAGAGATGCCACCTCTCTCCTGTAGCTTTTTTCTCCAATAAATATTTATTTCTGTCCACAAAGCAAGCAAAACCTGGTTTTCCCTGCTTTTCCCTTTGTTGCCATAATTCTGTGGCTTTTGAAAGTGGTCTTGCTTGCTGGATTTGGGACATTCTAGTTTTCAAATGTCTCAAGGCTATTGAGCACCAAAGGATGAAAGATGACCTTTCCCTTGGGGATGCTCATCCCGGAGCACCACCATCCTTTGCTGAGGCATACAAGGCTCCAAGCGCTGTCTCTCTTTTGTACCTGGTATTGTGTGAGGGGCAGGAGGGCAGGTGCTGCCCTGGCCACAGCAGTGGCAGAGCAGGAGGAGGGATAGCTGGTTTATGAGACTCTTTGAGCCCTGCCTGTGACACCAGCTAGTTTCTGCTTGTAGTGGTTTCATGTTCACTAAATTCTGGTCTTAGTACTCACTTTTTTTCTGTGGGAGAGAGACTAGGAGAAAAACAAAGCAGGCTCAGCCTTAAAAATGAACAAATAGTTTTATTAACACACACTAAAAGAATAGAAAAAGAAAGTTGGGAAAAAAAAAAAAGTAAAACAAAACAGAATGAAACTCCAAAAACACTCTCTCCCCTTAGAAACTGTTAACTTCCCTACAAAACAACATAAAGAGACAAAACTTGTAATTTTCAGTCAGTTTCACCATCTGACAATAGTCTTTCATCAATTCTTTAGGAGAGGAGTCTCTCTTAGAGTCATGGATCCCACTGACAACTTAGAACAGTTCTCTTGTAGGTTTTTTAACTGTCACAGAAACAGCCGCCTGGGGAAACCTGCCTTTGTGACCCTCCCAGGAGCAGTTTCCCAAGCTGCTTATGGGTCATGGGTTTTAGACTCTTGCATACTGGGGTGTCACCTTTTAAAGACGAATAACTCTAAAGCAAAGGATTCTTCATCTCAAGGTACAGAAATATCTTCTCACTCTTTTACTGGTGCAGAGGGCTTCTCATCTCTATGTTCAAGCATCTTATAGGATTAATATCACTTAACACATCACAAACACCTTTGCTCAAATCCACACACAAATCTAAGCAATCATCTCCCCAATACATATCTTTCTTATGTTTTAAAGTAATGATCTAAATATAGAGTTCATTTCTATGGCTTAAATAAGAATGGAACAACCAACTCTTCAACCCTCTGTCCTAATAGTCTTTTCACTCTCTCTTTACTGACTTCATGCTGTTTCTTCTTTATGTTCACTGTTCTTTTGTCTCTTAGAGAAGGGCCAAGCTCTGGAAGCTTCCTGTTGCCAGGAAAGGGTTAAATTTGCCTAGAGTCTCTTCTCTCCCATGGTAGCTTGTGGTATTAAATGTTCAAGACCGTGCTGGTGAGGGAGGAAGAACTCACACAGAAACATCAGAGCTCAGAGCACCCGGGCAGTCTGGAATCACAAAAAAACCGGGCAGGGTCATAAATGCTTTTTCAGCCCACCCCTCGGTGTAAATTGGGGTAGCCTCAGCCTAAATGGTGCCCATAGCTCTTATCAGGGGCCCGGCAGAGATCTCTCCCTGCTCCAGGGAAATTTGGAGAAAGCAGTTGTTGTAAAGCAGCAACCTCTCCTTCCTTCCACCCAGGAGCTGATAGAATACGGCCAGGCCTCAGGCCAGCTCCCCCCAAAAGGGGAGGAAGCAGCAGGCCCAACTTGATGTTACCTGTCTCTCTGGCCAAAGGAAAGAAGGAAAGGACCTACCTACAGGAAATCAAGGGGTTTTATATGGTACTTCCCAAAGTCGTGGCCAACAATTTTCAGTGGTCAAAACAGACGCCAATATTTTAACTAACCCTCTGATAATTCCCTGTCCTTTCTAAAGCAATTCCCAGGTCCTGACCCGGAAAATCATTCAACATTACTCTATAACTAAAAAACCAAACTGTACTAACCCATGACACTGCTCATTTCCAAGATGTCTTCATAGAGTGTAAAGAAATTCTGTACAGAAAGATAAAATGGTCAGATGTCCTGCACTCTTGACTGAAGCATAGCTTTAGTACAGAGCTAACAAAAAGCTGCACAGTGTGATGGATAGCTATGATACATGAAACGTGATATATTTCTTTGGCAATAACATTAGAAATCCTTGACTTATTGGTATGAAACAAAAGAAAATAATATAAATCCATCTATTGCAGAGTTTTCCAACAAAAATGTCAGTAGAGCTTTTGCCACATGTTATTTCTACATAACTGACACTTCCTTTCCCAGAAGCTTTTGTGTCTTGCTCTTCATTCTGTACCCAGAATCTGCATGGAGATCTCATCAGATGTTGCATCAAAGTAACTCAGTAGTAGAGGAAGAGCAAGGTTAAAACAGGGAAAAGTAACAATGGTTTGATAACTTTGCAGAGTGGAAGCTACTAATTTATAGTAGATCAATTATCAAAGTGTCAGGAATGGGGCGCCTCCAGTCCAGTTTGCTAAAAGTCAGCCAGCGTCCAGGCTCATCGTGTTTATCTCTCGCTGAGCCACTTAGATGCCTTCTCTTGAAGGATGTTTTTCCAAATGACACTGTTCCACTAATGCAGAATTCCTATGTCTGAAGGACAGTCTGTGATCCAGTCCATTGACTCTTGATTTCATTTAAACTGCAATTCATTATTTTGTTCCTGTATGTCCTGGTTTGGAGACAAATTTGGGGGAAAACCCAAATATAGGATCCCTCTGGGAAGCAAACCCAAGTGGCCCCTCCCTCCAACCAGTCCGGGAAAAAAAAACCTTTGTGGAGAAAAGTGGAAAAAACTATTTTACTAAACAAATAAAGTGCATACAAGTATAAAGAATGAATAATATGAAACAATAAAACCTCTCATTCTGGAGTGAGATGGCAAATTGAGAAAGTCCTTGCCGTGGGTGGAGCTCGGCTCTCTCTCAGTCTCTCCTCAGTCCCAGTCCCTCCGGCGCTGCTGGAAAATGCCGAGGTCCAGGCCCCAGTGGGCCGCAGGTGCAGCCCCCAGTGCTCCCCTGGGTTTTCAGTCCAGAGCAGGTTTAAACAGTTCCAAGAAAAAGGAAAGAAAAAAAAAACAGTCCAGGGAACTTCTCTGCCCTAGCTAGCTGAAACTAACTAAAAGCAAAAAGATCTCTGTCCTGCAGTCTCTCCAAGCCTCCGCTGAACACCCCATCTGCAGAAGAATGTGGAGGAGTCAGGCAGTTTTCTCAAAACAAACTCCGCGCTTCTCCTTGCTCTTAGAACCAGTCTTAAAGGCACAGGACTCAATATACAGCACAAACAGAACAGACGATTGGGGATACAAGCATCATAAAGTTACCCTAGGACACTGTGCTTATTCAAGAACCCATTGTTCATTACTCTTTCATCACTCTATGATTGGAACAATTTGTATCTGTCGTTCTTACATTGGCCAGATAAATAATCCTTTGTGCATCTTCACTGTGTTTTACATGTATTTTTCACAGTGTAATTCACTTTGTAGGGTCATTTTATCATTCTGGAACAAATTGTGATTTTGTTTAAGCATTTGTTAGTTGGTAACAGTTTGCAACTGCCAACATCAGGAAACATGTTGGGATACTGCTCTCCACAGACAAAGGTGGTAAAATTATTGCTGATCCTCCAGCTAACAAAACCAGTCCACCTTCTAGGAAGAAGGATTCTGATGTCCAAAGTACACTGGTGTTACCTAGCCAAGTCCTGCACTCTTTCCCAGGGTTTGGGTCAGCCTTTCAGAGAGAGAGATAATAATAAAGGGTAAGATTACCTTAATAAAATTGAAAGTAGATGATAATGCACCCAGAGCACAATTATGATGCTATTCAAATGAGCTCCCATACACAAGGAGGTCAGCAAGGTTATGATTTCTAGAGGGGTTAAGAGATTACAAGAATAAACAAATTATTCTGACATCAAATCGATAGAAAGGTGATTGTTGATTGGTTAATTCATTTTTCTTCTGTGAATCTGTTTCTGTTCAATTAATTAAAATTGCACATATGTTATACTCTCCAAATATCACCCGCATTATTATGTAAAGGTTGAGTTAGTCATTACATTGGTAAAGGTCAGGGCTTGAATTTAATGCTGGAGGGAGATACTTTCTTGCATTTACTTGTCATCATTACCATCCAGTTCCTGCTTGGCTGTGGTTTTCAATGAACTTCCTTTTCCTAGGAATGACTGCCATTTCAAGTTCCTTGGAAAGGTGATGGTGTTTCTGCTTAATGGGTGTGTGGGGTTGGGTCTTCAAGGGACTCTTCTGTCTTCATGGGCTCTTCCTGCAGGAAAAAGCAAATCTTCTACAATTGGAGAAGGTCAGATGGATATTTACAGGCCTTGTAAAACATCCACAGAATATTCCAGGTTAATATTACATAATTTAAACATTTGTTTATGATGTTTGAAACAGGAGTGACTGAGGGGACATGTGTCCATGGGATTTGCCAGAGTCTGTAAACATAAATCTGTGGTCGCATTTATAATTTTAATGTCTTATGTGATACATTTGACTCTAATTTTAATGGTCTAGAAATACATTTTTTGGGGTAAATATATTAATTCTTCTTAATTACGCTCCATTAACTGGTGTTTAGTTATCATGGTGTAGACTGTCTCTTTTCTATTATTAAAATAATAGAACAAGATGAGGAAGAAATGCTCTAAGACACAAGCTGGCATCAGATTTATCTGAAGAAAGAAAATATCAACAGAAACAAGCTGTGGCAGGATGTTAAAAAATCACCTGCTTCTTAGGGGAGATACAACTGGGTAATGAACCATGGAAGCATGAACATTTCAGATTGCATATCTTCCATTCAAATTTATGAGCAGCTGTCAGGATGCTGGTGCCGCTTGCTCCATGAGGGGATTGCTCTTTGCCAAACCATAATGAGCAGATTATGGGTAGCGCTAGAAAAATTATGGGACTCTCTGAGAAATTGCAGTGCATCATATTAACTTCTCTCTGATGTTAGCAATCCCCCATCATATTGTATTACCAATCACTGTCACTAATATATCAGGAAATTCAGATGTATAATGTAGTGTACAACTCAACCTCTCATTTCAAAGGCTTGTTACCCATAATCCTGCATGAATCATTAGCAATGTCACTGAACAGAGTAAAACTCATTCACTTCTTACAGTGTTTTCCCTGCTGGCAAATAACTGACATATTACACGTGGGCACAATGCTTGATTGTCCAGAGAGCTTTGATTGTTGCTTCATGGAATGTGGACCTCTTTAATGGGCAATCAGGCCTTCACTATCCCCAGTCTACAGGCCTTGCTGGATGGCTGAGCAACTGGGTATTCTCATAAAGCACCTATTTGCTTTTCTTTAAATTATTTATCTACTGAAATGTTGTTTATGGTATTTTAAAGGCAATATCATGCTAAAAGGTAAAAAAAATACACTCACCAAAAATTAAAGAACTGAAGGGTAGTGTTAAAATTTGGGAAAGAACTTTGATTCTTAGTCGACTAAGCCTCACCTGCACAAGGTTTGTGGCCTAAGTTTGGGGATGAGAGTAAGCACCCAGGTCCCTCAGGAACCAGCAGCACAGGGCCAGGAGCAAGGCCCAGCACCATCCATCCAGAAATGGGGCACAGATGAAACCCAGCTATCACTGGAAAAGCTCTCTCAGTTTTAATTGCAGGGAGAATCTCTCAAGGCAGGATCAGCAGAAGGTTTCACAAGGAAAGGGACTACCTCATCTTCCAAGGAGAAAAGGGATGACCTTAAGGAGCCTCAACCTACTTCTTGGGTTGTGATGTTCCACAGGTGGTTTTATTGACCTTCACCATGGGGATGTTGGGTGTTTTTCTATCTGGGGAAGTCATCTTGAGCTGTGATGCTGTTACCCTGAGTGAGGTGCCCCTTTCAGCCACGCATTTGCAGTTTTGACATCAAACCATGGGCTACAGGACAGGGCTGTGATTGACACTGAGATGAAGGTAATAATTTTGAGAGTGTAGTTTTGTGGTAATTTTTCACTTAGCTTCCATCTCCTCATTTTGCTCATGTGAAAGTTAAGTGGGATGGTGTCACAAGCCTTCCTGAACCAAGATGTATCACATTTACCGCTCCCCTTTGCCTCTGTGCTAATTATTTTGACAAATTGATTTGCCATGATTTCCTTGGAAATTCTGCTGGTTGCTTCCCACCTTCTTATTGCCAGACTGCACACGTAATGCTTGGTTGTTTTACCTGGTCTTTTTGCAGGCAATGGTTTATCCAGAGGGTCTGTGCCTCCTGCAGTCATGGGGCATCATCCTCCACAGAAATTCAGAGAATGGTGCTCCTGAGTGAACTTCAGAGCCTGCTCCTCTCACAGCAGAGAAAGTGGGTTGGCAGGTTAAAGCTGACAGTGGAGGGGACTCTGCTCTGGATCTGCAGCCTGTGTCTGATGAATGCCAAGGTCATGCTTCATTCTGGCTCACCTTATACCATAGTCAAGATAAAATGTCTGGAAATGTCACTCCCTTCCTGACCTCTAGATTAGAACACATTAATAGGTTGCCTATTTGTTCAGTTTCTTGTTTAAATTAAGTAATCTTTTTTACACATTTTATTTTTAGTAACATTTCTCTTGTATGCTCTTTTCTTTCACCATTCTTGCATCAAGACCAAGGTCAGGTCAAGAGCTTTTTAGCTGGGAGGTCATTCTGTTCAAGAAGGCACTCTGACACGTTGATGCTGTAGCATTTGAGGCTTTTACAGAGAAAATACACATTTAAATGGCAAGTGAAGTACACTGCAGGCTGTGGCAGCGGGGTTGTAAGATCACCCATCAAGGCATGGCTGAAGTTTCTTAATTTTGCCTGAGCTGGGCTGTGTGGAGGTGAGGCTGCAGCTCTAATTTCAGCTCTCACAGCTAACAAGGTGCTTTATGGGTTCTCCCAGCAATGGTGTGACAGACAGTGGTTCCTGTATTGCCAATTCAAGTACTTATCTTGCTGTTCCCAATTTATTTCATGTAGTCTCTGCAATCTCCACGTTTTCTAATGCCACAATGGTGATGAATCTATTTCTGTTCCTGAAAGGATGCAAAAGAGGGACATTAGAGCCAGAGCAGCTCTGTTAAATACCTTGTTGTCAGGGCATATCAGAACTCTAATCTGGTTTTAAACACAACTTGCTAAAAAATCTGTTTAAGGGAATACACAATTATTAGGAGTGATGCTTATGACAGTAACACACATGACTGTCGCGGTCTGGTCCTGTGGTGAAGGTGCTGTGACCTTCCTCACTAGAAGTGTCTTTAAAAAGACACCTAAATCGATGGAGGCACAGGCACTCTCACAGGCGGAGAGTGATTCAGCTCTTTGTGCACTCTTAGGTGCAAAGTGATTTCGCTCTTTGGTGCACTATCAAGTGCAAAGTGATTTGTTCTTTGAGGAGCTGCCTGAGCAGCCAAGACACATTTGCCACCCTGGGTGACACAGGAGTAAAAGTGAGATGGGGTCTTTCCGATCTCCAGGAAAGCTTCTTTATTCCACAGGTCTGGAGCAGGAAAGAACCCCAGAGCCCCAGGCGAGTGGGATTATATAGGGTAGCTAGGGGTGAGGTTTCACAACTTGGCCAATGGGGAGAGGAATTGGGAAAGGGACCAATCAGGGGAAGGATCCAAAATGGACCAGTCGGCTGGGATAAAAAAGAACCAATGGGGTATAACTGATGAACATATTTCATCACCATAACATAGCTGTTTGCCAGGGTTTCTCCTTTAGGGGGTTGTGTTTATATTCTGTCTGGCCTAACTGCTCCCTTTCTAAAGGGGCATGTTTATATTATTGTCTAGCTTCTCTCCAGGGGAGTGTGTTTGTATTAATACTGTCTGGCTTAACAGCCTCCACACATGACATTTTAGATGTTCCTCTAAATGACCTGGCTGAGTGGTGGTTTATTACCTGATTTACACACCAATAGTTTTGCTTATACAATAACCAGGCAGCCAGACTCAGAGCAATTAAAAATGAGATCCAAGCTATTACCAGTTTAAATCACTGTAACAACATACCAACCTGGGAATGATAAACCATCAGTGACACTATCAGTAACTTACAGTAAATTAACTTTTGCAACTTGGCCTGGGCTGAGTGTCACAGAGCAAGAATGTTTTATCTGGCAAAGGCTGTGATTGCACGTCTGGATGCTGTGTGATATGGAGAGATAGCCAGAAACTTTCAGCAAAACAATTTCTCATCAGAAAATATTAGTTTACCTGGCCCACAACTTTTGGCAATGAATTTGAGCTCCAGCGAAGGTTAAGGCATCCACCATCCATGTTTGTTATCTAAACCTAATTTTCTGAAGCTCTGTGTGAGTGCTCAGATTTCTGAAACCCAGACTGCACTGGCTGACTCTCTCTCAATCCCCTATTCTTCAAAATTCAATTTTGACACTTTTTAAGTTTTGGATCTATTTCTGTCCACCTCTACCAATGTATTCTTGCTTGGTGTTTAAATGGCAGGGGGAACATGGCAAGGAAACCTTCCCTTCAAATCCCAGTTCAGCTCAGAACTTCCGTAAATTTGAGAATTTGCATAAAAACATCAAGTTTTTCCTCTGGTTTCTAAATTGGGCTTTAGGAGAAAATTACCTTAAGGAAATTGAGAGTGGAATGGAGGGATGTCCACAAGCCTACATACACCTCACATCTACGTGCCTGATTTTTTTCTGCTAAAATTTTTGAACCTGAAAGCCAAAAGTGCCTCAGAGATGGTCAGGTAAGCCAGATGTTTTGTCCACATGCAGCAGGTGTGGGACCCAGGAGAAAGTAGAACAAGAACCATGCCTAATTTTTAGTCATTAATATTGAATCAAGTTGGGGTTCTGGTCTTGTTCTTCCATCTAACAAATCTTTCTGCTCTAAGGTTGTGCTGGGCCTGGTAGATATACAAGAGGCCACAAGGCTGGGCTTCCTTTGGAGCTTGAAGTCCAGCAAGGCAAGGGGTGTTGCTGTGTATTATTTGGTTTCATTTTGCATTTCATTTTTATATTGGGTTTTGTAATGGTTTCTTCTGTACTCCCCTGTTCCCCTGGAAAATGTACTATCCCAAAGTTTGTCCCTGCCCATCTCCCACATTGTTCCCTTCCAGCAATGTAATCCAACCCTGTTTCACTCCCACCTTATCCCTGATTGGGTAGTGGCTTGTTCCCGCCTCTAGCCCCTTCCCCCTGGATAAAATCCAGGAAAAGCATGTGGATCACTCTCTTGGCTGGGGGACAGGGACCAGGCTCCTGACCCAGGTGGGGGCAGGACCACAGGAGAAAGACTGAATAAAGCCCTGATTTCCCCCGGATCAAGTGAAGACCCTTTCCTTTTGCCATCAGTGGGTGCCTGCTCTCTCTAAAGGAAAAGGTTCACAGCCACTCTGGGATCTTTAGGGCCCTGAGGAAAAATCCTTCCAACTGTGGTTTGTCTCTCAAGCTAGCCGAGGAAAAAATGGAGCCGGAGGGCTCCAAGAGAGAGACTGCCACAAAGGGGTGCTTTGGCTGAGTGCACGGGGGTTATGCAGAAGAGCGTGAACTCAGATGCAGCTGGGGACCTCACCAGCACAAACCAGAGAGCTGTTCCTTCTCCCATCATGTTGTTCCACTGTGGCACTCATTAATCTGGGAGACTGAGGTGGCCAAATGGTGCTTAAATGGTGCAAGAAACAATTAGATGAATTCATAGCAGAGAGATGCAGCAAGGGCTGTTACACACCAGGAGACTGTAGAAAGTCTCTAAGCCCAGATTGATGGGGCCCATCAAAGCACCCCAGGCAATTACTGTGTGTTTGTCCTGCTTGTAAGCTTTTCTGCAGACATACAGAACTATTTGGTCTTAGAGACAGGGTGCTGGGCTAGAAGGACTGGTAATCAGAGCCAGCCTGACCATTCTCATAAAGAAGATGGCTTTAGACAACTCTCGAGGATGCGATGCCTGTAGGATCTCTTGGGTAAGTGATGTCAGTTCTCAGTGTGTCTGAGAGCTGTTTCTGCTATAAAGAACCTCAGCTCTCTGTTAGGAGACAATTCTGACGAGGCTGGCAGGCATTCCTGTGTCCTGCAGGAGAGTATTGTGTCTGTGCTAGGCTCTGTATTGGCTCACATTAATAAGGAGGAGAGGACAAATATAAAAAAACAGCAGAGGATTATTTGGCAATTCCAGTGTCACCATGATCTGATCCCAGCAGTTCAACATAATCACTGAAAGAGGAGAAAATCTAGGAGATTTCACTGGAACTGAGCAAGAGCTTGACAGCTGGCAAATGCTAATGTAAGTAGGCAACTGGGAGCACAGGGTGGAGGGAGGGTGGTGTCATTTAGCATCGTTTACAGAAGTGCCAATTAAGTCTGAAGAGAGCCTGTAGAAAACATGTCCCTTTCTGCTCAGCTCCCCTGCCCTGTCACACATCTGCCTGCCCAGTCCTGCTGTGCCAGTAGGCAGTTTGGTGCTTGTAGAGTTCATCTCATGCAAAGTATCTCCAAAGCAGCCTTGGTTCACCCAGGCCAAGGAAACCTGCCTCCTCCATGGCTGGCTGGAGTGTCAGCACAGAGGCTTAACCTGAGCTGGAGCATCGTCCTGCTTTTGCTGATCCACTGGTTTCTGCCCCAGGGCTGACGCAGGCTGGCACAGAGCAGAGCTGGGTGTGCAGCCTTAACACACCAGCATGTTTTTCTCCTGTGAATTGCTGCTCAAATAGCCAGTTTCTTCCAGGGGAGTAAAGGCTGGTAACATCTCTGTGTGGCTATTGTGCTTTTTCTACTGGCAAAGTTTCCTGGTTCTAACCACTCATTGGTTTCTCTGGACACTCATCCAATTTCATTTCTGTCTACTGTCCCTCTGGGCTTCTGGCAGACATCGTCACCAAATGAAGCCAAATCTTTTTTTGGAGAGTGGCGAATGTGGCCATTTTTGTTGTATTAGAAGTATAATTCTCACATGAACATCAAACCCAAACCAATGTTCTTGCAGCAGCAAGTCAAGCATCCATGCTGGTCTGTAGACGAGGTCTCCCCCCAGCTCAGTCCATGAGTGCATCAGTGACTTATTAAAGAAATATGGGTATTGATCTAGTATCGATACCAAACTGTGACGGACAAAAACTCTCTAAAAGTTTAAAGTTAGAAAGCGTATGTTTATTACGGCCGGGCAGCAGCACGGCGGGATATTTCCCTAATTCCAACTGCGAAATTCACAGGTAATTACAAAGCCTTTTATTTACAAAAGTGTTGAATACCCAAAATACAAATGCATATTCATACCCCTGTCACCTCCCATTCCTCGCTTCGTATGCTAATTGGCAAAAAGGCTATTAAGCATGGGTACTTTGTTTCTTAAAATGAGTCGGGGGTCTATTCTGGGGAGGGGTCACCCAAAATGAGGAAGTAAGATGAGTCTTCTTCGTCCTGACCTTTCTACCTTTTCAATGCATTTGTGACAAATGAATCCTTGGTAGAACTTATAGTTTCCTGTGTTCAATGGGTTCTTTAAGCAGAAAGTCTGCAGTTATCTTACATCCTATTTACCACATTTTGTTTTTCGTTACAAGCACAGCTACATAAACATAAAGCTGACAAGCAATGAGTTACTAAATCTGGGATATCTTATCTAAGATCCGGCTTCTGTTAACTGTGAACAAAGCTTGCCTATCTACTTCAGCTATTTCAGCAACTTATTATCTTAACTTTCCTAAAAATCCCTAATTCTTCAAATTTAATGTCTCATCAGTGGTGGGCACACTATTCATCCAGTAATATTGTCTTCTGCACCTAGGAGCATTTCTCTGGCTATTCTTCCTTCCTGTACAATTTACTATTTCGCATTTGACAGCTCAGAAAATTTTGATTGTACTCCAGCAACGGTCTGAGCACCTTCCACAACCTGATTTTCCAAAATCACCCCCTGGCCTCCATTTCCAGCAGTATTCTCCAATAACAGCTGGGCCATGTTTCATTGTAATGTCAAAATTGTACTGTCTTGATTTGAAAGACAGATGTCTGCTAGGGAAGGAAAAAAGCCTCCCTTGGAATGGAGAATGTAAACCCCCTTCCTCCGAATGATTATAATTTTGAAATCAAGGGACTCTCAGGCAAGGATATGAGGGGTAGGAGTAACAGTTGTTTACTAGTATGTATAACAAGGCAAACAAAACAACAACTACAGCATTAACAACAAAACAGAACCAGAAGCTCGTGATGGCCTTCTCAGCTGAGACAGGAAAGGGTGGAGGAGAGGCTTTGCTTCACAAAACCCTGGGGTAGTCTGATCCCAGTGTCCCTCTGAGGAGCACCAAGCTGGAATGGGCAGGGATGAGCAGAAATCCTGGGCTGGTGGATGAGGTGCATCAGAAGCTCTGTGGTGGTAGCTAGAACTGTGGGGCATCCTGGCAGGGCAGGAGGTGCAGAGCTACAGCGTAGCAAAAGACCCAGGGCAGTGCTGAAGAAGCAGCGGGGGGGAGACAGCAGCAGCTCAGCTCCATCAGGGCAGGAAAAGGCGAGCTCAGAATTCCTGGACACATGAGCAGATGGTAGTAGATCCCTAGGACTGGACTCCAGTCCAGTAGTGACAGAATTCTCCCCGCAGTAAGCAACAGCTTGATCCTCATCTCTGGGGCTGTAATGATATTGGGTGTGGTGCAAGACTGTGTGAGAAGACAGGTTTCTGCTCAAATGCCTTTCTGAGTATTTTCTGTTCTTATGGCAAAATGGATATTGAAGAGACTTGCTGTAGGATCTGCCTTGAAAGTCTTACCTCTAGAGATGCCAGGCCCTGCTAGGTGTTATGTGAAATTGTCTGCAGCTCATTAACATCAAAGCATTTTCTCCACTGGTCTGGGCGGCACAGTAGTAACCAGCAGCCAGACCTGAGAACAGCTACACTCTCCACTAAGCTTTGCCTGCAAACAACATCAAAGGGGAGCCACTGTGAAACAGGGAGAGAGGAGAGTGAGAGAGCACAGCTGCCCCCAGCCCCATCTTTTACCTGCCCCCAAAATTTGCGATATCTTCCCTCTCCAAGAGAAATTCCCAGAGATCAAAAGAGGTGTAGCCAGGTACTACACTTCTCTCCTTTGGCCACTTCTTTGTTTTGCTTAAGTACCCATAAGCACCCAGTAGTTAGCAGCTTATGGGAAAAAATTCTATAAGTAAAAAAGAAACAAATCTAACCCCCAGCATGTACTTTTCTGCATCTAAATAATAATTTTGTTGTCTGAGGATAAGTTTTTTTGGATATAGAGCTGCTGCTTTGGTATTTTCTCTCATGCTAAATATCCATGCTGGACACTGTGCTTTCCTAGAGGAATAGAAAAAATAGTGAAGGTTGCAACTGCAAACCACATTCCTTTCTCATTTCCTGAATGGCATTGGGCTATTCAGAGTTTCAGAGGTATCATTTCCGATCAAAGACCATATATGCCATGGGATATACTCCAGTAATTCTCCATAGAGGCTTAATATTGAACAGATAAAAGTAATGTTAAAGAATCATATTTACAGGCGTTATAAATGCATATTATAAAGTTGGCTTTTGGCATATATTTAAATGAATGCTATATGTATAATGTGGGAATGTTTTACTGTATTAATATAGTTTCTTTTATTTCTGCTAATAATGACATTTAGAAATAAGTAGTGTGATGAATATATATATATTTCTTAGGCCAAAGCATGATATTAAAGACTGTTTTTGTAGCATCTAAACTGGTGTAGGGGTTTTAGTATTTATTCTTTTTCTGTGGGAGGGAGAGATTAGGAGAAAAAGCAAAGCAGGCTTAAGCTTAAAAATGAACAAAATAGTTTTATTAACACACACTAAGAGAATGAAAAAAAAAGTTGAGAAAAGGAAAAGTTAAGCTAAAACACAATGAAACTTTAAAACACTCTTCCCTGCCCCTACAAACTAGTAACTTTCTTATAAAACAACATAGAAAGACACAGCTTGTGATTTTCAGTCAGTTTCACTATTTAAACATAATCACTCATTACTTTAGGAGAAGAGTCTTTCTAGGGTTTTTATGGAGACGTTTGATACAAGACAAAATAATCCAGTGGCTCTCAAATGGCACACATCTTCAACCACCCAGAGATTTTGCAGACTGTGATGTTCTATCAGCAAGGCCTCTCAGTGTATCTGGAGAACTATTTACGAATACTTCTAGTCTAAAATCATCTTCGTCTCAAAGGCTGAGACCTCTTTTTGACCTAGGAGCGGGGGCTTTAAAGTTCCCAATTAAATCTCAATTACATCAGTCCTTAATTTTGATCAGAATTAGCATTCTCCCAAACAACACTAAGATGCTACAAAGAACAGTCCATTTCTCCATAGTTTACCCCAGAGAAGTCCAGTTAAAAATGTCCACTTCTTCAATCCTGTTCCAACATTATCAGTTCTTTCACTCCTAATCCACTGACTTCATACGGTGTCTATTCTATGTTCCGTCTGTTTTCTTTCTTCTTTTTCTCAAGGAAGAGTTGTGCTTTAAAAGCTCCATGTTGCTAGGAAAGGGATAAATCCGTCCAGGCCTGCAGGGGCCATGTGCAGGCCCACCCGGGCTGCAGGGCTGAGAAAAATGCAGAGCTGTGCTGCTGGGGGAGGCCATTAGATGATCCTTTTTTTCCACCCCTCGGTCTCATCCAGGGTGGCTTTGCTCGGAGTTGTTATGAAGCTGCAGGCTTTCTTTCTCTGCTGCCACCGGCTATTAAGCTAGGCCATGGCTTGGCCCCTTCTGCCGTGGTCCTGAGCATGTGGCCAGCACTGCTGAGCTGCAGCTGCCCCTCTCCCCCCACTGGCAGCCAAGGGAAAGGGGGCTCAGCCTGCCTGGGCCGCTCCTTGTGTGGGCAGAGGCCCCTGGAGGCCCGGCTGGGCCCTGCCCAGCCGCCCAGAAAGGTAGCAGGGCCCGACCTGGGCCCTCCTGCCACCCACAATGTTACCCCATGGCTGATTTGGAAGCAAGAGAGCGATCTGCTGGAGATGAGAGTTTTAAATGTCCTTTCCAAAGTCGCATTGGCATCCTTATTGGTCAAACTAGCTGCCAATATCTTGGCTAGCTTTCTGATAGCTCCCTGTTCTCCCCCTCCAAAGCAACTCTAAGGTCCTGGCAGGGAAAAACATTCCACATTTATCTATAACTAGAAAATAAAACTGTGCCAACCCTTCCACATTCCTGAATTATCTGGATGAAGATAATGGGAACAGACCCTCTCCAAGGCTCCAAAGGAAGAATTTATTGATCCTTCTGTTATCAGAGAATGGGACACGAAATGACCAAGAGGCGCCACCAAAAAACTTATCTACAAGGAGTAATAAAATGCTAAATTAGTAAAATGGGGCAGGTTGGGGGGGGTTGAAAGTAGGAGGGCATCTGAACTCAAAGGAATGTTTGAATAATGCATTAGGGTCTTTTGAATTAGTAACATGTTGATCCTTTTAAAGGAGTGTTCTGAAAGGGTAAGGTGTGCTCTTGGCTGAATGCCAAGTCACCTGGCCAAGATTCCTTTGCTTTGTTTCCTACTTGTCGGGGTTTTTTTTTTTTGTTGTTGTTTTTGGTTGTTTTTTTTTTTTGTTTTTTTTTTTTGTTTGTTTGTTTTTTTTTTATTAAATTATTTTTTATAAATTTTACTAAGAAAGTGAACCTTGTTTTACATACAAGAAATTGTTTTGCTTTGTTGACCATGTTAATAATAAAGTTCTGCAGGAAGAGAACATCTGGGTTTCTGTGATCCAGCCTGCTTTTGTGCAGGTTACTTTTGGTTTCCTGGGAAATGTTCAGTCTTAAAGATCTTGATGATGACTTTTATTTGGATGTTTCTGCAGTTGTCCTTGAAGCGACACCTTGCCAATGATAGGCTTCAGGAGATCGTGGGTGTGTTATTTGAATTAATTATAGAAGTTTTGTCTTGCCTTTGCTATAAAATTGACTTGCTTAATTCACCCACTAGACGTTGTCACTATTAAATCCAGAAGGGTTATGAGGATAAAGGTCTTGGTGTGACAGGTTAATACTTTGTTCATTGAACTTGCAAGCACAGGATGACTCATGACTTTTAAAAGAACCTTTAAACTTGCAAACACATAATGACTCATGATTTTTTAGACACATTGTGCTATTGCTTAACAAAGCTTTTGAGTTCCAGAGAAAAAAAACTGTAGCTGTTGTTGGTGATAAGCGGAAGACAGAAGACGGTCTCCTAGCAACAAGATAACGCCCACCAACACGATAACAGGAGAAGAAAACTGTATAAAAAGGCACTGAAAAGTCATAACGGGGCGGCAGCTGGCGGAGCGCAGACCCCCCTGTCGCCCAGTGCTGTATTTGCTTATGCCCCGCTTGCTGTAATTAATATAATTCTAATTGGGACTAAAACCTTGAGTCGTGCAATTTATAACAATTTGGTGCCGTGACTCGGATGAGAATGCTCTGGTAGAATAGGAATACTGGGGAGGCGCCCCACCCCAGGTGGCCCCAGGATCTCTGTAATCTACCCCGCTCTCACCGACGAACCTAAAATTCGAGGCATAAGCAAAGGAGACCGGTCGACCCTATAAACTTTGTGCACAGAGGTCCGGACGAAGACGCAGGACGTGTGAGTATTGTGTGTATTGTGTGAAGTTTCACATGGGTAGCCGTTCGGTCGGGGTCGGGTATCCTGGAGTGTGCCTGTGTGAGAGGGAAGCCGGCAGCCGGACATCCCAAACGAGTGTGGACCCTCAGTAGTGCGGTTCCCATTGCCCGCGAGGGCGTGGGCCACGAACAAGGGGAAGCGAGTGATTGCGTACGTGTGATAGAAGGCACTCCAGAAGATGGGACAGGGGAAGAGCAAGCCCCCTCCACCCATGAAACTCCCACCTGTACCTAAAGACAGTCCGTTAGGATTTATGCTAGCTGAATGGAAGCAGTATCCTGGGACCAGAGATAAGGATAAGGCCAAAATGATACACTATTGTGTAGAAGTATGAGGTGGGAAGGAGATATCGAAGAATGTATTTTGGCCTATGTATGGATTATCGGAAGATTGAGTAAGGCAGAAACTCAATCTGTGGGTCAATACTAAGACCCCTTTTAGTCAGGAAGAAAGTAATTATGCGAGTATCTGGGTTGAGACCCCGGGAGTGGTTTTATTTAACATGAGTGAGAAGCCTGACCCTTGTGAGACTAGGAGACGAGGGAAAAGGGAAGAAGGAGTCCCCCTGGTTCCACCACTGTATGTACCGCCACAAGCCCCTCCACTCCCGGATGATGATAATGCACAAGATCAAGCTGAGGCTCCACCTAGAGGTCCTGTGACTAGACAAAGAGCAAGGCAACAGAATCTATATCCCTTAAGGGAAATGCCTATGGGGGGCGGGCCTCAGGGTAGAATAGGGTTTACTCCTGTCCCACTGAGCTCAGGGGATGTGTGGGATTTTAAAAAGGAAATGGGGAACCTACTGGAGGATCCATTAGGAGTATCAGAAAGGGTGGACCAATTTTTGGGTCCCAACATTTATACTTGGGATGAATTACAATCCATCCTAGGAATCCTCTTTACATCGGAGGAGAAAAATATGATTAGACGTGCAGGAATGCGCATTTGGGATGCCCAGCATGCACAAGGGCCACAAGCAGATCTTAAATGGCCATTACAAAATCCCAACTGGAATCATCAGAACCCAGAACACCGGGGACACATGCAGGATTTAAGAACAATAACCATCCAGGGCATCCGTGAGGCAGTTACAAGAGGACAGAATATTAACAAAGCATTTAACGAACGGCAAAAGAAGGAGGAAACTCCAACTGAGTGGCTAGAAAGATTAAAAAAAAAAAGAATTTGCAATTATATTCAGGGTTAGACCCTGAGGCCCCATTGGGACAAGCCCTGCTCAAAACAGTTTGTTGCAAAATCATGGGAGGAATAGCTTTGAATTCTTAGAATTAAATTTTAAAATATCTGTGAAAATGTGGAGTTTTAAATCTAACCCTAAAATTATAAAAGCAACATATTATAGTGGGTTTATGCCATCAGCATTTTCATCAGCAGATCCTACACTGAATCATCAAATCCTACTTCTCCATAGAGTTATGGGAAATATTTATTTTCAATTGGGAATGTGTTTACACTCCAAATAGAAAGTAAAATCTAGAGGAAAATTTATAGAACAAAATACAAGTCTTCAGGCCTACTTCTGCTCCTGAAAGACCATTTATCTCACTCTCTATGCATTCAGTCATGGCAAGTTTAGTTCCCTTCTGTGCCATGTGTTAAATATGTAAATTTGGCACAGCTGAGGAGAGAAGAAACCAGCAGTTTCAAGTTACCTTCAGCTCTCTGTCTGGTTTCAGCCAACCCACGACAGTTCCCTAAGAAATGTGAGCAGCTAGCCACAAACAACATGCTGCAGAACTCTGTACAAAAGGCAGAGGATTCCTCACGTAAAAAAAAAAAAAAAAAAAAAAAAAGTGTTATCAGCACTGTTTTACAGAGGGTTTTTCTCTGTCAGTGGCAGTCTGGGTCAATCCTTTAAGCCATCATTCCAGCTATCTAGTGCTGCCAGAATGGAGCCCACTGAGGATATATCTCTCAATTGGAAGAAGAACAATGTGGCTTAAAAGAGTACCCATTGGCTTAGATGCTGTGAAATTTAAAATATTAAATATCTTAGTTTGGTACTTAAATATTTGGCTTTGGGGGACTGTCCTATGCCTCTGATCTTTGATTGGGAATGTAAAGCAGGCATAAAAATACATACATCAAAGAAGGCTATGAAAATTCACGTTTTTAATATCTTTAAATTTTGAGTTAAACTGATATGAAATTTAAATATTAGTATTCATCACTGCAGAATGCAGTGAACAAAGCTATAATTAATTTTTTAAATGACTGTTCAACAAATGAGCCATACATATGCCTTTTTTTTAAAGCACTTTTCACAGAACAATGGGATAGGCAATTTTAGTAAAGAATGGCCTACTTGCTTACAAGCAGTTGTAGCCTGTGTGCTCCTGACGGAAGAAGCACACAAAATAACATTTAACAGCGAAGTAAAGGTATTATCTCCTCATAATATTAGGGGAATTTTACAACAAAAAGCAGATAAGTGTATTACAGACTCCAGACTTTTAAAATATGAAGGCATCCTTCTAGACTCCCCTAAACTGACCCTAGAAGTGACGGGCTTGCAAAATCCGGCCCAATTTTTATATGGGTAGCCAGATGAAAATGAATTAGCTCATAACTGCATGACAACTATTGAGGAGCAAACTAAAATAAGACCAGACTTAGAGGAAGAAGAATTAGAAACAGAGGAAAGGCTATTTGTAGATGAATCATCACGGGTTATAGAAAGAAAAAGAGTGTCAGGCTATGCAATTATAGAGGGATCGGAATTAGAAGTTATAGAATCAAGCCCTCTGAATAAAACTTGGTCTGCACAAGCCTGTGAATTGTATGCTGTATTAAGAGCGTTGGAAAGATTAAAAGATACTGAAGGGACAATTTATACAGACTCTAAATATGCATTTGGGGTAGTGCACACCTTTGGGAAAATATGGGAAGAAAGGGGATTAATGAACTCCCAGGGAAAGAATTTAATACATCAGGAATTAATCAAAAGGGTATTAATAGCATTGAGAAAACCTAAGAAAATTGTGGTGATACATTTGAGAGGACATCAGAGAGGAATAGATTTTAGAAGTAGAGGAAACAATGCAGCAGATCAGGAGGCCAAGAAAGCCGCTCTAATGATAATACGACAAAAAGAAAAAGGGGAGCCCGGGACAGAGTCAGTGGATGAGGAGAAAGCAGAATATAAATTTACTAAAACAGAAGAGCAGAGGTTATCTCAAATGGAAATATGTAAAGACCGGGATGGAAAATGGAAACTCTCTAATGGACGAGAAGTATTGCCAAAAGCAATAGCGCTGGAAATTTTGCATAGAATACACGAGAAAACTCACTGAGGAACCCAAGCTATAGTAGATCAGTTTGGAATTAAATAATTCATAACCTGGCCAAACAAGTAGTAGTGGGATGCACAACTTGTTTGCAAATGAACAAGGCCAACTTTAGAAAGGCCGTTTGCAAACATACAAGTAGACTTTACAGAATTACCCAAGATTGGGAGAGTGAAGTATTTGTTAGTTATAACAGATCACTTAACTCATTATGTGGAGGCATTTCCCACCACCAGAGCTACCACGCAAGCTGTGGTAAAAGTGCTGCTAGAAAATATAGTCCCCAGGTATGGGGCACCTGAAACAATAGACTCTGACAGAGGCCCCCATTTTGTGTCCAAAATCCTTAATGAAACAATGGAATCCCTGGGAATTAAGTGGGAACACCATACTCCATGGCACCCTCAGAGTTCAGGACGGGTGGAAAGGATGAATGGGGAAATTAAAAAACAGTTAACTAAATTAATGATTGAAACCAAGCTATCATGGACAAAATACTTACCGCTTGCATTGCTGAATATAAGAACCCAGCCAAGAACAGACATAGGTCTATCTCCTTTCGAAATGTTGTACGGGATGCCTTATCATGTAGAGAAGCCTTTAACCCATCCCAGTGTAAGAGACCTAGACATCAATCAATACATCACTGCCTTAATGGCATATCGAGAAGAAATGTGGAAGAAGGGTCTTATAGTACAACGACCCCCATTAGACATTGCACTGCATCAAATAAAACCAGGAGACTGGGTATTAATCAAAGCATGGAAAGACACTACCCTATCGCCCCGATGGGAAGGACCTTACCTTGTATTACTCACAACAGAAACAGCAATAAGAACAGCTGAGAAGGGATGGACTCATGCTAGCAGGATCAAGGGCCCTGTGAGAGAACCAACTACCAAGTGGAAAGTTGTCAGCTCACCGGGAAGCCTGAAATTAAGACTGAAGAAATAAGTAAAAAGACTGAATGAACTGATTTACAATTGAATATTTACCCAATTCATATTTAGCAATGATAAGATGCAAGAAAGCAAACTGTAACTGTTACCCACTTGTATGTTATAACTGTAAAGTGTGCGGAGAAGGGTGGTGGACTCACTGCTATAGGGGAAGACCCCTAAAGGGGTTTGCACCCCTTGCTGGAAATTACAAAGAAATATTACTGATTGGCTACTAAACCTAAAAGTATCACTTGAAGAATTAACTGTAGAATCCAGCGAATGGTGGGAGATATTTTCCAAAGGAGCAAATCCAGACTTGTATTGTCTAAAAGTGTCCAGCCCATTCGTAGCAGAAATAATTGAAGGGCGTTGCTGAAAGGAGCTACAGGAAGCTCAGGTGCAACCCTCCACAAGTTAAAAGAGCGAACTGGTATTCTTATGTTGTCCGAAGTCGTAAAGCAGGGCAATCACTACCTCCTGAAGAATTCCCCTGCTGCCGAGAAGGTGGTATCCCTCGTGGCTCGAAGCACCCGAGTTAATGAGTGAGGCAGAGGGAGAAAAAGTGGTGGAGGAAAGAGCCTCACTTATGGGACAACAAGGCGATGTTCGCTGAACTGCCAAAAGAATGGGACTGATACTATTACTGAGTTATGGCATTGTCACCACCAGAGGGAACTTTCAGAAAAGAAAGAATACAAAATAGCCAGTGAAACCAAGCACCTGAATCTGCACACCATAATATGGATGCTATCATTATTAGTATGTTGTACTACCACACAGCACGATAACCCCCATCAACCCTTTAAGTGGTCCTTGATCTGATAGGAAGACCATAAACTATTGTCCTCCATGATTACCCCAGGGAACCCCTCTTTTCAGTGTGAATTGAAAGATCTTTTTCCAGTTTGGCCACCTGTATTCCTTGGGGCCTTTTATTTTTGTCCTGCCTCAAATCCGGGAAAATCATATTGTAACTATCCTGGGCATTATTATTGTGCATACTGGGGATGTGAAACAGTATCCTTTGGATTCCCCCCCCCGGAGGAGGAAAAGATCAATTCATATCCGTAAAATGGTATCCCTATTATGGCAAGACGGAGGGCTAGGACAGCGGGGGAATTGTAAAGGAATTTGGATAAATGTTACTAAAGGAGAAGATCAGGCGTGGGTAACAGGAAAACCGGGGGGGGGGCACAATTATGGGAACCTGGTATAGACAGAGGGGGACACTTTTTAATCAAAAAGGAACCAGCACCACAAGACAGAACTTATTGGGCCAAATTCTGTGCTGCAGAAAGAACAGGAATTAGAACAACAATATAAAGGTCAAAGAGACAAGATAAATAATAGTAACGTAGCCCCTACTGTTAAAGGAGTTTTAAAAACAGGACTAGAGTATAGTGCATTATGGAAAATAATGCAAGCTAGTTACCAATTATTAAATATAACACATCCGAATTTGACTCCAGAATGCTGGCTATGTTATAGCATTAGGCCTCCCTTTTATGAAGGTATAGGTAGTACACAAAAAGTACGACGTATCAATGGAACCAATCCAGCACAATGCCTTTGGAAACAGAATAAAACCGAAATACAAGGGGTAACCTTATCCCAAGTAACGGGTAAAGGGAGGTGTATAGGAAAAATACCACCAGAAAAAGAACACTTATGTGGAGTAATCATGACACAAAGAGAAGAGGATAAACCTGCAGGATGGCTCCTCCCTGCAGCTAATACAAAGTGGGTATGCAACAACATAGGTGTCACTCCCTGTTTATCATTAAAGGTTTTTAATTATGCTCAAGATTACTGTATCCAAGTAACCATTGTCCCCAGAATAATTTACCACTCAACTGATTATATTTACCAGCAACATACCACTGCAGAGCATCATCTAGTAAAAAGGGAACCCTTTACGACCCTGACCATTGCAACCCTGCTGACTATAGGAGGAGTAGGAGCAGGGACAGGAGTAGCCACCTTGATAAATCAGCAAAAAGAAATGAAGACATTGCGAATGTCAGTAGATGAGGATTTAGGAAGAATCGACCAAGCCATTGATGGGCTAGTAAAGTCAGTAAGATCTTTATCTGAAGTAGTGTTACAAAATCACAGAGGTCTAGATCTTTTGTTCTTGCAACAAGGTGGCCTGTGTGTAGCCCTAAAAGAAGAATGCTGTGCATATGCTGACCACACGGGAGTAGTAATAGATACCATGACAGAATTAAGAAACCGACTAGAACAAAGGAAGCGAGAAAGAGAGGCAAACCAAAACTGGTATGACTCTTGGTTTGATTATTCCCCCTGGCTGACTACCCTGCTATCCACAATTGCGGGACCACTGATTTTATTAATACTTGGATTAACCTTTGGACCATGTATTTTTATTAAATTGATAACAATTGTGAAAGGACGCTTAGAAGCAGCACATTTAATGCTTATTAGAGCAAAATATGAATCGCTACCTGAAGACTCAGAAGATGAGAAATTAGAATGGGCCAGACAGGAACTAAAAAGATTCAATGAACAAATTCAGGTTGAAAGAAAAAGGGGGGATTGTGACAGGTTAATACTTTGTTCATTGAACTTGCAAGCACAGGATGACTCATGACTTTTAAAAGAACCTTTAAACTTGCAAACACATAATGACTCATGATTTTTTAGACACATTGTGCTATTGCTTAACAAAGCTTTTGAGTTCCAGAGGAAAAAAAAACTGTAGCTGTTGTTGGTGATAAGCGGAAGACAGAAGACGGTCTCCTAGCAACAAGATAACGCCCACCAACACGATAACAGGAGAAGAAAACTGTATAAAAAGGGACTGAAAAGTCGTAACGGGGCAGCAGCTGGTGGAGCGCAGACTCCCTGTCGCCCAGCGCTGTATTTGCTTATGCCCCGCTTGCTGTAATTAATATAATTCTAATTGGGACTAAAACCTTGAGTCGTGCAATTTATAACATTGGGATTCTGGTGAATCTCCTAAACTCTTAATCAGAGTAGAGCTGAAATCAGTCTGTTGAGGGTTAAGTTTTCCTGTAGAATTTTTCCCCCCCCATGAGTTGCTAGGAGACTTTAAGTACTGATAGTTAAGGGGTGCTTAACCTGACAAAGGAGGTTGATCACTTGGTTTTGGGGGAGGGAGGATGCTCCTGGGAGCAGAGGGTGGAGGACTCACTGCTCTCGGTTCTCCCGGGGAGGACGGTCGGGCTACGGAGTAGCTGCCTGGAGTCCACGGCTAACGGAGGAGTCTGGTCCTGGGAATTCTATCATCTGTTGGAGTGCCCAGGAATTCGGAGTTTCTTCGCTGTCCTGCTGGATTTTGGGTCAGCCCGGGTTCTGCCGCTGCGGGTTCTCCAGCACTGCCCACTTTGCCTGCCAGGACACCCCCCTGCCTGCTGAGGACAATCCACCGCTTCCAGCTTCCAGCCATCAGCGCTGGAGTTTTCACCGTTTGCCCTCGGGGTTCTTGGTTCTGTTTTTACTATTATTATAATTGCTGTTGGTTTTCTGTTTGTCCTGTTATATTTACTAGTAAAGGACTGTTATTCCTTTTCCCCATAGCTCTGACTGGAAAGTTTTTTTTTTAATCTTCCAAATTATAATAACACGGAGGGAAGGATTTGAATTCCTCATTTCCTAGAGAGGCCTGCCTCTCCTTAGCAGACACCTGTCTTTTTTTTCAAACCAAGACACAGTCAAATGTGACATCCCATGCCTGTATTTAGGGTTGATGGTCATCCATAAATCCAGGTGAATGCAAATCTCAAACATGTTATTATTTGATATTATTCTAATTTGGAAGGTTGTTGCGGTGCCTTATGCGTGGTCTCCACACTCGCCCGGGCTAGCTCAGGCACCGCAGTGTGGAAAGGTATGGATAGCTGGCAGCGCCAGCTCATCCGATCCTGTGGGGTCTCGGCTCCCACGTGACCTCGGCGGTAGGTACAGGTGGTGCAAGGCAACGACGGTGGAGATAGAAAGGCAGACTCTGCTGAGCAGGTCACAAGAATTTATTGGAGCCCTGGCACGGGACCTCCTGACCTCCAGGTAACTGCCCAGGCAGAGCCCCCCAGGCTGCTTGCCAGCACCTTTTATTTGGGGGTGGAACCAGGAGAAGAGGCAGTGGGTGAGCAAATCAGGGATCACCAGGGAGGGGTCACACTGATGAATGATATTCTCATAAACCAAACATAAATGATGAGGAGGGACCCCCTCTGGATCTGACCTATCACTCAATGCCCTTGGAAGAACTTTCTAGCTCCAGGGGAAGGCCCCAAGATGACAGGCAGACCCCAGAGGAGGGGGGAGGGGGGGACTGACATATAACGGTTGGAGGGGAGAAAAACCGGGAAAGACCATTAGGGGGAACAAACCGGGGTACATAGAGCGAACCATACATTAACAGCACATACAATAAAACCAACACAAATCCCACACCACTACAGAAGGTGTGGAGGGTCTCTGCTCTTCTGGGGAACTGCATTAACTATAGGTTTTTACTCTGTGTTTCCAACACCATCAATAAGTGATCCTGGCAGGGAGAAGAGAGATGTATGTGATAGTTGTCACTTCACTAAGTGAGAGCCATGATGGGGACAACTTCATCAATCAGCACAATGCCTCTGGGGGCCTGGGCTGCAGCTGGAGACCCTGGGCCTGGCAGACCCTCAGAGCAACCAGCTATCCCATGGCAAAGGACCAGTGCCAGCTGCTTTGGTAAATTAAGATGTAGCAGTAGTTTCCACAAGACTTCTTAGCTCAGGGATATCCCTGTCTTGGGCGTGGGGGAACAAGGTTGTGTTGAGCTTGGAGGCATTGGAACACCCTGGACTGGGAATGCTGGTATGCAGCTACAGGTTTTTGTATAGTCTGTCAAGGAAAAAGCTTAATCAAAGGCCACACATTTCTAAGGGTTATTTTTTACCTTGTGTGCTGATGTTTCCCTAAGGAAAATGTTATATTGAAATAACAGTGCTGAGCTAGCAGTCTCTGTTTCTACCTTTTAAATCTAAAATCCAGAGAGGATGGCAGTCAGTGTTCATATGAGGAACACATCAAGTGGGTAACAGCAACAGAAAAAAAAAAAAAAAAAAACAAAAACCCACAATTAAAATATTACCATGAGGAAATATATTTTTAAAAGGAGAGAAAACCATGGACCCTGGTGGTTAGAGATTTACCTGGGTAGTCCAGAGAGGTTAGACCAGGAGTCCTGTGTGCTTTCTCTAGGCTATGCTGGCAGGAGTGTGTCCCTGCAGATCCACTACCCTTTGTGCTGGAATAGTCACCCAGCTCTTATGCATCACTGGGAAAGTTCTCCATTCAACCCTTCCACCCATTTTTTTCCTACCTGAAGAATAAGTAGAGCAGGAAAGAGAGACGAAATCCTGTCAGCAATTCCTGTATGAGCTGTAATGTGAGGCTTTTTACCTTTCAGTGAGAATGGGAGAATTAAACACTGCCCTGTCAAGCCAGGCTCCAATATCCTGCCCACACAGGTGTATGGATAATTACTCTTTTTATATTCTTAACATTAAGACACTTCACTCCAAGATTAAGACTGCTGGTAAGTCAGTTTCATTGGTGCCTGGAACACTGCACTATGTAAGCTGAATTTTTGTACCTAATATGGGGAAGATTTTTTTTGTCTTTGTCATGGGTTAGTACAGTTTGGTTTTTTAGTTATAGAAAAATGTAAAATAATTCTCCAGGTCAGGACCTGGGAGTTGCTTTAAAAGAGACACGGACTTATCAGAGAGTTATTTGGAATACTGACATTTATTCTGACCACTGAAATTGTTAGCTGCGACTTTGGGAAGTACCATATAAAACCCCATGAATTTCCTGTAGGTGGATCCTTTTCCTTCTTCCTTTAGCCAG
>JANEHK010000076.1:1562057-1578618 GCA_025960845.1 Tachycineta bicolor | reverse complement strand
TGTTGGAGTCCAGGGCATCCCTTTGGCTGCCCTGGAGAGTCAGGGACCTGGGCAGGGGGGTCTGGGACCCCAGCCCAGAGCTCAGAGAGACACTGGCTTTGATCTCAGTCCATGGGAAAAACTTCCTAAACTGAGAGAGGGTTTGCAAGCCACAGGAGTGTAAAAAATAGTAGTTTAGTTTGTCACAGAGTGAAAAAATAGTAATTTTAGGTTCATAGCATTGGAGCGAATGGGGACAAAATAGAGAATCTGGGGCGTTGTCTCCTTCTTCTTCCTTCTTCTTCCCTCACTCCATTTCTGCTATGACGTTGGCACAAAGTAGTTAGTAAGGATTGGGTCAGTGTATAGGTGACCTTTTTAGTAATAGTGATAGACATTAGTAAGAAATAGTAAATAACGAACACGTAGTAATTAGTATAAAAGATTAAGCACAGCCCAGCTCGGGGGGAGACGTGAGAAGTCCATGCACCTGCAGACATCGTGTTAGACTGTGAAAAATTTGTAAGATAAGAAACAATAAACGAAAAATACAACCTTAAAAAATCTAAACCTGAAGACTCCGTCTCTTCCTTCAGCTTAGTGCGGAGCTGTGCAGGGGGGAAAAAGACCCTGAAACCACCTGAATGTTGGGGAAACCCCCGACAGGATCCCCCCGCCTGCTTGCGTGCCTCAGACCATTCACCTTCGCTGCTCATATGTTCCATTATAATAGGATTATTCAATGCGTGAAGTGCGCAGCTGGGGTTTTGCAGAAACTCAGGAAGTAAATTGTTAAATAACCTTTTCCATGTTCTTTCCCACAGAATATATTCTGTGGGGGTACGTAAACATAAAACCAAATCCTTTAGGTCACTAGGGACCTAGTGACCTTAATTCTCATTTGATGAGAATGTGGCCTTTAATAAGCTTTTAAAAAATTCACTTTTCCTACCAAAATCTTTCTGAGCTCTGCAAAGCTCCTTTTTGTTTAGATAAGAAAAGTGTTCCCATTTAGGGTTGGTGCCCCTGCTATTATAGGTAACTGGAGCAGCAAAAAGAATGATCTCTAGTTCCAGGTTCTGGCTCCCAGGCCAGTCACTTCTGGGTTCTAGACTGTGGGAACCACAAGTCGGGAGAGGGTTGCAGATCTACACAAGTAAGGGGCGGAAACCTGGGCAAAGTTGTCAAAAGGGGCGGAGATTACCAGTGATGTCATTGGGGTGAAGAAATGAGTGGAGCCTGGGGAGGGGTCAGGTTGACTGACACAGGGGGAGGAGCCGAAGGGGCTGACACAGGGGAAGGGGTGGTACCTGGGGGCTAGGAGGGGTTAGGTGACAGGAAAGGGGTTGGAAGGAGGAGAAGAGACAGGGAGAAATGGATTGTGGGAAGAAGGAGCACATGGTTGAGACCATGCCATGTGGCCCCCACCATTTTTTGCCCCCCAGGGGCCATTTTGTAGGGTTGAGAACAAAGGACCATGAGGAACAAACTGAGGATTTTCAACTGGGGAAAAGGGATTGGAATTAGGGTGTGGGGAAGGGTCTCTGATAGCCAGTGCCATGCTGGCAGAGCCAGGGTCCAGAGACAATTGGAGAAGGCCAGGAAGATGATAGCTGTCCTGTGCTTTTATATCTCTGTGGTTTGCTCCCTTCAATCTGCCCAGGGTAGGGGAAGAGGGACCAGGATAAAGGGTTTGGGGAACAGGGGCTTCCGGTGAAACAGAGGACAGCCGCAATAGCTGTTTCTCCAATTTCCCTCTTTCTTTCTCTCTCTCTCTTGGTTACTGACCACTGATTGAATTCTTACAAAGAATAGAATTTATCTTCAGAAGAATCTCCCTTTGTGGTCAGCTCAGTCAAAACAGTCCCTACTGCATCCCAAAAATCCACAGTTCTAACATCTTTCAAATCCATCTGTGGAAAATGGAGAAGCATCCATCTCACAGACCTCTTTAATAACCCCTCTGAAAATTCCAACTTCCCTCCCACCAGGATTTCTTTAACTTGGAGGTAAACTTCTCTGTGTTGCACAGACAGGCAGACATCCATTCTTTCCTGCATAACAACTGACCCACCCTTCCTTGCAGTAAAAGGAAAAAAAAAAAAAAAAAAAAAAAAAAAAAGCAAAAGAAATCTAGGAATCCCTCCGGGGATATGCAGTCAACTCAGCGGCTCCCCCGGTGCTGTGTGGCGCATCCGCCACGTGATACTAGGCGCTTCTCCTCCCGCGGGGCTAACACCCATACCCCCTGTCTACCACACGGTCAGACACTCACTAAACTGATGGTTCTGGAAATAAAAGGCTGCAAGGGCGGTCTCCAAAACTGGGAGAGATTCCTCTGGTGCTGAGGTGCTGCCTCTCCTTCCCCTGCCGGTCTGCCGCTGTCACTGAGACACGCAAAGCAATCAGACGTAGACGAGAAATTTCGCAGGGCAGAGAGGTTCCTCTGTGCCAGCTCAAGGCTGAGTCAGGGCGGAGAGAGCCTCCTTGTTTATTTCTTACTTTTTATACATTTGTGGGTCTGGCTAAAGATTGGCTTCTGGAGTTAAACACCCCTCAGCTTCAGTGGCTAGACCAACTGTCAGTTACAATTGTTTTCAGGTTAGAAATATGCAAACAAAGGATAGAGAATGAAAAACAAAGGATGTTTATGTTACATATGTGGGAAAAAGGTAGAAACTGCTCCTAATATTGTGCAGTAGCTAAAAGATCTGACTCCATTTTATGAAAATACAAAAGGCTATAAAAAACTCAGAAAAACCAGGGTGACATGCCGCTTCCAAAAAAGCGGGCTGGCTGGGCAGAGGTGCTGACATTCCACAAACTGTAAAATCCTCAGTGCTGCGGGCTGTGGCGAGCGACGAGAAGCCAGTTGTGTTTCTCCGGTGCGGTGGGTGAGTGGCAGGCGACCCACCGAGGCAGTGCAGGTGAATGCGTGGCTTGCAGCCGTCGCGGGCAGTGCGGGCGGGTAAGGGTGGCCCCAGCAAGGTGGCGCAGGTGAGCAGAGCACGGTCAGTTCACGGTGTCCCGCTCGGGCTTGGCGGGCATGCGGCCGTGGCGGATCGCGGCACGCGGTCCGGTAGCCGTGCAGGCTTCGGCGCGGCAGCGGCTGCATGGACTGAGCGGCGGCGGCGGAGCAGCCCCAGCTGCTGCATGTGGTCTTTCTTGCGACAGGGCGGAGCGGTGCACGCTCTTGGAGTCCAGGGCATTCCTTTGGTTGCCCTGGAGGGTCAGGGACCTGGGCAGGGGGGTTTGGGACCCCAGCCCAGAGCTCAGAGAAACACTGTCTTTGATCTCAGTCCATGGGAAAAACTTCCTACAGTGAGAGAGGGTTTACAGGCCACGAGAGTGTGAAAAATAGTAGTTTAGCTTATCACAGGGTGAAAAAACATTAATTTTAGATTCTTAGCATTGAAGTGAATGGGGACAAGATGAAGAATTTGGGGCGTTGTCTCCTTCTTCTTCCTTCTCCTTCCCTCGCTTCATTTCTGCAGTGACGTTGGCACAAAGTAGTTAGTGAGGATTGGGTCAGAGTATAGATGACCTTTTTAGTAATAGTGATAGACATTGGTAAGAAATAGTAAATAAGAAATACGTAGCAATTAGTATAAAATATAAGGGACTGCCCAGCTTGGGGGGAGACGTGAGAAGTCCATGCAGCTGCGAACATCTTGTTGGACTCAGAGAATTGTAAGATAAGAAACAATAAATGAAATATGCAACCTTGAAAAATCTAAACCTGAAGACTCCGTCTCTTCCTTCGGCTTGGCTCAGAGCTGTGCAGGGGGGTAAAAGACTGAAACCACCTGAAAAACGGGGAAAGCTTTCAAGAGCACGCGGCGTCTTTCTCCCACGTGGCCGGTTTCTTGGCTTTCCATGGTATAGTCCTTCCATCTAGGATATTATCACCCCACGGGTGGGCGCCAGCTGATGACAAGAGGCCGGAGGGCTCCAGCTAGCTCTGTCCTGTGGCCACGCTGGTGAGGAGTGCCGTCCTTGTAAAGCGTATGTGAAAAACGCCAATCAGTTGTTTTTAAAATTTTGAAAGTTTAATAGTTGTCCTGGGGTGACTGTGTATCCCCAATAGTCTGTTGGGTGCAGGGGGGAGGGCAAGTGCGGTTTTTTTTTCCCCAGGAAAACTCTACTCATCGAGTGACCTTGAAGTGGGGGAGTTGGAACCTGGCAAGACTGAAGAAGCTCTGTTGTTTTTTTTCCGGCAGTTAGTTTAGTGCTAGCGTAGTTAGATGCTGTAGAATAGCTGAAGCACTTTTTTTTTTGCTTTTTATTCTTTTTCTTTTTTTTTTCCCTTTTTTTTTTTTTCCTTTTTTTTTCTTTTTTGTCCTCTCCTCGGAACTGTTCCAACCTCTCCGGACTAAGGACCTGGGGAAGCACCGGGGGCCTCCACAGGGGACCCACCCCACCAAGACCAGCCTTGCACATCTCCTTTTCTCCCAACGCCAGTGGAGACGGAGTGGTGGAGCACAGTGACGAACTTCAAGAGGAGAGACTTTCTTTAAGTTTGTTATCCCTCCGTAAGCGGCACGAAGCTCTTGTCATCGGGTATTGTGCTGGGAGTGCTTTGCCTGTTTAATAAACAGGTTTTTTCCACTTCTTTCTGAGGAAGTTTTTTCCCGAACCAGTTGGGGGAGGGAAGGGGGGCCCCTTGGGAGCATTTCTCCCAAAGTCTGCCTGAAACCACCACAAACTTCTTGGCGCCCAGACGTGGGGCTCGAGAGAGAGTGGAAAAACCCTGTGCTGATTAATATTTAGCAGTCAGTAACTATGCTGCTTGAACTCATGTCTTTTGGGGTGGGGGCCTTGATGTGTTTTGGATCCTTAGGCTTCTTTGAGGTCTTAATACCTTTGTGGTCCTTAGATTTATTTGCATATCCAGAGATAGCCCCAATATTGTCATTAATACACAGTTTTTACAGTAGAGGGACACGGATTAGAGTAGCTATTGGCCTTGGTTTAATGATAATAATTTGTAGGAAGTTTATAAAGGTGCTGAGATCTTTTCCTAGTATGTATGGGTCATGGTTATGATTATTCACCCTGTTTGTGGGAGGAGGAGCAGAGGATGAAGCATTGCAGTCTTTCGTTTCCTTCTTCTCCTCTGAATCAGTTAAATCCTTGTTGGAGAATGCTGAGTTTCCCCTGAGTGTTAAAGAGACCATCTTTCTGGTATGTCATCTGGTAAGCCTCCTCTATACAGTCTGCAGCTTCTCTAGAATATGGGCTGAGATTTCTAGAGGGGCTGATGAAACTCCTGACCCAGGCAGAGGAAATCCTGAGTGGTGTGGAGAATGGGAGGATATGGGCCAACTCCTCAAGGAATTGTCTGACCCTGTAGTCTGGGATTTTCCACAGGAGCAAATTCAGAATCCAGTGGAGCTGGGGAAATATCTGAAAGACAGGTACCATGATGGCTCTAAGGGGGAGAAGATCGCTGCAGTAAGCTGGGCCCTGCCATATGCTTATCGCACATTGCTAGAGACTGTAGGGCAGCAGACAGAGGCAGGGGGCAAGGGATACAAATCAACAGCTACCCCAGTCACTCAGACCGCAGCCAACACCCCAGTTATGAAGCCAGCAGCTAAACGAGAACCTGAGCCTGAGTCGGCAGCTAAACCAGACAGTAAGCCTAAGCCCCTGGCGGTTGCTTCAGCAAAGAAGCACACACTCAAAACCGATCGACCAGTGGACAATGATGACCCAAGAGAAGGACCTTCACCAAAATCAGAGGCCAAAGCTTCTAGCACAGGATCAGAAGCCAATATTGATTCCTTTTCCCTGAAGGATCGTCGGGGCCTAAGAAAGGATTACCGGCGACAACCTGATGAATCTATAATTAGTTGGTTAGTTGTGGCGGTGTGTGGATTGTTTTATTCGTTTTATGCAATTTTATACTGTATTTTTATAATGGTTTGTTCCTTGTACCCCTCTGTGTTTTGTAATAGTTTTCCCCTTATGAGTTAGTTGTATAAGTAGACGTTTTCTGTCAATCATTCCTTCCCTGCACCTGTCCCTGTCAGCTTCCCCCCCTCTCCTCGTGGTCACCCTGTCTGTCACTTGGAGACCCTTCCCTGGATTCTGGAAAGATCCAGGGGAGGTGTCGAGTTATAGGCTGGTGCCCGGGGAATCCCCTCCTACCCTTCTGTGATTTGTCAATGGTTCAAAGGTTGACACCCCTGTTACCACCCCCGTGTTCCCTGGTTGGCTGACCCGTTGTCAGCCCTCCCCCGTTTATAAGTGGCTGTCAAGCTTTGCTCTCTGCTCTCTCTGGGCAGCAGTGGTCTGAGGTGGAGCTCCTTGCCGGACTCCCCTTAATAAACTACCTCCTACCCTGCCTAAAGAGAGACAACTCTTTTTCCGTCGCCGCAGTCGCAACTTCATCGGGTCTACTCGCTGGTGTGGGGAACCAAGAACCTACTGGGAGGAGGTTACTCGCCCTGCCTGTAACCCCGATCGATCCTCGTAGTGGCAGTGCAGAACTGAGCTAGCCTGCACGCCTGCCAGGCGTGAAAGGACACTGCTATAGTTAGTCCGTCTTTGGGATGCTGCAGGTGAGGCTACAATTCTGGACGGCACTGAAGCAAGGCATCTGGGATCCCTGTCACATGATCCAGTCATCGACCAGGAGATGATGAGAGAGGCTAGTCCTTGCAGTCTCTGGATACGGGTCCTAGGAAGTGTGGCAGAAAGATACTTGTGTGCAGATGATCTCTATATGCAGCAAACTCCATGGAAGACCATAGAACAAGGGATTCAACGCTTGAGAGAAATGGCACTGGCAGAGATGGTTTTCTCAGATGACATAAACACTAGGAACCCAGACTTGGTATCGTACATCTGTGATGTGGCGAAAACTTATACGACTTGGGCCATTAGAATACGCTTCTGCTTTAGCAGTAATGAAGCGGGAGGACATGGAGGAGACGGTGCTTGATATGGCAAAGAAGCTCCGAGCATATGCAGATGCTGTGCATGGCCCAACACACGCCAGAATTGCAGCTGTGGAAACACGTCTACAGAAACTAGAGGATAAGATAGATGAGAATCATAAGAGACTCAGGGAGGAGATTAGAGAGGACCTTCTCCAAATCTCAGCAGTACAGATCAGAGGTTCTGGTACCCAACGCAGACGCTCCCCGGGTAGGCAGAGAGGGTACACTCCACGCGCTGAGCTGTGGTTCTTCCTGCGGGATTGCGGAGAAAATATGAACAGATGGGATGGAAAATCTACGGCTGCCCTGGCACAACGGGTGCATGAATTGAAGGAAGTCAAGACTCAAAGAGGGAGTTCCACCAAAAGGGAAGCGGCTCCAGTTGCCCGTAGCCGAACTGCCAGGTATGACGATGATGACGTCTGACTCCCTTGAAGGAACCTCTAAGACATATGCTCAAAGAAAGAAGGATAACCAGGCTTAGAGGGGCCCTGCCTCTAGCCAGGTAGAGGCTAGGGAAAACCGTGTATTTTGGACTGTGTGGATTCGTTGGCCTGGCACATCTGAACCACAAAGATATGAGGCCTTGGTTGATATCGGTGCACAGTGCACATTAATGCCATCAAGACATGTAGGGGCAGAATCTGTCTCTATTGCTGGCATGACGGGGGGATCACAAGATTTTACTTTAGTGGAAGCAGATGTAAGCCTAACTGGAAAGGAGTGGGAGAAACACCCTATTGTGACTGGCCCAGAGGCCCCATGTATTTTGGGCATAGATTACCTCCGAAGTGGGTATTTCAAAGACCCGAAAGGACTCAGGTGGGCATTCGGGATAGCGGCTGTAGTGACAGAGGGCATCCGGCAATTGAACACCTTGCCTGGACTGTCTGAGAATCCATCTGCAGTAGGACTCCTGAAAGTACAACAGGTACCAATTGCCACTTCTATAGTGCACCGCCGACAGTACAGAACAACTTGAGATGCTGTGATTCCCATCCATAAGATGATTCAAGAGCTGGAGAGCCAAGGAGTGGTTAGTAAAACCCACTCCCCCTTCAACAGCCCCATCTGGCCTGTGCGTAAATCTGAAGGAGAATGGAGATTGACTGTGGACTACCGTGCATTGAATGAGGTGACACCACCACTGAGTGCTGCCGTGCCAGACATGTTGGAGCTCCAGTATGAGTTGGAGTCCAAGGCAGCAAAATGGTATGCCACAGTTGACATTGCCAATGCATTTTTCTCCATTCCTTTGGCAGCAGAATGCAGGCCTCAGTTTGCCTTCACATGGAGGGGAGTGCAGTACACCTGGAACCGACTGCCCCAGGGGTGGAAGCACAGTCCTACCATCTGCCATGGACTGATCCAAGCTGCACTGGAAAAGGGTGAGGCTCCGGAGCACCTACAGTACATTGATGACATCATTGTGTGGGGAAACACAGCAATGGAAGTGTTTGAGAAAGGAGAGATCATCCAAATTCTCCTGAAAGCTGGTTTTGCCATCAAGCAGAGCAAGGTCAAGGGACCTGCCCGAGAGATCCAGTTCCTGGGAGCAAAGTGGCAAGATGGATGGCGGCAGATTCCTACTGATGTCATCAACAAGATCACAGCAATGTCTCCACCAACCAATAAGAAGGAGACACAAGCTTTCCTAGGTGCTATAGGTTTCTGGAGGATGCATATTCCCGAGTATAGTCAGATTGTGAGCCCTCTTTACCTGGTCACCCGCAAAAAGAACGATTTCCAGTGAGGCCCTGAGCAGCAACAAGCCTTTGCCCAGATCAAGCAGGAGATCGCTCATGCAGTGGCTCTTGGCCCAGTGAGGACGGGACCAGATGTGAAGAACGTGCTCTACTCTGCAGCCAGGAGCCATGGCCTGTCCTGGAGCCTTTGGCAGAAGGTGCCTGGTGAGACTCGAGGCCGGCCACTAGGATTTTGGAGTCAAAGCTACAGAGGGTCCGAAGCCAATTACACCCCCACTGAGAAGGAAATCTTAGAAGCCTATGAAGGAGTTCAAGCCACCTCGGAGGTGATTGGTACAGAGGTGCAACTCCTCCTGGCACCCCAACTGCCTGTGCTAGGGTGGATGTTTAAGGGAAGGTCCCCTCCACCCATCATGCCACTGATGCCACATGGAGCAAGTGGATTGCTCTTATTACGCAGCACGCCCGTATGGGTAAACTGAATCGCCCTGGGATTTTGGAAATAATTACCAATTGGCCTGAGGGTGAAAATTTTGGCCTCACAGATGAAGAACAAGAGCGAGTGACACGGGCTGAAGAGGCTCCACCATACAACCAATTGCCAGCAGAGGAGACGCATTATGCCCTTTTCACTGACGGTTCCTGTCGTATTGTAGGGATGAACCGGAAGTGGAAAGCAGCCGTGTGGAGCCCCACCCGACAGGTTGCTGAGGCCACTGAAGGAGAGGGTGGATCAAGTCAACTTGCAGAACTCAAGGCTGTTCAATTGGCCTTGGATATTGCTGAAAGAGAGGGGTGGCCAAGGCTCTACCTCTATACTGATTCATGGATGGTAGCCAATGCTCTGTGGGGATGGCTGAAGAGGTGGAAAGAGGCTAATTGGCAGCGTGGAGGGAAACCAATTTGGGCTGCTGAGGAGTGGAAAGACATTGCTACCAGGGTAGGGAGACTACCTGTGAAAGTCCATCACGTAGATGCCCACATCCCCAAGAGTAGAGCTAATGAAGATCATCGAAACAATGAGCAGGTAGATCGGGCAGCAAAAATAGAAGTGTCAAAGATTGATTTAGATTGGGAACACAAGGGAGAGTTGTTTTTAGCTCGGTGGGCCCATGATGCCTCAGGCCATCAGGGTAGAGATGCCACCTATAAGTGGGCACGAGACCGAGGGGTGGATCAAACCATGGACAGTATTTCTCAGGTTATCCATGACTGTGAGACGTGTGCTGCCATCAAACAGGCCAAGCAGGTGAAGCCCCTATGGTATGGCGGGCGATGGTCCAAGTATAAGTACGGGGAAGCCTGGCAGATTGACTACATCACCCTTCCCCAAACCCGCCAAGGCAAGCGCTACGTGCTCACAATGGTGGAAGCCACCACGGGGTGGCTGGAGACCTACCCTGTGCCCCATGCTACTGCCCAGAACACAATCCGGGGCCTAGAGAAGCAAGTCCTGTGGAGGCATGGTACCCCCGAGAGAATTGAGTCAGACAACGGGACTCATTTCAAGAACAGCCTTATTAACACCTGGGCTAGGGAACATGGCATTGAGTGGGTGTACCATATTCCCTACCATGCACCTGCTGCAGGCAAAGTGGAGAGGCACAATGCATTGTTAAAAACCCAGTTGAAAGCATTGGAGGGGGGTATCTTTCAAGAATTGGGAGCAGCATTTGGCAAAGGCCATCTGGTTGGTCAACACTCGAGGCTCCACCAACTGAGCAGGACCCGCCCAGGCTGAGCCTCTGCATACAACAGATGGAGATAAAGTCCCAGTGGTGCATGTCAGAGGTCTGTTAGGGAAGACAGTGTGGATCAGGTCTGCCTCAAGTACAGACAAACCCATTCGTGGGGTTGTCTTTGCTCACGGACCAGGTTGCACATGGTGGATAATGCAGAAAGATGGAACAACACGATGTGTACCTCAGGGAGATCTGATTGTTGGGTGAGAATAATTTGTAAACATCACTGTTTGCTGAATGCTATTGCCATTGTCTGTACATTAATCCACGCAGAATGAAATAGAAGGAAATGTGTAAATGAGAGGGTATGCGTTAAGTGTTGAAGGTATGAGCAAGTGTTGAAGGTATGACTAAGTGAGAGAGGAATCCTGCTGCCTTGCAGCCTGGGGCCTGGATTCAGTGGCTCAGTGTGGAACGTGACAGGAGCATGACGGGTATTGCTTGTATTGTTTTTTTTTGTGGGGAGAATGGATGGAAGTTTTATGTGGAATATACATTGGTTCTGTCTGTAAGTCAACGATATGGGGATAAGGGGTGGAAGATGTCCTGGGGTGACTGTGTATCCCCAATCGTCTGTTGGGTGCAGGGGGAAGGGCAAGCGCGGTTTGTTTTGCCCCAGGAAAACTCTGCTCATCGGAGTGACCTTGAAGCAGGGGAGTTGGAACTCGGCAAGACTGAAGAAGCTCTGTTGTCTTTTTTCCGGCAGTTAGTTAGTTTAGTGCTAGCGTAGTTAGACGCTGTAGAATAGCTGAAGCGCTTTTTTTTTCTTTTTTTTTCTCTTTCTTTTTTCCCTTTTTTTTTCTCTCTTTTTTTTCTTTTTTGCCCTCTCCTCGGAACTGTTCCAACCTCTCCGGACTAAGGACCTGGGGAAGCACCAGGGGCCTCCACAGGGGACCCACCCCACCAAGACCAGCCCTGCACATCTCCTTTTCTCCCAACGCCAGTGGAGACGGAGCGGTGGAGCACAGTGACAATCTTCAAGAGGAGAGACTTTCTTTAATTTTGTTATCCCTCCGTAAGCGGCACGAAGCTCTTGTCATCGGGTATTGTGCTGGGAGTGCTTTGCCTGTTTAATAAACAGGTTTTTTCCACTTCTCTCTGAGGAAGTTTTTTTTTCCCGAACCGGTTGGGGGAGGGAAGGGGGGCCCCTTGGGAGGATTTCTCCCAAAGTCTGCCTGAAACCACCACGGTCAGTGAAAACTGTCAAGGCCTCTAAAGGCTTCCTACTCCGAACACTTTTCAAACTTAATGTGAATTTGGCATCCTGATTGAAAATTTTGTGGGCTGGCTGATGAATCAAGATTTGTCCAGTGAAGGAATCCAGAGCAAACGGCAGTGCTTTGTTCTCCTGAAGCAGGTGTTCTAACATTGCCTTTGTAATTTGGCCCGATCTTAATCCAATAGGAATGTGAATGCATTCAAAATCACATCCGGCCAATTCCCTGATCCAGACTCTAGCCTTCCAGTTCTGTTCAGCTACCAGTTCTTGTGGACGTGTCATTCTTTTGGACCTTTGATGACTGAGAAAGACCCATTCTATGATTAAGAGCAGGTCCTCTCTGCCCTAGTCCTTTTTGATGTTATTTCTCCATTGGAAAATGACCCCATGGAGGTGTGGCAATTTTCCCATTATTATAAATTTGAAAGGCAGGTCCGGATCACACCGGTGAGCCTTCCGAGTGGACATGAGATACTGCACCTTTCCCAGTGCTTCTGGGGTGAGTTCCCTAGGAGAACTCAGCTCCTCGCCCCCTTTCAATAAATTGAAAAGAGGGGCCAGGTCTTCGGTGGTGAGACCTAGCCAGGGTCTCACCCAGTTCAATGCCCCACACAGTTGGTGGACATCTGCGAGGGTCTCGATCTTTGCCTTAATTTCCAATTTTTGTGGCACAATGGTCCGCTTGCCGATTTCCAGCCCAAGGTACCTCCAAGGTGGCATCCCTTGAACTTTGTCTTCTTGCAGCTTGAACCCTGCAACAACCAAGGCATTGATTGTCAGGTCAAGCGCGTGGGACAAGACATCATCGGTGGGGGCACACACAAGCACATCATCCATATAATGATGGATGATTGCTTTCTCCGCAGCTATGCAGACCGGGGACAGCAAGGAAGCCACACACCACTGGCAGATTACCAGTGAAGTCTTCATCCCTTGGCGGAGAACTCACCAATGGTTGTGTTTCCTCGGGGCCTCTTGGTTGATGGTGGGAATCAAGAATGCAAAACGCGGGGCATCGTCAGGGTGTAGGGGAATTTGGAAGAAACAATCTTTTATATCTATTACTGCCAATTTCCAATTTTGTGGGAGCATGGTAGGCGAAGGCATCCCAGGTTGGAGAGAGCCCATGTCTTCAATCACGTTGTTGATTTCTCTGAGGTCCTGGAGGAGCCTCCACTTGTCCTTCCCCGGCTTCTGGATGATGAAAACCGGGGAGTTCCAAGGGCTGGTTGTCTCTACAATGTGGCCTTTGGTCAACTGCTCCTCCACGAGCTCTTCAAGCACCTTTAATTTTTGCTTTGAAAGCAGCCACTGTTATACCCCCACTGGTGAATCTGTTTTCCAATTCAGCTTGTGGGTAGGGTGCTCCTCAGTGGCCACCGCCCAAAAATCCTGTGAGGGGTCTGGGATGTCAATTGTGACCCCCCACTGGGCCATCAGGTCTCTCCCCAACAAGGGTTCCTCATAATCTAAAACAAAAGGGCGTAAACTGGCCAATTGCCCTTTTGGCCCCTTAATTTGAACCACACTGATTGTTTGGCCAATTGCATTCCCCCTATACCTTGCACGTGTCCCGCCACGTTTTCCAAGGCCCAATGTGACAGCCAATGCTTGGTAGTCAAGATCGTCACGTTCGCCCCCATGTCTAGGAGGCCAGTGATGTTAAGGGCCTCCCCACCCACACTCAACTCACATGCCACCTGGGGCTTTGCCTCTGTGATGTTGTATACTGGACAAGCTGTTGGTATGCTGTCTCCTGGGCGCTCCCAGGTGGGTATGATTTGGGCAACTATTTGTCCTTTTGGTAAGAATGTTGGTGGGTGGATGCATTGTAGCCAGAGAACGAATCTCTCGGGATTGTTGTCGAGTGTTCCCGGGAGGATTTCGATCTCTTGTGGAGTGTATTTGCAGTCCCCCACAATGATGAGCTTACCTTTGACCCTTGGCCAATTGCCCTGCTCACCGTTGTCGACCGACACCAATTTCCAATCATCGTCTTTCAGGTGCAAACCCTCTGTGAGCCGTAACCTGCAAGGTGTATAGTTAGAATCCGTTGTCAAAATTGGTTTTGCAATGCCATGGTCTGTGTGAGTCATTTCCAGTAAGTTCTTTGTGCTGTTACCCCAAAGGGGGTAAAGGCAGCTTTTCCTTCTTTTTCCCTTGGCTCCCTCCCCCTTCCCCTTCTGCCCGGTCCACCCCATTTTTATCATAACACAGGGTGGACCTGTACTCCCCCTGTAGTTATTTTGTGAGGGTTTAAACCCTCTCCCTTTTTCCCCTTCTCCTCCCCTTTTTTGTTTTAAAATTCTCCAAATTCTTTCTTAAGGGGGCATAGGGAGGACCAGTGCCCCAATTTCCTGCACAGAAAACATTTTTGGGAGCCTTGAACAGAAGGCTTCTTCCTCGTGGTCGATGTTTCTCGGAAGCCTTCAGCTTCGATGGTTGCAGCGTGTTGTAATTTGGGCCGCTGTCCGGTGCAGGCACTCATAAACAGGACTTTTACTTGACATACCTGGAGCATGTCCTGTAAGATGGGTACAGGGTTGTCCTGGTTTGGAGACAAATTTGGGGGAAACCCCTATATAGGATCCCTCTGGGAAGCAAACCCAAGTGGCCCCTCCCTCCGACCAGTCCGAAAAAAAAACCTCTTTGGAGAAAAGTGGAAAAAACTATTTTACTAAACAAATAAAGTGCATACAAGTATAAAGAATGAATAATATGGAACAATAAAACCTCTCCTTCTGGAGTGAGATGGCAAATTGAGAAAGTCCTTGCCGTGGGTGGAGCTCAGCTCTCTCTCAGTCTCTCATCAGTCCCAGTCCCTCCGGCGCTGCTGGAAAATGCCAAGGTCCAGGCCCCGGTGGGCCGCAGGTGCAGCCCCCAGTGCTCCCCTGGGTTTTCTGTCCAGAGCAGGTTTAAACAGTCCCAAGAAAAAGGAAAGAAAACAACAGTCCAGGGAATTTCTCTGCCCTAGCTAGCTGAAACGAACTAAAAGCAAAAAAAAAAAAAATCTCTGTCCTGCAATCTATCCAAGCCTCCGCCAAACACCCCGTTCGCAGAAGAATGCGGAGGAGTCAGGCAGTTTTCTCAAAACAAACTCCGCGCTTCTCCTTGCTCTTAGAACCAGTCTTAAAGGCACAGAACTCAATAGACAGCACAAACAGAACAGACGGTTTGGGATACAAGCATCATAAAGTTACCCTAGGACAAGGGTCTAGGGGAAGAGTTAAGATTGCAGCACGACACAAATAATTTGAATTTGAAAATGCAATCTCCCCTAAAATGCACTCTTGTGCCCCTTCACTTTTAACTTGGATCTCGATGGCCCTGGAGAGCCTCTCCACAAAATCTGTAAAAGATTCACTTTGGCCCTGTCTTATTTTTTGAATATTGTAGTACTCGACCATGGGGCTGCATTGTAAAAAATGCGGTTAAGGCTGCCTCTTTCACCACATGGAGGCACTTCTGGGGTATGGCAACTTGATCAGTTGCCTCCATCCAATGCCCCTCACCAGCGACATGTTCAAAAGTGAGGGGGTTCCCATGACTATCCATCCTAGTCTCCATGTTGTCCAGGAGACCTGGCAGGGCATCCCTGAGCAGCTGCTTCCATTCTCCCTCCCAAAGCCTATACTCTGTGGAGTTAAGCAGGCAAGAAAACAGCTGCTTTAAATCAGCAGGGAGTGTTTCAGCCCATGATAGATCTGCCTTCAAAAGACCCTGGAAGTATGGACTATCCTTTCCATATCCCTTATGGGCTTTACACAGATCTCTGGTGGTGGCCTGTGGGAACGGGTGATAAATGGCTCTGATGTTTTGGCCTCCGCGGGAATTTCAGTAGGTAATAGGGGCAAGGGTAGGGATGGGGTGGGGGGGGAGGGCGGCAGCCCCATGAAGTCGGGCTCTGGCTCATTAACTTCCGGGTTTGGACCGTGGGAACTGGAAGGAGCAGCGTGGGAATCGGGACCCCATGACGGCTGCCTTCCAGTGGCGGGGGGCGGTTTGGCTGGGGATGATGTCATCCAGGAGTAGGCCTGATGGGAGGGGGGGCCCGGGGAAGCGAGCGGGGCAGAGTGTGGCTGCGAAGGGGCACCTGGCTGCGCGGCCGCGAACGGGCCGGCGGTGCCGGTCCACACCGCCACGGACGGGGCGGCGTGGCCCCGCGGAGACACGGGCAGGGCGGGGAAAGCGACATCACCGAGATTGGGCGAGGCAAGTGGCGCGGGGGGGGAACCGGGTCTGTGGGCACAGCGCGGGCGCGGCGGCTCCCGGGGCTGGCCTGGCATGGCACGGCCGCGGCGTCACGGGGAGAAGGGGGGGTGAGGGGCTGGGAGGGGGGGGGGGGGCGGGTCGGCAAGGTGCCGCAGGGATGCCGCATCACCAGGATAGGGGGGAAAGAGGGGCTGGGAGGGGTTAAGGGCGGGATCAAAGGAACCGCCGGAAGGACTGGGAGATGGAGACGGCCTCGCCACGCGGCCGCCGCCATCTTGTGGCAGGGGAAAGGGGGACCCATGTTGTAATTCTGTTTCCCCATTAACTGAAAACCGAACTTGGGGTTTTTGAACTGGGAAACGGGGGGACGGGGAAGGCTCTCGGGCAATCTGGCCCGGTCTGCCCGAGAGATCCCGCGCAGCTCGGGCTGGGGGATCAGAGAATTCCGAAGAAGCCTGAGCTAGCAGGCTGATCTCCTGCTGCTTCCTTCAGAATACTTTTCCGGGGATAAGGGGATTGGGGCGGAGGGGCAGGGGAACCGGGCGGGGGGCCTTTCGCACCCTGGTGGTTTTTGCATTCCCTTCTGAGACTTTATTGCCGAACACAGCTGCGCTGCTAAATTAAAATATTTCAGAGCGTCTCTGTCTCCCGACCCAGCCAATTGAGTCATTTTCCTACTTACAGCACCCCAAAATTCGGCGCTGACAATCTGGTCGGGGGACACTCGCGGAAAATGTGAATAAAGCCAGCGAACTA
>JANEHK010000076.1:1516627-1543556 GCA_025960845.1 Tachycineta bicolor | reverse complement strand
GGCCTTGCTCTGAGCTGCCAGGCTGCAGCTCGTGGCAAGGCCTCACATCCCTTACAATAAACCCAATCTTCTAAAACCTAACTGCAGAGATCTCTCGTCTACGTGTATATACACCGTCCTGGAGTCCACAGCAGCAGCGGAAAAAACAATTTCTACACTGCAGGACAGACTTTTTTTTTTTTGCTTTTAGTTCGTTTCAGACAGCTAAGGCAGAGAAGTTCCCTGGACTGTTTTTTTTCTTTCCTTTTTTTTTGGAACTGTTTAAACCTGCTCTGGACTGAAAACCCAGGGGAGCACTGGGGGCTGCACCTGCGGCCCACCGGGGCCTGGACCTCAGCATTTTCCAGAAGCGCCGGAGGGACTGGGACTGATGAGAGACTGAGAGAGAGCCGAGCTCCACCCACGGCAAGGGCTTTCTCAATTTGCCATCTCACTTCAGAAGGAGAGGTTTTATTGTTTCATATTATTCATTCTTTATACTTGTATGCACTTTATTTGTTTAGTAAAATAGTTTTTTCCACTTTTCTCCAAAGAGGTTTTTTTTCGGACTGGTCGGAGGGCGGGGCCACTTGGGTTTGCTTCCCAGAGGGATCCTATACAGGGGTTTTCCCCCAAATTTGTCTCCAAACAAGGACACCACTTAAAAATTAAAATGGTTAATAATGCATCAAACTGATGGGGGGTTGGCTATGTGAAGAAGCTCAGTTTTGCTTGGGGATGGCATCATTTGTAGTTACTGGGGGCAGGGAGCACTACAATCCAGATTCCCTGCTTTTACCCCTACCCTGTACACCTTTATGCCACACTGATGCCCCAACTCTTTTTGGATGATTTCTGTAATTGTTCAATATCCCACTGGCCAAATCAGGAGGTAGAAGTTGGCTAAACTGTTCAACTGGTCCCTGATGCATCCATCTTCACAGTCAGGGTCTCCTGCACACTCAGCTTCCCTGTGCGTATTCCAATATCTCTATCACTGTCTCTTCCCAAGGTTTAATTTCCTAGGAAAAGCAGCAGGGCACTGCAGAGCTGAGGAACGCCAGCTTAGAAATTTTCCTTTCTGCTTCTGCACCTTGCATTGACATTTATCCAGGAAAATTTCATTTTACCCTGTTTTTTTTACTCGGCTGCCACTTAGTGGCAATGCAAAGTCATAGCACAAACAAATCCACAGCCTGCAAATCCAACTGGTATTCCAGTGACTCTTTCCAGGGCTGTGGGAATTACTTGCTCAGTCATTTACTTTTCACCCAACACCCTTTCCACAGGTTATGAGTAATGTTACAAAACGCCATCTCACTGGAGAACGCATTAAAAATATCACAGCCATTATGAAGGTAGCATCCACCTTGCAGTGCTTTTCATTCCTAAAAGAAGGTTGGTGGTGTCCAGTACGACCTGCAGGGGGCTTCCAAATGTCACGTTGGAGGTGCTCACATGGCCTTCAGCCTCTGGTAAAGCAGACACAGAATTGCAGGTGGGTCTGCTGCTGCTGTGATGCCCCCTGAGAGGGGTCTGTCTTCAGGGGGGAAATAAACAGGAGGTTCTTGCCAGAAGACTAAACTTGTGCAAATCTCAGTGAGCTGTTTCATAAACCCCAGCACTGTTTCTCATGGGGATTCCTGGCAAGAGGTGAGGACATGTCCAAGCTCCTCCTTGCCTACAGTGTTGTGGCTGTTCCTCTGAAGCAAAACAGCTCCATTTTCAAGTTTCTGCTGAAATGTCAACATTTCCTAAGGAAACAGTGAAAATAAATCACGTCATTGTGACTTTACAGGGGACAATAACAGCAACAGATAATTATCACCCCAGGGCAGAATCTTAAAAAGCCAAGTGAGACTTTCAAGAAAAGAAACTTGCATGTTTTCTGCAAAGGCTCTATGCTCAATCTGGCATCCCTAAGACACACCAACTTTCATTTCCATAAGTTTCATTTCTCTCTCCATAATTGCACTGGAGATATCAAAAAGAACTATTTTTTTGTATTCTCCACGGAGGTGAAACAGAAGGAGCTGAAATTACAGTGTATTGGAGCCTTCACATTGCAAATGTTTGAAGTTTCCCTTTTTTTCTTTTCTTTTATAATCTGCATTGATTGCTGTCAAGACAAATTTCTTGCTGTGAAATAGAGGTAAGTCCTTGTAACCAGACCCTGAACACAAAGTGGCAGTCACATTTTCTAATTAAAAAAGAAAGAAAGGAAAAACACACAAGGATTTGTTTTGTTTTGTTTTTTTTGTTTTAAGGCAATATTCAAGCCTCACCTAAGCCCTCAATTTCACCTCTCACTCTAATCACAATTGCTGCAGAGGTACATATTGCAAAGTCACCTAAAGGACTCTCCTGCACCTGGAAGCATCTCTTGTGCAGTAACACAGCACACACCACAGCCCTGGCAGCAGCATTCTGGCAGGATAGGGTAGCAATGGCTCCTGCCTTTCGCTCTAACATCAAGTGGATAAAGGACATCTCAGCTCCATTTCCCTGCAGTACTTGAACTCCTTTGGATCCCTTGTCACACCAGGACCAGGTTGCAGCTCTGCTTTGCCCTGCATAGCTTAAAATGTCATCCTGGGGAGAGGAAGAGAAGCCCTCCCCATCCATGCACAGAGGTGCTCTGGATCTTTAGGTCTTGCTCTCTGCGTGTGTGTGGGCTCCTCATCTTGCCCACAGGACCACAGCAGCACCCTGTAGCAAAGTTAGAAATAGGTTGGAAGAAGATTTTTTTTTTTTTTTTTTTTTGCCATGGATTTTTTTACTAAGAATTTTAATTGTATTTCAGATTAGTTCAGCTGTTGACAGCAGTTGGCATCCCATTTGAACAGCTCTACCTACACTGGCATTAAGAAGAAATGTCTACTTTTCATACCTCTGCACTTTAAGCTGTGTTGCAGGAATCCAGCTTTTCAAAGCCTGAGTCTGCCTAGGCATTTAGATCCTTTTTCATCCACTTTATCAATTATCTCCTTGAGGCACTCACTGGTGGTCAGCTCCCAAACATCCCACCCACCAGCCTGTCTGCAGCCCAGGGGACTGGAGCAAAACTTGGCTCTGGAGTCCATTTCCTCTCTGCTTTGTGATATAGCACAGATGAACATCTAGCAGGGCAATCTGCTGATAAACAATGCATAACAAAACCCTATCTCTTCACAGCTTCCATGACTTTGCTGGACTAATTTCCAAAATTTTTTACTCACTTAGAACCATAAGAAAGAATCAGATGGGGTGTCTTGCCTGGTGCAGCTGGACACAGCTTCACAGCCAGCTATACCTAAGAGGAAGCAGGGAAAAGTTTTTCTAACAATTACATGTAGTTTACTTGGCCTAGGAAGATCCCTTTGACAGGTAGCTTCAGGAACAGGTAATATTAATTTGCTCCTTAGCAAGGAAGAGAGTAATAACATGGAATCAAGAAATATAAACACTGAGTAAAACCAAATCACCTAAGTGGGGCAAAACACCAGAAAATTGTCTGATGGGGGTCACTACATTTAAGACAGAACTGGTTACTGGGGAGGAGGATGCTCTTGACCTAAAGATACTTTGCCTTCTTTGGGAAGATACTTCAAAACAACCCCTGGCCCTGCGGATTTTTCCTTGTCTGGGCACTGAGGGGCAGAATCACTGGTACACCCTGGGAATGCACTTGCAATGCCCGTTTCATGCTCCCAATGCATGTTCAAAGTTCAAGGCACTTTGTAGGTGAGAGAGATGCCCCTGGCCAGCATCCCAGAGCAACAGGCTCAGCAGGACAGCACTTTTTCCTTTGAGATAATATATTAGGGAAAATGGGATAACTGCATTTTTGTCAAAAGAGTGACATTAAAATTCTACTGTGCTAGACTTGCCTTGCTCAGGGCAAGGAACTTTTTTGACAGGTGAATAAAATATCATTAGTTTTTCCACTGTCATCAATCATCAAAGTGAAGGCTGGGTGACTAACCTCTCTAGACAGTCCAGGGCACTGCATTAGCCCCTGGTTTCTAAAGAAGCAGAGAGGCGCCAAGACAGGAGGCTCCCTTTATATCAAAATGCACAGGAGGCAGGCAGCTAAAACCTCTCCCCAACTTTGACGTTTTTCCCTGTGTTAGAAGCTGACAACAGCATTGAAATGGAGATTTCACATTGTCACTCCAGCTTTGCACAACTATTTGTGGCCAGGTAGCTCAGGCTGGGCTAGATATTGTATTGAGGCATTGCTGAGAGCACAGCATAAGTTAAGGAGAATGACAAATCTGAAGCTTTTTTCTAAAGGTCACACACTTGAAACTTCTTTCACATTTGTGTGAGTTCATTTACTTCTAAAAAAAAGAAAAATCTTCGCAACAAAGAAAAATGGACAGAAATCTGTCCCTGAGACTCCCATGGCCATAAACTTCCAAAGCTATTTTGATTTCAATAGAAGAATAGGAGACACTGCCATTGAAAATGCCATTGATATTGTAACAGATCATTGCCTAAATAGACCATAACAGCCCCCATTTCAATGGCTACTGAGAAACGCATTAACCCCATCCCGTCTGAGCGCCTGCACAATCTCTGCATAACACATCAAAGGAGGCACACCAGATAGTATGAATTTTGCACCCTTTTTTTGCCCGTCAGCTCCTCTGAGCTTCCCTGTCCCTTTCCTTTTCCACACTGTATCAGAGTGAGCTGCAAGGGCAAATCCTTTTAAGCACAGACAGAAAACCTGGGATTAGTACATTGTCTCATCTCCCCAGCCCCACTCCTCAAACCACCCAGGAGAAGGCAAAGCCCTCCCCAAAGGTCTGGGGCTCTGGGGAAATTGAAGTGCCAACAATTAACAAAAAATTATAAAGAGATATATATGTGTGTGTGTGTGGATATTTATTTATATATATATTTATACATGTATATCTATCTATCTATCTATCTATCTATCTCTATCTTTTCATTCCCAGTGGACCAAGCCCCCAAACCCTTCCAACTCTGAAAGGACTTTCAAGAAAAAGTTAAAACCAAAACACAAACAAAACCAAAAACTAACTGTGCCGGCTTGAAAGCAAAACCAGCGAGAGACTCCAAGTCAGAAAAACAATTTAATAGGGACTTATTAAAGAAATATGGGTATTGATCTAGTATCGATACCCAACTGTGACAGAAACTCTCTAACAGTTTAAAGTTAGAAAGTGTATGTTTATTACAGCCGGGCAGCACAGCAGGATATTTCCCTAATTCGCACTGCGAAATTCACAGGTAATTACAAAGCCTTTTATTTACAAAAGTGTTGAATATCCAAAATACAAATGCATATTCATCCCCCTGTCACCTCCCATTCCTCGCTTCGTATGCTAATTGGCAAAAAGGCTATTAAGCATGTGTACTTTGTCTCCTAAAATGAGTCAGGGGTCTATTCTGGGGAGGGGTCACCCAAAATGAGGAAGTAAGATGAGTCTTCCTCGTCCTGACCTTTCTACTTTTTCAATGCATTCATGACAAATGGATCCTTGGTAGAACGTACAGTTTCCTGTGTTCAATGGGTCCTTTAAGCAGGAAATCTGCAGCTATCTTATGTCCTATTTACCACATTTTGTTTTTCATTACAAGCACAACTACATAAACATAAACCTGACAAGAAATGAGTTACAAGATCTGGCGTAGCTTATCTAAGATCCAGCTTCTGTTAACTGTGAACAGAGATTACCTATCTACTTCAGCTAATTCAGCAACTTATTATCTTAACTTTCCTAAAAATCCTTAGTTCCTCAAAATTAACGTCTCATTAGAAAAAAAAAAAATTAAAAAAAAAAATGCAATAGTACAAAAGATCACTGACAGAGTCAGAATACAACCTGATACCCTGTGGTGGTGGTGGTAGCAGTCCAGATGAAGTGGTCTTGTTGAAGCAGTGATCCCATAGAAAGGTCTGGTAGCTCTTATCCTCTGGGAATCCAGTGAGTAAGGCTACCTGTGCTGTCCCAAATCCCAGTTTATACCCAGGTGGGAGTGCTTGGCTCTTCCCCCTGGGCGGAGCATATCACAATAGGATGATATTCTATGAGTCATGCAATGGGTCCTTGATTGCCCATTAAACAGAGGTAGCTCTCTGAGGGAGTTACCTATGAGACATGCAGCAAGGCATTGATGGCCCATTAACAGAAGATAGTCTGGAGGGAGGGGGCAAGAGAAACACTGCCCTACCTAGTTTCAATAGCTCATGTAGATGGTGATAGAATACATACTTTGGGCACATCTTACACTGTAACCTAGGACTCTAACCAAACAAACCCCCCTCCCCCCCCCCAAAAAAAAAAAAAAACAAAAAACAAACAAACAAAAAAAACCCCAATCAACCAACCAAAACCAAAAACCCCAATAGTACTTTTTTCTTAACTGCACTTCTTCTCTTACAGACCCAGGGAGGCTATTGCAGTAGATGCTTATTAAGCTCCTGTTTGAGGTTACTCATTTATCTTGTTCTTAAGCTCTTTGCCATGTCCTACCACTGGGATCTCCTGAAATATTAAGGTAAACATCTTTCAAAAAGCATTGTGCCTCACTATCAGCTTGACTTACAGATCCTGGGGAGACAAAGAATAAAAACAGGTTTCTTTTGAATAAAAGGATTATTTCCATAATGTTCCACATTAATTAAATTCAATCATTTAATTCTATACTAATTGAATCTGGGGCCACATTTGCCATTGCTTAGCATGGGTCATATGCCAGGCTAACCAGTGCTGGCTTACAGAGTATCCCCCTGCCTTTCCTGTGCCACACTGCTCTGGGTTTGTGACATTCTCTCTTTACTTCTTAGGCACGTGCATATAGGTGTTACATACATGTGCATGAATAAATATAAATATAAAATGCAAAACTCCCTAAATTTCTTCTTATTCAATCATTTATCTTGAGTTTCTCCAGGCTGATTTTTTTCTACCAAACACTACCCTGTTATACTCCAGCTGTTTATTGTTTCATTGACTTTAAAAGTTCTTTGCTACAGTCCTGCAGTCTTTTATACAGAGAAACATAGTTCAGAAACACAAGTGCTCCAGATTTTCATGGGGCATGGATATCTGGCACCAAGCCAAGATCTGTTTCCCTGCTGGAAGCCCACGGCCATGGCTCCAAGTCTCTGCTCAGCAATTTGCCACCCAAAAGGACCATGGGCCCACTGCCTGCTCAGATACAGGGACCTTTCCTGGAGCTTCCAGCTGTCACCAGACAGCTTTGAACTGATAATTGAAAAAGGCAACTACACTTTTTGCTAAGTTCTGCAGGCAGTGGAGGTCCTGGGGAGGACACTGACTGAGGATTCATTAATCCTAATGAAAGGATCAAGGGTTCTTTAATAATGCACATCTCCCTTAGGATCTCCCGGGGCGCTCTTCAGCTCCTTCTGACAGCCCAGGATGTGGAGCCTCTGGCAAGACCCTGACCACATTCCCCAAAAGGTCTGCAATGGGATCAAAGCTCTTTGCAGCCACAGGAAGATGGACTTGTGGCTTCTTAGGGAGGTGCCACAGAGTGATGAGGATGCTCTCAGTGCCTGATAAGGCAAATGCAGTGCAGGGGCAGGGAAGGATGTTCTTAGTGCCTGGTATGGCTGAGTGCAGCCCCCACACTGCAGCCACTTCACTCCTAAGGTCTGAGCAAGGTCAACAGGACACCAACTAGGATATTATTGTCTTCTTGCTTCTGGGGAGAGATGACTATATTTTCATTTCAATTCTATTATTCATGAGCCTTAATTACTTTTACTTTTTCATAAGATTTAAAGGCAAGTAGCCATCTTGGAAGCAAAAAGGGAACAGATTCAGAGTTGCCACAAAATGACTTCTATAACCCACTGTCCTGTTTCATGTGGCCTTGGGAGAACCCAGCACAATGAGAAGTAAAGCTATACTTTGCAGGGCTTCAGTGGCAATTTCCTCCCCATATGTTACGCAAGACACTGTTAATTTAGTTTGTCTATAATGAATTCTGTCATTATTCCAAACATCCATTCTCATGACCTAGTCTTATAGCACATCACCACCAAGTATCTTTTTTTGGCTATACAATCTCCCTGGGGAACTGAAAATTGTCTCTGTCTGCAGCACAACTATGCTGGGGAGCAGCCTGGAAAACAGATCCAAGATTATTCCTTTCTGTGTCAGTCATTTAAGCCTCTTGGTGTTAAAGTTGACATTTGTCTCTATGCTGTCTCAATAGGCCCTGCTGGCTGGGTTTCATTCAGTGCTCTGAGCAGGGGGAGAACTTGCCTTTTGTTTTACTTTCAGGCCATTATTGTGCCAAAGTATGAAGGGAGGGAGCTGAATAACCACAAAGAGGTGATGCAGGGAGATGCTTTCTGTCTCTGCTCTCAGCTTGCAAGAGCTGAGCTCTTTGGATGCCTTTCAAAGCCAGGAGAAGCCAAAAGCAATAATCCCCACCATGGGAGCAGGCAGGAAGGAAAGGTATCAAGTGTTGACCAGAAATGTCCCAGTGCAGGGTGTGGGATGTGGAGTTTCTTTATGAGACCAGACGACCGCCGATGGCAAAAGGAAAGAGTCTGCTCTCTCTCACCAGGTGGGATATAAGAGCTTTATTCTCGAGTCCTGCCCTGCCTGGCTGGAGCTCTTTCCCAGTGGCTCACCGGTGCCAGAGAGAGCTAGGCTCCGCCCATCCCAGGGCTTTTTCCCTGGGGGGGACGGGCCTAGAGGCAGGGACAAGCCACTGCCCAATCAGGGACAAGGTGGGAGTGGAACAGAGTTGGGTTACATTCCAGTGTGGGGGATGAGCCCAGCCGATCAGGAACAAACCACGTGATACAGAGAAAAAACATTACAAATCCGATGAAACACAATATAAACCCAATTAATGCATTACAACAGCAGGGGAAGTGCATTCCCCCACGGTGACATTGCTGTGAGCCAGAGCAGCCTCTGCGGGACCAGAAAAGAAGAATTTGAGCAGCCTCCAAGCTCTAGACCCACCTTGCTGCAGCAGAGTGGGGCAGCAAGGAAGGCTTTTTTTTGTCTGTGATAGGTATTTTGAGATAAATTCGTGTTCTATATGTTATAAACTATAAACTGTATTACAAGAAGAGGGTCTCCACCAAGCTGTGGAAGCTCTCCTGTTTGCTGAGACTGATTTGCAACTGTAGAGACTCCAGACAATAGCAGGGCGAAGCCCAGATTAGCAACCAAAAGGAATGGCCAAACAGGAGATGTCCCATCCATCAAGGAAGAGCCACCTGCCTTCGGTGATTAACCCATGATACCAATCTAGAAGAGGAAGACCAAGAAATGTCACCATCAGCATCCCAATGCCGACTTCTCGGAACCTCATTCAGGCATCCAACTCTGCTGGGAAGGAGCATTCAGGACCAAGCGGCCAGAGAAAGAAAACTCATGAATATATGTTTCAGATACAAACTAACAATAAAACTGCCTCCGGGGAGAAAAACTGTATAAAACCTGCCCACTGGATCTAGGCAATCGTGAACGGGAGAGGACTGGTTCATTTGTGACCATCTCTACGTTCACTCAACTTCGATAACCCGGGATCGAGGTTGTCTCTTTTATTGTGGCTATTTCAGATTGTTATTATTTTTAAAATGGCAAAATAAAATTACTTTATATTAAATTGGCTATTGATTTGTCCATAACAGTTGGTGCCGTGACTCGGATACAATCTCGGTGCTACGGGATTCCATCTATTCAGGGGGCGCCCCGCTGATTTCAGTGGCCTGACTGAGTGGGAAACCCCGTAGAACCAATTGTATCATGAACCACTTTAGGCCAGAGCCACAATAAAAGAAGGAGGGTCAGATTCAATAGCTCTCGGAAAACTCAGGGAAGACTAGGAAGTCTTCAGGAGCTGCGGCAGTTATTTTTACTCGTAAAATTCTACGTGCACAAAGAGCCCATGCAATAAAAAGGAACTGTAAGTATTGCTGGTTGAGTAGGTGTGATTGAGCGTGTGAGTGAGACGTGATATTATCACAGAATGAGAGTGGACCCCACGGTTGCAGTTCCACTCTCCCACGAGGGACATGGTTGGTCAAGGGGGAAGCATCCGCAACGGGATAAAACTCATCTCGTGCGTAAAACCCGAAACTCAGGGAGTTCGGGGGATCAATCACAGAAAGTCAAAAGGGAAGGGACGTTCTTTGGAGTTCAGGAACTGGTAAACCTTTTGGCTTAGGACTCGGTGAAGTCCGGAACGGGGAGGAGGAGAGAGAAAAAGAGAGAGAGCTCATTACCGGCTGAAAACCCGCAGAGCAGTTCACTGAAGAGGTAAGTAATCCAGTAATTTAGACCCCACTTAAGTTAAAAAGTTCAGGTAAAGAACTTAACTTGGTTCAGGTAGCCAAGGGAAAACACAATGCAGAATCTCTTAAAGGTAAGTGAATTTCGAAATCTAAGAAAAGATGGGACAGAAAAAGAGCAAACCCCAGAAAAAGACGCAGGGAAAACATATGTTAGAAGAAGAGAGCGGTGCTCTCGAAATTCCACAAGATAGTCCATTGGGATGGATGTTAGAACACTGGGAGGATTGTCCTGAAAGGAGGAAAAGGTCCAAAGAAAAAATGATATATTATTGTATCGAAGTTTGGGGAGGTAAGGAAATAAGAAATCATGTAATCTGGCCCAAGTTTGGTACTTTTGAGAAATGGACCTGCAGAGCTTTAAGCAATCATGTAGATGAAAAGAAATCTAAGGATAAAGATGAAAAGGATTATGCCAAACTATGGGAAGAATCAGGGATACAATTGTTCCCCATAAAAGCTAAAAAGGAAAGCGCACCCCAGAGGGACACCTGGGACCCCCTAGATTATCTTCCACACCCATATTTTACACCCATCCAAGCCCAGGTCCCTCCATCCGCCCCACCGGGGCTTGTGCTTCAGCCCACACCAGCACAAGCCCCTGATGAAATTCTCTTACAGGATTCGCAGCCCCTTTCACAATTACCACCCCTACTCTCACCACAAACTCTAGAAATCCCGTCAGTGCACAATCCCATTTCGCCCTCCCCACCGACTTCCCCACAAGCCCCACTTCCCTTACCTCACCCCCTAGAGATTTCGCCCCCACAATCCCTGGGACTACGGCTCTGACAAGTCTGTGCGCAATCCCAGGGACTAATTTCCTCCTGGCCACCAGAAATTCTACCTTCCACAGCACAGACATTTGTTTCCCCACCCTTGCCGCCTATTCCCCAGCCCCAGCTGGCCCTGCACCCAATAGAAACCAGAAAGCAAGTTACAGCAGGCTCTCCCCGGGCAGCAGAACGAGACATAAGACTAAGAAAACTTGAGAAAATAGATAACTAGCAGGAAAAAGGATTACGAGAATTATTGAGGGAAGCTCAAAAAGTTTATATGAGAAGGGATGAGGAGAACCAGAAAATACAGGCAAGAATACTGGTTACAGCTGTCAAAGAAGTTCAGAGGCAAGAACGTTCTCGAGCCACGGAAGAACAAAGCAGGACTGTAATACTCAGAGAAGACAGTTTGTTCTTCCCAGAAAGAGCAGAGACACTCAAAGGCAACTCTCAGACTGTTTTTATTGTAAAAAGAAGGGACACCTTAGAAAGGATTGTAAAATAAGGATGAGGGATGAAAAGATTTTTCAAGAAGATTAGGGATGTCAGGGGATCTTTATTTTAGGGACCAGGACATTGAACGAGCCCTTGATAAAGTTAAAGGTGGGTACCCAAAAACAAGTAATAACCTTTTTGGTAGATACGGGAGCAGAAAAAAGTACAGTGCAAAAATTACCGTTAGGATGTTTTAAAAGTGATGAAAAAATGATGGTAATAGGTGCAAAGGGAGATCCTTTCAAAGTACCTGTTATCAGAGATGTAGAAATAGAATCTGAAAATAAAAGATGCCTAGGAAATCTGTTATTAGTAGAAGAAGCAGACTACAATTTATTAGGAAGATATATGATTATAGCTCTAGGAATAAATTTGGCTGTAAAGGATTCACAATTAATAGTAAGTTTATGCAAATTGACTACCAGACATGAGAATAAAATTGATCCTAAAGTATGGTTTTCATCAGAGAAAGCAGGAAGACTGGATATAGACCCTATAAAAATAGAAATAGAAAGACCAGAGGATCCAATTACAATTAAACAATATCCTATTTCTATGGAGGGGAGAAAAGGGTTGAAACCGGTGATAGATGACCTAGTAAAAAAAAAAAAAAAAAAAAACAAAAAAACAAAAAAAAACAAACCCAAACATTAGAACCATGTATGTCAAGGCACAGCACTCCCATCTTAGCAGTAAAAAAGGCAGATCGGTATCTCGGTTTGAAAAGACAAATGTCTGCTAGGGAGAGGGCAGGCCTCTCTAGGAGTAAGAAATTTAAATCCTTCCCTCCGTGTTATTATAATTTGGAAGATTAAAAAAACCTTTTCAGTCAGAGCTATGGGGAAAGGAATAACAGTCCTTTACTAGTAACTATAACAGGACAGACAAACAACAACAGCAATTATAATAATAGTAAAACAGAACCAAGAACCCCGAGGGCAAACGGTGGAAACTCCGGCGCTGATGGCTGGAAGCGGTGGATTGTCCTCGGCAAGCAGGGGGGTGTCCTGGGAGGCGAAGCCAGCAGTGCCGGAGAACCCGCAGCGGCTGGACCCAGGCTGACCCAGAATCCAGCAAGGCAGCGAAGAAGCTCCGAATTCCTGGGCGCTCCAACAGATGATAGAATTCCCAGGACCAGACTCCTCCATTAGCCGTGGACTCCACGCAGCTACCAGTTGCCCAACTGTCCTCCCCGGAAAACCGAGAGCAGATGAGTCCACCACCCTCAGCTCCCAGGAGCCTTTTCCCTCCCCCAAAACTAAGTGATCAACTCCCTTTGTCTGGGTTGAGCACCCTTTAACTATCAATATTTAGTCTCCTAGCAACTTATGGGGGGGGAGGGAAATTCCACAGGAAAACTTAACCCTCAACAATGGGAGTTACAGGTTGGTTCAAGACCTTTGAGCTATAAATGAAAGAACCAAGACCTGATTTCCGGTGGTTGCAAACCCATACACTCTTCTGAACCTAATTTCCCCAGAAGATGTTTGGTACAGTGTAATAGATCTGAAGGGTGCCTTTTGGGCTTGTCCCCTAGCTGAGAAAAGAGAGATTACTTTGCCTTTCAGTGAGAAGATCCTGAGACAAATAGGAAACAACAATTCAGATGGACTTCTCTTCCTCATGGGTTTGTGGATTCTCCACATTTGTTTGGACAAGCTCTTGAGCAATTATTGAGTCAATTTGTGCCCATCAGAGGAACCAAATTATTACAATATGTTGATGATTTGTTAGTAGCAGGACCAAAAGAGGAGGAGGTAAGGGAAAGCACTATAGCACTATTAAATTTCCTGGGAGACAAGGGATTGAAAGTTTCTAAATCAAAATTGCAATTCACAGAATCTGAGGTGAAGTATTTGGGAGACTGGATTTCCAAAGGGAAAAAGAAACTGGACCCTGAGAGGGTGGCAAGTATCGTTGCCTTACCTTCTCCACAAACAAAAAGGGAAATTAGGCAAGTATTGGGGCATTTGGGGTACTGCAGACAGTGGATTGAAGGGTATAGTGAAAAGGTAAAATTCCTATATGAAAAACTAACAACTGATAGATTGAAATGGACAGAACAAGATGAACAGGGATTCAAGATATTAAAAGAAACACTGGTAACCGCTCCAGTGTAAAGCCTCCCTGATGTGAAAAGACAGTTTCAGTTATTTGTGGATGTTAGTAATCATATTGCTTATGGTGTTCTAACTCAGGACTGGGCAGGGATTAAGAAACCTGTGGTACACCTGTCTAAGCTTCTAGATCCTGTGAACAAAGGATGGCCTACTTGCTTACAAGCAATTGTGGCAGTTGCACTATTGGTAGAGGAAGCAAAAAAAAGTGACATTTGGAGCCCCATTAGTAGTATATACTCCTCATAATGTGAGGAGCATTTTACAGCAGAAGGCTGATAAATGGCTCACAGATGCCCAGCTCCTAAAGTATGAAGCTATTTTGATTCATTCACCCAGGATGGAATTATGAACCACCACTGCTCAGAACCCAGCCCAGTTTCTGTTTGGTGAAACATTAGAGAAACCTACTCACAGCTGTGCAGAGATAATAGAGCTTCAGACAAAGATAAGGCCAGATTTGGAAGAAGAAGAATTTGAAGACGGAGAGAAATGGTTTGTGGACGGGTCAGCCAGAGTTGTAGAGGGGAAGAGAAAGTCAGGATATGCAATAGTAGATGGTAAGTCAGGAAAGGTAGTGGAGTCAGGTCCTCTGAATGTTAGTTGGTCAGCACAAGCTTGTGAATTATATGCAGTATTACGGGCATTAAAGAGGTTAAAAGGAAACAAAGGTACTATATTTACAGATTTGAAATATGATTTTGGGGTAGCTCATACCTTTGGGAAAATTTGGGAAGAAAAGGGTTTAATTAACACTCGGGGATGAGGGTTAGTTCATGGGGAAATAATAAAACAAATTTTGGAGGCTATTAGAGAGCCCAAAGAAATCTCCATCGTGTATGTAAAAGGACACCAGGTAGGGATGCAATTTCAAATTAGGGGAAATAACCTAGCAGACAAGGAAGCAAAAAGAGCAGCATTACTCATGGTAAGTATACCTGAGGTTAGGGAAAATGAGATTCAAGAGTATCCCCCATGTACTTCAAAAAGAGAAACTGAAGGATATGAGAAAATAGGAGGAAGACTAGAGGAAGGGAGGTGGAAGCTGTCTGATGGGAGAGTACTACCCAAGAGCTGTGCTAGAAAGATCTTGAAGAGATTGCACCAGCAGACTCACTGGGGGGCTCAATCCCTCGCAGATCAATTTTTAAAATTCTTTGGGTGTAAAGGAATTTATGAATTAGCAAAACAAGAGGTGCACGGGTGTATGATCTGCCAAAAAGTTAATTGAGCCAGATCAAAACAAATTGCCTTGGGAGGACGCTTCATAGCCTATTGTCCATTTGAAAGGATCCAGGTGGATTTCACTGAATTACCAAAGGTAGGAAGATATAAATTCTTATTGGTAATAATCGATAAGTTAACTCACTGGGTTGAGGCTTTCCCCAGTGCAAGGGCTACAGCTCAGGCAGTATCAAAAATTTTGTTAGAAGAGATTATACCCCGATATGGAATAGTAGATCATATAGATTCAGACTAGGGGACCCATTTTACCTCAAAAATAATAAAACAAACAGCAGAGGCTTTAGGAATTTGATGGCAGTATCACATCCCATGGCACCCACAAAGCTCAGGACAAGTAGAGAGAATGAATCAAACATTAAAAGCCCAACTATCAAAACTAATGTTAGAAACAAAAATGTCCTGGGTAAAGTGTCTTCCTTTAGCGCTTTTAAACATCAGAACTATGCCACACTCCGAAACTGGGCTGTCACCATTTGAGATGTTATATGGGATGCCTTACAAACACGGGATGCCAGTGGGGCATCCCCAAATAGAAGACAGCCAGTTTCAACCTTACCTAATAGCTATAAATAAGAACCTGCAGAACTTGCAAAAGCATGGACTGATAACTCAGAGCAACCCTTTAGGGTTTGCTATACATAAAATACAACTGGGAGACAAGGTGTTAATCAAAACCTGGAGGGAAGTCCCACTGACACCTCATTGGGAAGGTCCTTTTCTTGTCCTCCTCACCACAGATACAGCTATTAGAACAGCAGAAAAAGGTTGGACTCACGCATCACGGGTGAAAAAGATCGAGCTTCAGGACTGCACCCTGGAGTGGAAAGTGTCCTCTTCTCCTGGAGACTTAAAGATCAAGTTACAGCGCCACCAAATGACAGAAGAAGACCAGATAAGTTGCAAGGAAAAGGATTGTGAATGTTTCCCATTTATTTACTTCAAATGTGCTTTGTGTAAACAAATCTGTGTAACCCACTGTAAAGGAGGATACAGACCTAAGGGCTTGTGTACCAAGTGTTTTGAAAAAGAGGAGGAGGAGACTATCCGTCTTCTAGTGCTTCCTACTCGGGCAGGTTTACTGGAGTTAGATTCTCCAGAGTGGTACTTACTATACAAAAAAGGTATAAGTGGAAAATTGGATGCAAAGGCTGAGGTCCTTGCAATCGAGTGCCGAAGGACCAATAAGGTACCCTGCAGAGCTGACACCGTCAAGCTATTGAGGTGAGGCATTATTAAGAGGAGGTTTGCGGTTTGGACCAGCACTAGGACCCCTGAAGAATATTCCTGCTGCCAAGAAGATGGTTTGCCTTGCCGCTGGCTGCTACCCTGTGGGTGAAGGCAAAGGCAGAGGAGTACACCAGTGGGGAATCCTGATAGTCCTGAGCCTAACCGTGTGCCAGGCGGGAGGGTTACATCCCAAGGATCCACTGAGGCAGAACCCCACCAATGAATGTGAGCAATGCCTGAAAGGGAAAATTGCCACAAGAATTATAAAATACCAAGCTAAGTATAACTGTCAGCCGGGTAAGGAGAATGGGTATTGTGTTTTCAATGGCACTCGATACAATTTATGTAAATTGGAAGAGGGGGTGATTTGCCACAACCTGAAAGCAATACCTAGAGATGGGCAGTCTGAGCTTATATTCAAGGGGAAAAAGCATCCTTCCATGCAATATACAAACGGGAGACTGGACATATACCAACCATCCCCATATGTAGCCAGTGTAACCAAACAGTGTGGATAGGAGGAAAAATTAAATCTACTTTTGTAGCATACTACCAAGTTAATAAATTATGTTATGATAAAGTTCAATTAGAAATGTGTAGTATGGGTAGAAAAATGTACTGGGTACGAAAGAACTTGAAACATGAAAAAGAGACATCACTAGGTAACGAACCTATCATACTCGATCTCCTTAGGAGTGATGATGATAGAATATGTCTACAATTCGATAAAACTTTTTGTTTTTCAAGGAATAAGAAAGGATTAGATCCAGAAAGTAAAATGGAATTGAGAGCTCAAGAACTGAAAAGGCAAGAATCAGAAGTAAGAAAGAAAAGAGTGGAACAAGAAAGATTAAAGACTCTGAGTGAACATTATGAGCACTTGGAAAAACAATACAGTGATTGGGGACTACCTGCCCCCAATCAGAACCTATTTATGGACTTAATGCAAGAAATTGCAACAGAGTTAGGTCTATCCAATTGCTGGATTTGTGGAGGGCTCAAATCAGCAGAGAAGTGGCCATGGAAAGGTGAGAGTTTAGCTCCTGAACAACTTTTAAAGTGGGATAATGCCCACATCTCAAAAATTATCCAAAGACCAGAAGGGTGGATGTTAGATGAAAGAATAATTGGAACTATTTGTATAAGCAGGGAAGGCAGAGAATATAATGAGTTGGTAGGATATACTCCCTGTATATGCACCTTAGCTGTAAATTCAAGTGACAAAACCAAGATTTGGCAACCAGAAACCCCAGCTGGGTACTGGAGCCGGGAGAAAAAAGAAACCTGTGAATGGCTTGATTCAATTGGGTTATGTTGGCATAAGGTTTCCGGAGCTAACCCTTACCAGTCCCTGGAAGGTCTGAGAGAATATTGGAAAGAACCAGAGAAAGTAAATGTGAGATGGAAAGCACCTGATAGTATATATTGGATATGTGGAAAGAAAGCCTGTAGTGAATTACCCAGGAAGTGGAAAGGGAACTGCACCCTAGGAATGATTCGGCCTCTTTTCTTTACATTACCAAGGGCAGAAAGCAATTTATTAGGTGTCCCTCTATATGAAACACTAAATAGACAGAAAAGAGGATTAAAAAAGGAACTTCCTATGGCAGGCAGAGACCAGAGATGGGGAGAGGAGGAATGGCCAGTGGAGAGAATTATAAAGTATTATGGTCCTGCAACCTGGGCAAATGAAGGAAGTTGGGGTTACAGAACTCCTATCTATCTATTGAATAGACTGATAAGACTCCAAGCTGTGGTAGAGATTGTTTCGAATCATACCTCAGATGCCCTAGAGCTGCTGGCCATACAACACTCTCAGATGGGGGCATTCATATATCAAAATTGAATAGCCTTAGATTACCTATTAGCAGAAGAAGGGAGAGTTTGTGGAAAATTCAATGAATCAGAATGCTGCATAGAAATAGACGACTATGGGGAGACCATCAGTGGCCTAGCAGCAGAGATTAAAAAGGTAGCCCATGCACCTCTGCAAAAATGGAATTCTATCCTCCAGGCCTCTTGGTAGGACCAGTTGTTTGGACCAGGTGCCTGGTGGAAAAAAAGGAGCATTTTTTGTATTATGTTCCGTTGCTAGAATAATATTTCTGCCTTGTTTAATACTTTGTCTCATTCGACTGATATAATCTGTGGTGTAAGGCATGCAGATTGCAGCCCTGCCCACAGATCCAGAACTCGCTGTTGGAAAAACTGGCCAGATCCCTAAGATGTCCAAAATAATGAAATTAGAGGAAAAGAAAGAGGCTAATAAAGCAGCAAAAGCTTTAGAAAAGTTTGAGAAAAAAATAAAGAAAGAAAATGCTGTCCACCAGAAATACTGAGATATCACAAGGAGAATGGGATGACTATAGCAAATTTGAGGATAACTTATCATCACTCTAAAATGTAAAAAACTTATTGTTAGTAATATAGTAGAACGTAGAAGGTAGAAGAGTTTTTAAAAAATGTTGAAAGAAACACAAATTTAATATGTTTATAAGAGAGGTGGGGGACTGTGATAAGTATTTCGAGATAAATTCATGTTCTATATGTTATAAACTATAAACTGTATTACAAGCAGAGGGTCTCCACCAAGCTGTGGAAGCTCTCCTGTTTGCCGAGACTGATTTGCAACTATAGACACCCCAGACAATAGCAGGGCGAAGCCCAGAGTAGCAACCAAAAGAAATGGCCAAGCAGGAGATGTCCCATCCATCAAGGAAGAGCCACCTGCCTTCTCCGGTGATTAACCCATGATACCAATCTAGAAGAGGAAGACCAAGAAATGTCACCATCAGCATCCCAATGCCGACTTCTCGGAACCTCATTCAGGCATCGAACTCTGCCGGGAAGGAGCATTCAGGACCAAGTGGCCAGAGAAAGAAAACACATGAATATGTGTTTCAGATACGAACTAACAATAAAACTGCTTCTGGGGAGAAAAACTGTATAAAACCTGCCCACTGGATCTAGGCAATCGTGAACAGGGGAGAATTGTCACCCAACTTCGATAACCCGGGATCGAGGTTGTCTCTTTTATTGTGGCTATTTCAGATTGTTATTGTTTTTAAAATGGCAAAATAAAATTACTTTATATTAAATTGGCTATTGATTTGTCCATAACAAGTCTGTGCATGTGAAACAGCTGCTAACAGTAAGGGGTCTTTTCCTTAGCCACTGCTGCCTCTGCCTGCCCGTCAGCAATCTGTAGATGCCAGACGTAGGGATTTTGGCAAACCACAGCCATTTAATCTCCCTTCTACCCCCTACTCCTTGCTTTCATTTAGTCAGCCTTGCCAAAAGAGCTGTTATTTTTGCCTAGCATTCACACGGCTGCAGGCTGGCTGGCAGTGGGTGGATGCCAATGGGAAGCACAGGGAGGATCCTCCATGCAGGGATCAGACATGGAACTTTTGCCACTCATTATCTTCCCTTCACCATGCAGTGCTTCCATATTCATGTTTTCAGTACCAAGCCAGAAGGTGGCATTTTCCTGAGGCATCCCAAAACTGCCCTCTCCAAACCATAACCAGAGCCTCCCAGAAGTCCCAAGGAACAGGCAAAGCACATACATGTTCTTGGGGGCAAACAGGATCAACTCTTATTCTCCCTGCTATTCCATCCACCTTGAACTCTCAGTGATGGCTCCAGGAGGAAGGTTTGGTTCATTCAGTCCCCCTGTCCAGGAAGGCTTCCCAAGATATGGCAAATCCCACAGAAAAACATCCCCCCTTTGGAGAAAAACATTCAGGCACCTGTAGGAACACTCCAGCAATATCTGCATCCCTGCCCCAGACATTTCCCTGGCTTCATCCCAGCCCACACATGCTCACTTCAGGCTCCACATCCTGGGGAAATGTAAGATGTTATGCCAGCAAGGCCCTGTAAAGAGAGAAAGGAAACAAGGGTGCATTGTTTGGTAGCAGCAGGCTTTAGCTCCCACAATTGTGTGAGTTAATCAGAGGCATTATATGCATGTCCTTGTGCAACTTCAGATGTCTCACCCCAAAAGCTCCAATAACAAGGGATTAGGGGAGAGGCTGGAGAAGTAAAAAACTCTTCACTGGAAATTTTTCAAGATGTTTACAGCCTGCTTCTGCAAAGAGGTTGCTTTGTCTGTGTTTTACCTCGTGAGCCCAAGGACTGTGGGTGCTCAGGACATGCCGCTGCCCTGCTCCCACCAAACAGCCCTGCAAAGATGAAAGCAACTGGCAGAAATATAGCACCCCAGGTTCAACCCATGCCAGATTGAGGACAAAGCATCTGTGGTCATGTTCCCTCATGGTAAAAGCCCTGCTTTAATTCAGACACTTGCATAGGCATGCAGGATCCCTCAGCAACGGCAGCATCACTCAGAATACCTTGTGTGATGTAAACAAGCCCATTTCCCTTGAAATATGCAGGGGCTGTGGTCCTGGTGAGGGGCATTGGAGGGCCTATCCCCGTCTAGGCTCAAAGACATACACTTGACCATGCCCCACAAAATCCAAGTATTGCATGAAGCAGAATGAATAGCCAGGGTTTCAGGGAAAAGGTAAATAACATTTTCAAGAAAGGGAAGAAAATATTCACAAAAGCCAGTCATATCATGGTGGTCCAACTTCCCTGCAGGAACTGTATGGGCAGACAACCCAAGCAGCCGGGTGGCCCAAAGTCTTCACTCAGCATCGCTCACTGTGTCCGGTTCTGTCCCCGCTCCGGGCGGGAGCTGATCCCCAGCTAGCTCGAGTCAACACAGACACAAAGTTTCCAGTTCGTTTCGGCTTCTCGGCTCAGCAGCCAGACCCCATGAATTGAGACAGTCAACAGCAGCAGAAGAGAAAAGGCTGGCTCTCAGCTTAGCAGTTTAAAGATGTTTATTAGCAGGGAGCTCTGAGGCGAGCGGCTGAGAGCTCAGAGCTGAGAGATGAGAGCTGAGAGGTGAGAGCTGAGAGACCTTCTCCCTCCCTCCTACCCCTTATATGCGGGGGAGGGGTCCCAGGGAGGATACAACAAGACAACAAATCAGGGGATTCAGGGGGTAACAAGGTGCGCCCACCCCCAAGCCTTGGACCAACCACCTCCAGAGGAAAAGAATTCCCCCCAGGCTACCTATCACCTGAAGCCCTCTCCCTGAGATTTCGCAATCAGGGAGGGACCCCTGGAGTGATAGACAGGCTGCCCCAGAGAAAGGGGGTGCAGGGGCAGAGGGGATGTTACATGTCATGTGAGGGGTGGGATGATTGACACAAAACACCTTATTATACAGACAACACAAAAGGGATACAGAATTGGGGATACAGTGAAATGAACCATAACATAAACTTCTTACAAAAACCTAATAAAACAGTTCTGCACCACCACAGTTCACAGTTGCAGATCCCAAGCCCTTGAGGATCCTCATTCAGCTTTTTCTCAGCACCTCTTGCCTTGTCTCTTAAGAGGTCTCTGAGACAGAGCACTCATGGCACCCCAAGCACTGGCACTGCCTGGCTGCTCTGTGCATCCATCCCATGAGAGGGCACAGCAGAACGCCAGCACTTCCAGCCAGGACCACCTTGTCACAAATGTCTGGTAGAAACAGCAATTTCTCTTCTCGGGACCCAGTTTGGAGCAGTGCATGAAATGAAAGGTTTCCCAGCCAACATTAGCCGGCAGAGCTGGTTTGTAATCAGGCAAGACAGATGGGAACACACAATGCCTTGAACCCAATCAAGAAAACATCACAGGAATGCCTGTTAATGCAAACCTTTGGAGCAGTAAAATGGTCATTCAAATCAGAGCAGCATGACTGATTCCAACCTAAGAGAAAAGCACAAATCAACCTGATTCATATCCAGGGGTAAAAAAAAAACCAGTTTGATCTGAGGTAAGGCTTGACAGTAAATGGATTCAAATTTTTGGCTTCCAAGATGAAATAATATAATGAAGATCTGAATGCATAGGCACTGAGGAAAGCTGTGTTAGCAAGTCCCATTTAGGTATTTTGCAAAACTAACAGAGGGGTTACATTCAAAATGCCATGGGCTTTGCTTTCCTCCTAGGAAGCATCCTTTGCTTCCCAGCTTTCCCAATCAATCACACATCCCTCAGTGTATCACTGTGGCAGTAAATAAGCATCATCTCTTTGGAAGAGCTTGGGCAGCTGCTCTAGTTTGGGTTCAAACCCTCCTCTTCTTAAAATTTCCCTCCAATATAGAATTATAATCTCATGTGTCAGTATGAATTTTGGTTTATAAAATAGGCATGCAACACATCTAGAAGAAAAATTGCACCTGTCAAATGCCCTGCCCCATGAAATAAACCTCTGCGATTCCACTTTTCGCCTAGTAAATACCTAAGCACTCTCCAGAGCAGTCTATTCCAGTATTCAAATCTGTTTCCATTAATATTAGAAACTAGGAGGGTTTGGGAGAAAAGGAAGGAATTGATTAAAAGCAGATGGTATTCATTATCTTGCTAATCACAATCCTACAAGGATTTTTACAAAGAAAAAAGAGAAAGAAAAAGCAACATCATAAAAAGTCATGCTAGTACTTTTCAAATAAAACTTTGGAAAAATAACACTTCCAAGGATTTACTCCCCTCTCATGAGAAAATCAGCTTGTTTCATATCACAACTCAGCCATGCTGGGAAAATGTCTTTGTGATACAGTCATTCTCACATTTTGTGCTGGGACTGCAAACTTTTGCTGAACGTCTGAGAAAAAAACCTGTTGAAAGAACTATTACCACGTGCACCATCCCACAACCTCCGGTGGCACTGCTGTACTTCCCAGCCTGTTCTTTCTTTTTCCCAAAGGGAAATCACAAATAAGCAAGCAAAGCAAAGAAAACAAAATAGAGCTAAAACAAATAGGCAGTTTATTAGCCAGAACCAGCATAGTGGGAAAACCCAAGGATGGATTCCGTTTGAGCTGACTGGCTGGAGTTCACTCAGAACAATTTTCTTAGGAGGATTTTTGCTCTTGGTATCTGATCCTGCTCCAGTTAAAGTCAGTGGAGATGTAGTTATTAACAATCCACAGCACTGCAAGAGGGTGAGATGCCTACATCAAAGACCTTGGCTCTTTTTCACTTTATAAAGTCACAAAATTCAAATGGGTCATACTCAGCCTTGCTTTAGGACAGCACAGCAGAATGCCAGTTGGCAGAAGGAGGTGGTATTTCCAACTGCAGGAGAATAACTGTTAGCTTATTCACCACCACACTCTCCTCTGGATTTTCAAAACCCACCAATCTGTCACAAAAACTACCCAGAAAGCATCTTAAACCAGCCCTGGAATGCCCCTGCTCACCTCTGGGTATCCAGGGCAGGGGAGAACGCTTTCCACAAGGTAGTGGCATCTTGGGGCAGGTTCAGTGAAGACAGGAAAAATCCAGTTATCATATGCTCAGCCTCCTGGAATGCAAGGCACTAGGAAACCACCAGCAGTTGTCACTGACAATAGACTTTATTCTTTTCCTATAACACTCTTTTAAAAATAAGAAGTGGTTTTACAACATCCAGCCAAAATATTCCGCAAGTAGACATGGTGCTACGTAAGCCAAAAAAGCTATGCACTGGTGAGATTTTGTGGTCTTCAGGATGAGATTCCTAAGCAGCTATTTATATGATAATTTATTTTTTAAACCACAATGACTCAAGGCTGCCCTGAATGGCAGCAGATTCATTGTTAACAGTCTTTCTGTGCTATCTCACAAGGTACTAAATAGTTTGGCGACAACTGAATCCTAAACATGCCTCAACACCACCCTGCTCCCTGTCTGGGAATGTACAGCACATCCATGATGATAGACTTGACCTGAGGTTTTCCTCCAGCTATCTCCAGCTTCTCCTGCTGTAATTTATTTACCCTCAAGTCAGTCCCTTTGCAAGGCAGGGGCCTTGCCTGTAACACATCCCATTTTCAGGACAAGGTGAAAATGTGTAAAATGGAAAGAGAGAAAGATAGATGTAGATCCGTTTGCAGGCACACGTACAAGAAAAACAAGGAGACCTGTGAACAGTTAAACTTAGGAAACCCAGCTTTCTGCAGCTTTCACCTGTGGGTTTTCTGAAGGCAACTGTAGACTCATGCTACAACCTTCTCCACCAAGAGTCCATCTTGAGCCCTTCTCCAGCATTCTGCTACTTATTTTTATAAAATTTAGAAAAGCTTGATCTCTTTGAGTTAACAACCCACATGTCAAACAGGGCTGGAATCAGGCAATTGGGCTAAAAGTGTTCCTTTTTTTAATCTAAGCACTGTCTTCCTATGAAAACAAATGAAAACTCCAAGTCCTTTCCTTAGACACATGAGGAAGCATCACACTGTATCTTCATGGAGTTATGGCTGGTCTCTGGATCCTATGTGCATGCAGAGCTGCTGTATCTACCATAGGTAGAGTGTAGAAGTCTGTCCTTGCTGCAGTGAAGAGCATGAGGAGCAGGGCACCGTGAAGGTGTTTGGCTGTCATTGGGAAGTGGGTGCTTTGGGAGGCAGGAGACACCCACACTTTTCCAGACCTGTGAGTCACTGCTCACATCAAGGCCCAGTTGTATTTAGTGTTAATAAAATGCAGCATTGCATTTAATGTCCATTTTTTCAGGCCTAAGCTCTGAGCACTCCCAGTGGAAATAAACCCAGAGTACAACTGGGGCAGCATGAGAATCGCTGAGAAGAAAATATATGACAACAGCATCTCCTTAAGGAGCTTGGCAATACTCAGAGCTGTCTTTTCCAACATCCCCATGTTCCAAGAATCTGGTCCCCAGCCCAGAGGGTTAAACCCAACTGTGCCTGCACCAGGGCATTCCCCCAAGCTTCACTTTGCCCATTAACTTGCCTGCAAGCCCAAGTCTCTGCAGTATTTGTGAGAAGGAAGCTGGGAAATGTGTATTTCTGGTTAGCAGTTACTAAATAAAAATATCTCAGATAAAAGAAAGAAGCGCTGTACTAACACTGACACTCTGAAAGATAAACAGCAGCCTGGAGTCCTCAGGGGCTCTAAGTTATCTGGTTAAATAAATGGCCCCACCCCATGTGCTTAGAACAAAGCCGGGTACGTGGTCCCGGGCGCTGCTCGGTGACTGCCCAGCACTGAGCTCAGCCTGACACCCTGCAAAGAGAGACCACCACACCCAGGAGAGGCAAAACCCTTCAGGAAACATGACTCTCCTTCACTTCAATTTTTTTTTAATAATTTGATTTTGTTTCCATTTAGCTTCCCTGCCCTGCCAGCAACACTGCAGGGTCAATCTTCTGTTTGCCCAAAGCCACCGGCCAAAAGCTCCTCCTTCTCTCTCACTCCTTCCTCCATATCTATAGATTTATTTAAAGAAGGGGGGGAAAAACTTATAGCACAAGATATCCTTCATTTTAACTTCATAGTCAGCATCACACACAGCTATTTAGGAAAAGCACAAGGAAATACCCTGCTCCTCATACTGTTGCCACTGGACCTCACTTTCACCTTGCCCCAGTTGAACACCATGAGCTGTCAGTCACACAATATGTCATAATCCTTCAGTGGAGCCAAAATGGGACCCGGGTATGGCAAAACATCATGGCCATGGTCCCAATCTGGCTGGGCTTTCGGACCAGGGACCAGTGCCCAAGCTCAGCAAGCTCCTTGATGGTCCTAACTGCAAATCTTCCAGTGCATTAGTCTTTCTCCCGCATGCAATACTTTTGGCTGGATTTGGATTACAATATTTTGGGTTAGAACTAAATATGGCAAAATTTCAGCCCCATGGGCCAGCTTCTCAAAACAAAGCTCACGTGCCAGGTGGTCACAGAGGGAGAAGGGACATTTATTCATTACCCACAGTGAGGACATCAAAATCTAGCCAAAGGGGGTTTCCTTGGCTGGAAAGACACCACCAGACAAAATAAGTACTCAACATATTCCTTGCAATACTTCTTAAATTTTTCTTCTATCTTTTTTAAACACGGTGATTTTGGGGCATGGGGGAGGTTTGCTGACCAAGGTCCTTGGGAATCCACCCTCATTACTCCTGCACATGTAGCACAACACAACCACATTATCTGCACACAGGAGAGCATCTCTGAGCCTAGAGTGCACAGAACACAGGAGTATTATAAATGAAAAATGCTCCAATTTATTAATTGAAAGAAATTTATTAAAAAAAAGGTACAAATAGAATTTTAGAGACCAACGACAAAAAAGCACTATCAAAAAAGAAAAAAAGGTCAGTGCCGAGCCCAGGTGTCGGCGCTGGGTGAGACACAGGTTTGCCCGCTGCAGCAGAGGGTCCCCTGTGCTCCACCCCGACTGTCCTGTCTGAGCAATTTTTATACGTTTTTTTTCACCCAAGGCTGAGTCCCTTTTCTTCTGTTTCGGACTACACGTATTCATGAGTTCTTTCTCTGTGGCAAATTGAACAAAACATGTCCGGAAAGTGATGAACACCTGTGATCGTGTTCCCGGAATCTGGCATTGAGATGTATCTCTCTGATGGCCCTGGTTAACTCAATCTCCGGATATTTATCACATATTCATCACCTGAGCATTCCTCGGATCAACTTGATGGATGGTCCATCTCCGAGCTGGCCACACTTATTTAATTGTAAATTAAGTCCTTCCTTTTTTGTCCAGGTGGTTTTGACATTATGTTGCAGTCTCTGGCTTGTGAGTTTTAAAGCTTATAAGAATATATTTTAACAGTACATAAAAATATATATGACAATTTTATTTGCACGAATTATCATATACACATATAACAGGAGCAACCATAGGAACTTCCAGCAGCTCCCTGGGCCTTGGGAGAGTGGATTCACAGGAAAGGTTCCAGCTGAGCACAC
>JANEHK010000076.1:1460991-1516527 GCA_025960845.1 Tachycineta bicolor | reverse complement strand
CCTTTTTTTTTTTTTTTTTTTTTTTTTTTTTCCCCTCCTCACTGGGTTGATAGGAAACTTTGCAAAACTAGAAATATCCCCTATGGAAAAGTCTGCAACAACTCAAAATGAATGAAACAGCTGCATTCTTTAAAATTCACTGGAGTGGAATTTGATAGAAAGTAAGGTCTATACCAAAGTGTTTTTGAATGGCTTTAAGAATTCAGTGGTGTGATATGTAATATAAAGTTAATTCGTATTCGGTCTGAATTAAACTTTGTAAAATATAAAATGTACTTGGGATTTGAGAAACGGAATGTGAAGGGGACACAAAGGATTGAGAAACGAGGGGTTTCTGACAGGAAACCATCAGAACACTCATTTACTCAGTGAATAAAAGGAGTAACCAGATAAGACGTGTCCCCCCCGGAGATGAACCTGCTAACAACACAGCGATCAACACCAGATGGGTATCTTATCTGCTCCAGCTGAGTTTTACATGTCTAAACCCCACTCCGGAGAAAGCAATCAAGACATTGTTCCACCCCAGGAAATCTATTCAACTGACCGGAGACATGGACATGAATATCTGATGAAGCAGAAGGGACACGAGGAGTGAAGCAACTCCTCATCCTTAGCAAAAGATTATATAAAAACCAGCAGCTCAGGACACACTTTGTGAACAGGGTTGATTGGGAGCGATAGAGTCCGTTTCTGTGTTCACCCAGTGCCGAAACCCGGGTTCAACGCTGTTCCTTTTTAATTGTGGCTGTTAGAGACTGAGTTTAAGTCTCTAAATAAAACTCTATATTTTGATTTACGAAATTGGGCTTGATCATTTATTACAATTCTGGTGACCCCGACATGATGGTCTGATTTTGGGACCCTCGGACCCCCGTCTCTGGCCAGGAGGTGCCACGCTGATTTCAGCGGTCTGGCAGAGCTGGGAAACCCTGTGGAACCAATCAGACCACAAGACGAACTTAAGCCAAAAAGCCACAATTAAAAGGAGGATAGGCGAGATCTGAGCTCTCAGGGAACTCGGGGAGGTCCAGGGTAAAGGGCCTCCACAGCCGTGGCAAAGACATAACTCGTAAAACTCTACATGCACGAAGAATCCACGCAAGAAAAGGATAGTAAGTATTGCGTGGTTGAGTGAGTGTGACCGAGCGTGTGAGTGACGTGATTTTATCACGAGGCGAGAGGGACCCCAAGATCGCAGTTCCACTTCCCCGCGAGGGGGGTGGTTGGTTGCGGGGGAAGCGAGAGTTATGTGGGTAAAAGACACACCTCACATGTAAAACGCAAAATTCGGGGAGTTTGGGGATCGGTCACAGGAAGGCTGAAAGGGAAGGGACGTCCTCAGGAGTTCCGGGACTGGTAAACCTTTCAGCCTAGGACCAGGAGAAGGTCCGGAAGAAAAAGAAAAAGGGGAGAGCTCATCACTAGGGGAAAAACCGGGGGGACAATCACCCTTAGGGTTAGTAGCCAGTGATACTATAAAATGGGACAAAGGAAGAGCAAAGCCCAGGAAAAATCCACGGAGAAATCTGCAAAAGGATCAGAGAAGGAGATTCCAGAAATCCCGCTTAAGAGCCCGCTGGGGTGGATATTAGAACACTGGGAGGAGTGCCCGGCACGGAGAAAGAAATCTAAGGAAAAAAAATTATACACTATTGTGTGGAAATTTGGGGAGGAGTTGAAGTACAGGACCATGTGATATGGCCCGTCTTCGGAACATTTGAGAGATGGATTTGTGATGCTTTGGTCAGCTATGTAGAAGGAAATAAGAATAAGGAGTACGAGTATGCTAGGATTTGGGAAAGAGCAGACACTAAACTTTTTCCAGTGAAAATTAAAAATCCTGCTGGAACCCTGAGTAACAAATGGGAACCTTTAGACAATCTTCCCCTGCCATACCTAATGCAGCCTCCCCAACCTGCACAGAACCCGGTCGCCCCTCCAGAACCCCCAGGGCCCAGGCTCCCACCTTTGCAAGGGGTTCTAGCACCGCCTCCGATGGCTTCAGTGCCTCCACTGGGACTGCAGCTCCTGCAAACAGGGGCTCAGTCCCTGCCTTCTGGGCTCCCTCCCCCGCTGGAACCTACTCCGGTTCCCCAGCCCTTCTGGCAAGGCGCCCAGCTTCCCACACCCCAAGCCCTGCTTCTCGATCCCTCATCGCCTGAACTGGAATTGGCATCCTTCTTCAGCCCCGCTCCACAGGTACCTCAGAACCCACAAGAAGCAGGGTATACCCCGCCCGCCAGGAGAACCAGGCAGCAGCTGAAAAAGATAAATGAGATGGAAAATGAAAATGAGGGGGAGAGAAATAACATTCTCCCTTTACGGGAGGTGCCCACTGGTCTGGGAATTATTGGATATGTAAACGTACCAATTAATACAGGCGATGTGAGGGCTTTCAAAAAGGAAATGGGTAAACTCATGGATGATCCTTTAGGGGTATCAGAGAGATTGGATGAGTTTTTAGGCACTAGCATCTACTCATATGAGGATCTTACCACAATATTAAGGTCACTGTTTAACACCAAGGAAAGGGAAATGATAAGGCAAGCGGGAATAAGGCAGTGGGAACGCCGAAACCCCCAGAGCACCCTGGGAGACCAAAAATAGCCAAGTCAGGAACCCCGGTGGAATGCTCAGACAGAAGAGGGCAGGAGAAATATGATTGATATGAGGAACATTATAATCCAAGGTATCAGGGAAGCGGTGCCAAGGGGGCACAACCTGAGCAAAGTGTTTGGAGAATGTCAGGGAAAGGATGAAACCCCTACTGAATGGTTGGAAAGGCTGAGGAGAAGCCTCCAGGTATACTCTGGGACGGATCCCAATTCCCCTCTGGGGAAGGTGTTGTTAAAAACCCAATTCGTGGTGAAGTCGTGGGAGGATATATGGAGGAAACTAGAGAAAATTGAGGGTTGGCAGGAAAAGAGTTTGCAGGAATTGCTGAGAGAAGCTCGGAAGGTTTACATGAGGAGAGATGAGGAGAAAGAGAAAATGCAGGCCAAGGTATTGGTAGCAGCAGTTAGGGAAGCCCAGAAACAGGACCATCCTCATGACTTAGGAAGAACCATGAAAAGGGCCCCACAGAAAAAGCCAGCACCCCCTCCAAGGAGAACCCCTAACAACCAAGGGGAAGGTCCCGAATGTTTTTATTGCAAAAAGAAGGGACATCTAAAAAGGGATTGCAAAAAGAGAATGAGGGATGAGAGAATGTTTCAAGAAGACTAGGGGTGTCGAGGGCTTTTTATTTTGGGGTCCATAACATCTAAAGAGCCTGTGGTAAAACTTAAAATAGGACCCAAAAAGAAGGAGTTAGATTTCCTCGTGGATTCGGGGGCTGAGAAAAGTACATTTAAACAATTGCCCCCAGGGTGTACAATAAGTAAAGGTTCTATGATGGTCATAGGGGCCAAAGGGGAACCCTTTAAAGTACCCGTAGTCAAGGATGTGGAAACTGAGTCTGAAAATAAGATTTGTTTGAGAGACATGCTATTAGTTGAAGAGGCCGACTATAACTTGTTAGGCCGAGATCTGATGGTTGCATTAGGAATTAATTTGATAGTGAAAGATTCCAAATTGATAGTGAGTTTATATAAATTGACCCTCGAGGATGGGAAAGAGATTAACCCCAAGGTTTGGTACATGTTGCAATGTCCGTTCTCGCGCTGCCAGCGCGGCTGCAGGCCAGCTCAGTTTATGCACTGCAGCAACGTGGATAGGTCGGAGCAGCAAGTTGGGTGAGCCGCCTCCTCCCTGTGGGTTCTTATTTCCCCCACGCCAGCGACGAGCGGATCGATGTAGAACGCAACCGCGGCGGCCAAAGAAAGGACGACTCCTCTAGGCAGGGTATTACGATGTTTATTGCAGGGAGAGGGAGCACAGAGCTCAGCACTCTCTGCCCCCTGCCCAGAAGAGCCCCGGGGGCACGTGTGCACAAGCTTAAAAACAGGGGAGGGAACCGGGGTGGCGACAACCGGTCAGCCAATTACAATAATGAGGGGTATAACTGGGGGTGTAAACTTAATAACTGGGGGCCAACCAAAAAACGGAGAGAGGGGATTGCCAGGGCCCCAGCCTATCACTCCACCCCCTCCCTGGAGCTTTCTAGAATCTAGGGAAGGGTCTTGGGGTGACAGACAGGGTGCCCAAGGGGAGAGAGAGGAGATTGACAGTTAGGAATGAAAGGGGAAAAGATGACTGACATATAACTGACTTTCTCTAACTCTGGGCAGACAGGTTACAACCAATACTAAAAACGGGGGGGGGGGGGGGGGGGGGAAAAAAAAAAAAAAAAAAAAAAAAAAAAAAAAAAAAAAAAAAAAAAAAAAAAAAAACGCACACCAACACAGGTACACTCAAGGGGAAGCGGGGAGGCTGGAGATGGAACCCATCTCGATCAAAATTGAGAGACCAGAAGACCCCATAAGGGTGAAGCAATTCCCTATCTCCCTGGAGGGGAGGCGAGGATTGAAGCCCATAATAGAGGATTTAATAGCAAAGGGGATCCTGGAACCATGCATGTCCTGACATAACACACCTATCCTGGCTGTACGGAGAGCAGATGGGAGTTACCGGTTTGTTCAGGATTTAAGGGCTGTAAATGAAAGAACCAAGACACGGTTCCCTGTAGGAGCAAACCCATAAACCCTCTTGAACCGGGTTTCCCCCGAGGATATATGGTATAGTGTAATAGATCTAAAGGATGCTTTCTGGACTTGTCCATTGGCAGAAGGGAGCCGAGACTATTTTGCCTTTTAGTGGGAAGACCCAGACACTAATGGGAAGCAGCAGCTAATATGGGCATCCCTTCCCCAGGGGTTTGTCGACTCACCTAACCTGTTTGGTCAGGCATTAGAACAATTATTGAGCCAATTTTCCCCAAAGGAGGGGACTAAGATCTTGCAATACGTAGACAACCTGCTAATTGCGGGACAGGAGGAGAAGGATGTGAAAGCCTGCACCATATCTTTGCTAAACTTCCTAGGAGATAAGGGACTGAAAGTCTCAAAGTCTAAACTGCAGTTTGCAGAACCTGAGGTAAAATATTTGGGGCGTTGGATTACAAAAGGGAAAAAGAGATTAGACCTGGAGAGGGTGGCTGGAATAATAGGATTACCTCCCCCACAAAACAAAAGACAAGTGAGACAGCTGCTGGGGCTCCTCGGATATTGCCGACAGTGGATAGAGGGTTATAGTGAAAAGGTAAAGTTTTTGTATGAAAAACTAACCACAGATAAGTTGAAATGGGCTGAGCAAGATGAACGGGAGTTTAGATACTTAAAAGAGACCTTGATGGCAGCTCCTGTATTGAGTCTCCCTGATGTTAAAAGGCAATTCCAGTTGTTTATAGATGTTAGCAACCACACAGCACATGGAGTATTAACACAAGATTGGGCAGGGGACAAGAAGCCCTTAGGTTATGTTTCCAAGCTACTAGACCTGGTGAGCAGGGGATGGCCCACATGCCTACAGGCAGTTGTGGCAGTAGCCCTGCTGGTGGAAGAAGCTAAGAAAATAACCTTTGAGGCTCTGTTAATAGTATATACTCCACACAGCATGAGGACCATCCTACAGCAAAAAGCAGATAAATGGCTCACAGATGCTAGACTTCGAAAATACGAGGCCATACTCATCCACACACCTGAATTAGAACTAAGGACAACCACAGCCAAGAACCCAGCCAAGTTCCTCTTTGGAGAAGCCTCGGAAGGGTTCACCCACAATTGTGCTGAAATAATAGAACTCCAAACCAAGATTAGGGCAGATTTAGAAGAAGAAGAGCTGGAGGAAGGGGAAAAATGGTGCGTGGACGGATCAGCCCAAGTTTTAGAAGGGAAAAGGAAATCAGGCTACGCTGTCATAGATGGAAAAAGAGGAAAAGTAGTGGAATCTGGCCCTTTAAGCACATCCTGGTCAGCACAAGCGTGTGAACTATATGCAGTCTTGCAGGCTCTAAAGGGACTAAAAGGAAGGGTAGGGACCATTTACACGGATTCAAAATATGCTTTTGGAGTGGTTCACACATTTGGGAAAATTTGGGAAGAAAGGGGACTAATAAACACCCGAGGGAAAGGTCTAGTGCATGAGGGTTTAATAAAACAAATTTTGGAGGCTATAAGGGAACCCAAGGCTATCTCAGTAGTATATGTAAAAGGGCATCAGATGGAGATGTGTCATAGTTTTAATTTTAAACCAGGCAGAAACACCACTCAATGTAGTGGCTTCACGTTCACTAAATTTTGGTCTTGGTACTTACTCTTTTTGTGAGAGACAGACTAGGAGAAAAACAAAGCAGGTTTAACTTTAAATTAACAAATAGTTTATTAACATACACTAAAAGAATAGAAAAACAGAAAGTTGGAAAAAAAACTAAAATGGAATGAAACTTCAAAAAACTTTTCCCTCCCATTACAAACTGTTCACTTTCTTACAAAACAACATAAAGAGACAAAACTTGTAATTTTCAGTCAGTTTCACTATCTGATAATAGTCTTTCATCAGTTCATTAGGGGAAGAGTATCTTTTTGAGTCATGGATCCTACTGACAACTTAGAACAGTTTTCTTGTGGGTTTTAAACTGTCACAAAAACAACCGCCTGGAGAAACTTGCATTTGTGACCCTCCCAGGAGCAGTTTCCCAAGCTGCTTATGGGTCATGGGTCTTAGACTTTTGCATACTGGGGTGGTACCTTTTAAAGATGAATAACTCTAAAGCAAAGGATTCTTCACTTCAAGGTACAGAGATATCTTCTCACTTCTTCACTGGTGCAGGGGGCTTCTCATCTTTATTTTTGTTCAAGCATCTTATAGGATATTACTTAGTTCATCACAAACACCTTTGCTTAAATCTACACGCAAAACAATCATCCCCCCAAATGCATATCTTTCCCATGATTTACAGGAATGACTTAAATATAGAGTTCATTTCCATGGCTTAAGTAAGAATAGAACAACCAACTCTTCAACCCTCTGTCCCAATAGTCTTTTCACTCTTGCTCTACTGACTTCATGCTGTTTTGCTTTATGTTCACTCTGTCTTTTCTTACTCTCTAAGAGAAGGGCTAAGCTCTGGAAGCTTCATGTTGCTAGGAAAGGGTTAAATCTGCTTTGAGTCTTTGTCTCTCTCTCTGTAGCTCATGGTATTAGATGTTCAAGGCTGAGCTGATAAAGGAGGAAAAACTCACGCAGAAACATTAGAGATTGGAGCACTTAAGCAGTCTAGAATTACAAAAAAAACCAGGCGAGATCATAAATACCTTCTCAGCCCACCCCTCGGTGTAAATTGGGGTGGCCTCAGCCCAAATGCTGCCCATAGCTCCCATCAGGGGCCCAGCAGAGATTTTTTCTCTGCTTCAAGGAAATTTGAAGAAAGTAGCTGTTACAAAACAGCAACTTTCCCTTCCCCCTCCCTTCACCTGGGAGCTGATAGAATCCAGCCAGGCCTCAGGCCAGCTTCCCCCCCCAAAAAGGGGGAGAGCAGCAGGCCCAGCTCAATGTTACCTGTCTCTCTCTGGCCAAAGGAAGAAGGAAAAGGACCCACCTACAGGAAATCAAGGGGTTTTATATGGTACTTCCCAAAGTCGCAGCTAACAATTTCAGTGGTCATAATAGATGTCAATATTCTAACTAACTCCCTGATAGGTCTCTGTCTCTTCCAAAGCAATTCCCAGGTCCTGGCCTGGAGAATTATTTTACATTCTTTTATAACTAAAAAACTAAACTGTACTAACCCATGACAGGATGCAATTCAGAACGAGAGGAAACAATCTAGCAGATCAGGAAGCAAAGAGGGCAGCACTCCTTACCCTAAATGCTCCAGAAACCAGAGAAGGTGAAACCCAGGAATTCCCTCCCTGTCCCTCCGACAAAAAGGTTGAGGAATACAAAAAGATATGAGGGATATTAGAAGATGGGAAGTGGAAATTACCAGATGGTAGAGAATTAATACCGAAGGAATATGCTAGAAAAATCTTGAGAAGGCTGCGCTTGCAGACCCATTGGGGTGCACAAGCTCTGGCTGAACAATTTTTGAAGTTCTTTGGGTGCAAAGGTATCTATGAAATAGCAAAACAGGAGATCCAAGGATGTATGACATGTCAGAGGATAAACAGATCCAGGACTCGGCAGGTATCCCCAGGGGGACGCCCTTTAGCATACCGCCCCTTCAGAAGAATCCAGGTAGATTTTACTGAATTACCAAAAATCGGGAGGCATCGATATTTATTGGTAATGGTAGATCAACTAACCCACTGGGTAGAAGTGTTCCCTAGTCCTCGGGCCACTGCCCAAGTGGTTGCTAAGAAACTACTGAAGGAAATAATACCAAGATACGGGATTGCAGACTACATTGATTCAGACCAGGGGACGCACTTCACTTCCAAAATCATAAAACATTTGGCAAATGCCCTAGGAATCCGGTGGGAATATACGCCCTGGCACCCCCAGAGCTTGGGACAGGTAGAAAGAATGAATCAAACATTAAAAGCTCAATTATCAAAACTTATGCTTGAGACCAAAATGTCATGGGTGAAGTGCCTCCCCCTTGCACTTTTAAACATCAGGGCTCAACCCCACTCAGAAACAGGGTTATCTCCCTTCGAGATGCTTTATGGAATGCCATATGAACATGGAATGCCAGCGGGACATCCTCGGGTGAGGATTGTCAGATACATTCTTATCTTGTATCAATTAATAAAAGTTTACAGGAGGTTCGAAAGCGTGGGCTGATATCACAGAGTACACCCTTAGGATTTGCCATCCATAAAATCCAGCCGGGAGACAAGGTGTTAATCAGGACGTGGAGAGAAATGCCATTAACTCCTCATTGGGAAGGACCTTTCCTCGTCCTCCTGACCACAGACACTGCTGTTAGGACCACGGAAAAAGGCTGGACACACGCTTCCCAGGTGAAAAAGATCGAACAACGAGGCAGCACTCCGGAGTGGAGAGTAACCTCCTTGCCAGGAGACCTGAAGTTGAGAATCCACAGACAGACTCAATGACTGACAGGCATACGATAAGTCGTCTTCAAGTCGGGTGTACCTGTTATCCTTTCATTCGTTTTAAGTGTGGTTATTGTAACAAGATTTGGGTAGCACATTGTTTCAGAGGGTTCAGACCTTGGGGCCTGTGTGAAAACTGTTTAGAGGAGGAGAGGCAGCTAACGAGCTCTTTCCTAGCCCTTGCCACCGAGAGAGGTATATTGGAATTATATTCTTCAGACTGGTTCCTAATATTCAGAGATGGGTTAAGGGGCAAACTAAATACTAAAGCCAAGCCTTTAGCAATCGAGTGTAGGAGGGCGGTAAAAGTACCCTGTATAGCAGCACAAATAAAATTGGCCAGGTGGGGCGCTTATAAAAGACGGTATGCCAACAGATCAGATTATGGAGGCCCGGAAGAATACCCTTGCTGCCGAGAAGACGGATTACCTTGCCTCTGGTGGCAACCCGGTGGGCAGAGGCAAAGGCAGAGGGGTACACTTATGGGTATTCCTAATGATCCTGACCCTACTCGCATGCCGCATGAATGGCCTCCCCAGCCCTGAGGGACAAATGGGGCAGGAAAAACAGTGCCTGAAAGAGACTCTGACAGAGCCTACCTTGAGCCAGAACGTAACTTTTCGGGTACATTTTAACTGCCCAGGGATTCGGCAAATGGGGCTTTGTAACCACAATGGGAGTTGGTTCAAAATATGTAGGTTAAAGGAAGGAACCATATACCATGACCCGGTGGCAATATCTAGGAATGAGAGCTCAATAAAAACATCAAGGGAAAAGAAGGCCCAGAAAAAGCGGGATATAAGCAGAATGCCCATAATCCCTATTTGTGATAAATGTAATAAAACAGTGTGGGTTGGGGGCAAGAAAGAATCCACCTTTGTGGCATACTTCCAGGTGAACAAACTATGTTATGATCAGAATAGATTAGGAATGTGTATGATGAATGGAAAAACCTATTGGGTAGGGAATAATGTGAAACAATACAGTTTCCCTAAACAGCGGGCCCATCATATTAGATCTGCTAAATGAAAATGATGAAAGGGTTTGCTTGAAGCTACAAGGAACTTTCTGCTTCTCCAAGAATGAGGAAGGGATGGACTCAGAAAACAAAATACAGAAAGTGGCCCAGGAATTGAAAAGAACGGAGTCAGAAGCAAAAAGAAAGAGGATGGAACAAGAGAGAATAAGGACTCTGAGTGAACAATACGAACAATTAGAGAAACAGTATAGTGATTGGGGTTTGCTGGCCTCTAGTAAAAATATTTTTATAGAGCTAATGCAGGAAATTACCATCGAATTAGAATTGTCAAATTGTTGGATTTGCGGGGGACTAAAATCAGCAGAGAAATGGTCCTGGAAAGGTGAGAGTTTGGCTCCTGAACAGTTTCTAAAATGGGACAATCAAATGATAAAAACTATGTCACGGCCTGAAGGGTGGATCTTAGACCAAAGAATAATAGCGACAATATGCATCAGTAGAGAGGGAAATAGGTATACCGAAATAGTGGGATATACCCCTTGCATATCAACCCTGGCTGTCAATTCTAATAACCAAACTGAGATCTGGCAACCTGAACCACATGCAAGATATTGGGGTAAAAATAAGGAAAAGAATGTGATTGGATTAATGAAATTGAGTTATGCTGGAATAAACTTGCTGGAGCCAACCCCTACCAATCCTTGGGGAACTTAAAAGATTTTTGGGAAATGCGTGAAAGCACAGAGATTAAATGGAAAGCCCCAAGTGGAATTTATTGGATATGTGGGAAAAAGGACTATAGCGAGCTACCCCGCAGATGGAAGGGGTCTTGCACTTTAGAGATGATCAGACCTTCCTTTTTCATGCTACCCTGATCAGAAAGCAACCTACTAGGTGCCCCACTATATGAAACTCTAAACAGACCAAAAAGGTAATTAAAAAGAGAACTCCGAAATGCGGGAGGAAACCAAAAATGGGGAAGCGAGGAATGGCCTGCTGAACGAATAATAGAATACTATGGCCCTGCAACTTGGGCCCAGGATGGGAGTTGGTGTTACAGAACCCCAGTCTATTTACTGAATAGATTAATCAGATTGCAAGCCGTGGTAGAAATAGTCTCAAATCACATTTCGTTAGAGTTACTGGCCCAGCAACACTCACAAATGAGAGCTTTCGTTTATCAGAATAGGATTGCCCTGGACTATTTGCTAGCAGAGGAAGGAGGGGTCTGTGGGAAGTTCAATGAATCAGAATGTTGCATAGAAATAAATGATTACGGAGAAACCATCAGAGGCCTAACAGCTGAAATAAAGAAGGTGGCACGTCTCAGTTCAAAAATGGAATTCGATCCTCCAAACCTCCTGGTGGGACCAATTGTTTGTGACTGAGGCCTGGTGGAAGAAAGTGGGGTTCTTCATTTTATGTTCAGCAGCAGGAGTCATCTTTCTACCATGCCTGATACCGTGTTTCATTAGACTCATACACATGGTAGTACAAGGTATGCAAATTGCAGTGTTACCCTCTGATCCAGAATTAGCCGCAGGGGGCCTTGCAAGACCAGTAAAATATCAAAAATCATGAAATTGAATGCGGAAAGAAGCAGGGCAGCAGAAGTTTTGGCCAAATTCAAGGCCTGAGTAAAAGAAGAAGAAGAGGAGTGTAGGAAATATTGTGATTCATCAGAAGAAGCGTGGGATGGCTATAAAGATGATTTTTAAGAAATATATATTAAAAAAAAAAGGTGATGGGTTTCTTTGTTCATTAGGTTTATGTTAAGAGGTTTTTTTCGTCAAAAAGAAAAAAAAGCAATAACAGGAACACTAATTAAATGTGTTTATCTAGAAGGGGAGGGATTGTGATATGTAATATAAAGTTAATTTGGGTTCGGTCTGCATTAAACTTTGTAAAATATAAAATGTACTTGGGGTTTGAGAAACGGAATGTGAAGGGGACACAAAGGATTGAGAAACGAGGGGTTTCTGACAGGAAACCATCAGAACACTCATTTACTCAGTGAATAAAAGGAGTAACCAGATAAGACGTGTCCCCCCCGGAGATGAACCTGCTAACAACACAGCGATCAACACCAGATGGGTATCTTATCTGCTCCAGCTGAGTTTTACATGTCTAAACCCCACTCCGGAGAAAGCAATCAAGACATTGTTCCACCCCAGGAAATCTATTCAACTGACCGGAGACATGGACATGAATATCTGATGAAGCAGAAGGGACACGAGGAGTGAAGCAACTCCTCATCCTTAGCAAAAGACTGTATAAAAACCAGCAGCTCAGGACACACTTCGTGAACAGGGTAGATTCAGAGCGATCAGAGTCCGTTTCTGCATTCACCCAGTGCCAAAAACCAGGTTTGACGCTGTTCCTTTTTAATTGCGGCTGTTAGAGACTAAGTTTAAGTCTCAAAATAAAACTCTATATTTTGATTCACGAAATTGGGCTTGATCATTTATTACAAGTGGCAAAGATCAAATTTTCTGTTAAGTTCCACAAGGAGGTTATGAACAAAAGCCATTGAGGTAAAATTCTGTTCACTATCATATGCTTAAGTTTGTTTTGGTTGTTTTTTTTTTTCTTTTCTTTCTTCCTAGATAATAAAACCTTCATCTAGATTCTGAACTGCAGAGCTTTAGCTGTAATTCTAAGACAGCTCACACATTGAAAGACAGATCATGTCTTGAGCATATTCTGAAACATACTTTTAGGTATTAATTCTGTCATGAAAGCACTAACATCAACCCCCAAATTCAGATGGAGCTGGCTCTCACTTACAACAGAGTTAATCAAACTGATACATGTGAAAAAAAAAAAAAAAAAAAAAAAAAAAAGGAATACCTTCTCCAGGCATTTGGCATCAGGAACCTCCAAAGGCCAGTTTGCAAGCTGGACTTGCAGGTTTGCTCATCACTGGGATAATTTAAGTGTTATTACTTCATTTCTGGAGATTGCTTTTAGAAATGAATAGTTTGTGATCAGATCTTGTTGAGGGTTAAGTTTTCCTGTGGAATTTTTCCCCCTCCCCATAAGTTGCTAGGAGACTAAATATTGATAGTTAAAGGGTGCTCAACCCAGACAAAGGGAGTTGATCACTTAGTTTTGGGGGAGGGAAAAGGCTCCCGGGAGCTGAGGGTGGTGGACTCATCTGCTCTCAGTTTTCCAGGGAGGACGGTTGGGCGACTGGTAGCTGCGTGGAGTCCACGGTTAACAGAGGAGTCTGGTCCTGGGAATTCTATCATCTGTTGGAGTGCCCAGGAATTCGGAGCTTTTTCGCTGCCCTGCTGGATTTTGGGTCAGCCCGGGTCCAGCCACTGCGGGTTCTCCGGCATTGCTCGCTTCGCCTGCCAGGACACCCCCCTGCCTGCCGAGGACAATCCACCACTTCCAGCCATCAGCGCTGGAGTTTCCACCGTTTGCCCTCGGGGTTCTTGGTTCTGTTTTACTGTTATTATAAGTGCTGTTGTTGTTTGTCTGTCCTGTTATAGTTACAGTAAAGGACTGTTATTCCTTTCCCCATAGCTCTGACTGAAAAGTTTTTTTTTAATCTTCCAAATTATAATAACACGGAGGGAAGGATTTGAATTCCGTATTCCTAGAGAGGCCTGCCTCTCCCTAGCAGACACCTGTCTTTTCAGACCAAGACAGATCTCTTTTCTCTTTAATTTTAGTGCCAGAAGGACACAGATCTGCTCTAGCTCCCCCATTCATAAACCCTGCCTATAGGGGTGGGGGTGATGGAGGGGGATATTGTTTAGTAGCAAATGGACACTACTCCTCAATACAAAATCATATCCATAGCAAAGCAGTGAAGCTTTTTTAATTATCTTTTGAGAATGATATAGTTTTATACCCTTTCAGAACAGCAGAAATGAAATGGATCACTAAAAATCAGTATAAATAAGCCTGTGCTACTAGAACAGTGTTTCTGACTGGGAAAGACTGTTGGGGCTTTTCCCCGAGATTCAGGTGGTTTTAGAGTCCTTTGCCCTCTGCACAGCTCTGTGCCAAACCGAAGGAAGAGACGGAGTATTCAGGTTTAGATTTTTCAAGGTTGCATACTTCCTTTATTGTTTCTTATCTTACAATTTTTTTCAGTGTCCAACTAGATGTTTGCCGCGGCTTGGACTTCTGACGACTCCCCCCGAACTGGGGCTGTCTTTATCTTTTATACTAATTGCTATGTATTCTTTATTTACTATTTCTTACCAATGTCTATCACTAATACTAAAAAAGTCATCTCTACTCTGACCCAACCCTCACCAACTACTTTGTGCCAACATCACTGCCGAAGTGGAGTGAGGGAAGAAGAAAGAAGGAGACAACGCCCCAAATCCTCCATCTTGCCCCCATTCACTTCAATGCTAGAAATCTAAACTTACTGTTTTCTCGCCCTATGATATACTAAACTACTATTTTTCACACTCTTGTGGCCTGCAATGCTTCCTGCAATGCAGGAAGCCTTTCCCATGGACTGAAATCAAATCCAGTGTCTCTCTGAGCTCTGGGCTGGGGTCCCAGATCCCCCTGCCCAGGTTTCTGACCCTCCAGGGCAGACAAAGGAATGCCCTGGACTCCAACAAAAGACCTTACTGGGAATTGCCTGAGTTAAACAGGAAGCTTAGGGTCAGACCTTTGGGAAGAGTTTCTAACCTGCTTTTCCAAATGTAGTCACATGTGGTCCTGCCAGCCCCAAGGCGAGTCTTGTCAAGAGATTTTCTCAAGCCACTGACAATGAGCAATGTGCAATGAAAGTCCAACCTGGCAGAGTGAGGGACAGCTAAACACTCACTCAGGCAATTTCAATTGTAAATTTGAGTATCTCACTTGTTATTTACCTGGCAGATGAACATTACTTGGAGTGTCTGTAGTAATCAGAATGTTTGGAGACTGGCATTCCCAGTCATGCATGTGCATAACCAGCTTCTTTAATAAAGCTGAAGAATGACATGCTCTCCTACCCTCCTCCAATCACTTATGCTTAGAGTAGTCTCTAGGATGGTGTCCATACACATTCTTCCTAATTCATCCCATTAAGAGAAGGACATTACAGATGCTGCTGGTTTATTTTCATTGTCTTAAAGATACAGGTTGCACTGCTGGAGGCCTGGTTTTGCACAGGGAACATAATTGGTTTGAGATCACATAAACTTAATGAGATTTCCTTCCTACATGAGCAGTAAAAACACACATTTCCTGTCCACCTCACAGTTGCTGGTACAGATGTTCGGTTCTCTCAATATGTCCCATCACACAGGTCTGCAGGAATACCAAAAAGTGAGTTGCATTTCAGGTTAGTCAAAAAGGTTGACAACAGTCAATTTATATACATTATGGTGACAGAATTTTTGGCTCCTAAAACAATGTTTGCCTAAAAGAGAAACAAAACCTAAATTCAACTCGGTTTTATAATATGAACCATCAAGTTTTTGCTCAGCATCCCAAGCACGAGACCTGGCACACAAGGGTGGCTCATGTTGACAGGAGAATGGCCATAATCCATCAGAAATGTCAACACATGGCACTGGTGGGGCCGTTAGTGCAGGGCAGTAAATCAGAGGGTTAATAGGAGTAGAGAGTACTGCAGCAGCACTTCCAGCTAACAGCTATTTAGTTGTCTCTGTTTTATGTCTGTACCTCTGAGGGGGTAAAGGATAGAGAAGAGACTTGCCAAAGATCCTACAAAATATCTCATACAAAACAAGGCGTGAAACCAAGAATTGCTGACTGACAGTCCTGTGATGGCCCAAACAACACACTTGGGCCAAATCCTCCTTCCGGGAGGCTCAACTGAGCACAAATGCTTCATTTTCTAAGAGCAGCTCTACTCTAAGTCTTGCATTTCCCAGGCAGGAAAGGCAGCCAGTTCCCTCTCCATGGAAACTTGAATGCCCAAAGTGGTGTGAGCAGCACTCCCCACAAACAAACTCTTAGTTACATGCAGAGAGAAGTATTCTGAAAGGGGAGTGTTGCATCATGAAGTCTCCCACATCACTAGCTTTTAGAAGGTTCTAGTAGGAACCCAGATGAGATTTACCCTGAACATTTTTCATGAGCATTTCTGCAGTGCCAACACTGATCACTTAGCCAACAAAGCAGCATGGAAGGTCACACGGATACTTTGAGATGCTAACACAACACAAATAATGCTTTTGCTGATCATTAGATCTGTTGGCAGCCACATACCAGTGCCCTGAAGGACACCCCAGGCAACCAAGGAGAACTCTAAATTAAAAACAAGCTGTCAACCTGCCTGAGGACACAAGATGGAGATGTCAGATGATTCTAAGGGAGGGTGTTCCTCACTGGCTGCCATCTGGGAAAGCAGGAAGTCTGTTTTACTTGAATGCTACTCAGGATTTAGTTTTCAAGAGAAACTCCAAGGCAGGATAACAAACAATGGCACATTTGTCCCAGTGAAGCCTTGGGGCTGACACTGGCAGGGCAGGAGGTGCTCACAGTCTTGGAGCACAAGGGCACCAAGCAACTCCAGCTGCTTGTTCCCACATTCTTCAGCATTCCAGAGCTGCACAGTGGGGTAGATGCCCAGAAGAACTTGCCCTGCGGTGAGTTTCCTGCTTTCAGGGATATGATTGTGCTGCAGATCCAACACAGGCACTCCTTGATTTTATTGACTTGGTTTGCTCTCTGCAAATGGATGTAGAGCTATGTAATAAATGATCAAGCCCAATTTCGTAAATCAAAATATAGAATTTTATTTTGAGACTTAAACTCAGTCTCTAACAGCCACAATTAAAAGGAACAGCATTGAACCCCAGGTTTCGGCACTGGGTGAACACAGAAACGGACTCTATCACTCCGAATCTCCCCTGTTCACAAAGTGTGTCTCAAGCTTCTGGCTTTTATACAGTCTTCCGCTGAGAGTGGAGAGCTACCATATTACTCTTGTCCCTCTGTTGCTTCATCAGGTATTCATGTCCATGTCTCCGGTGGGTTGAATAGGTTCTTGAGGTAGAACAATGTCGTGATTGCTTACTCCGGAGTGGTGTTTAGAAATGGTAAACTTGACCGGAACAGATAAGATACCCATCTGGTGTTGATAGCTGTGTCGTTAGCAGGTCCATCTCCGGGGGAGACATGGTTTATCTAATCATCTCTTCCATTCACTGAGTGAATGGTTGTCCTGAGGCCTTCCTGGCAGAGACCCTCCCTGTCTCTCAACCCTCCTGTCCTCCTCTCACAGTTCAATTTTTAAACCCCAAATACATTTTATATTTTACAGAGCTTAATTCAGATCGAACGCGAATTAACTTTCTATTACATATCACAAGACTGAACACGAATTAACTTTAGGTTACATATCACAAGCTATAAAAAAAACAGCAACACACCTTTGGCCTTTAAAAAGCAGCTCAGAGTTCAAGGAGCAAGTGACAGTTTAGGAAGGCTCTCTGGATTACAATTCCTCCATGTTTGGAATGATTTCATGTTTTTCAGGCATTCAGTGCCATCTGCTGTAGACAAGGAACCAGGTCACAACCCCTCAGATGCACCCTCTTCCCAAAGCTTTCTGTTCAGCTTCAGTGTTACTGATCCCAGCCCAGCATGCACAAGCAAGGGAGAAACTGGGACAGGGATGACTGGGGCGAGGCTCTCACTGGAGACAACAAAAGGGAATAAACAGCCTGAATGGGGAATCAAGAGGTTCTGCTGAACTCCTGATCTCTGGTATTCAAGTTTCTCCTTCAGATTCCACTGACCTGGCCTTTCTCATATTTCTCCACCTCATTTGTTGCAGTTGTTGGCAGCAGCAAAGACCATTTCTTGCTGTGTGTTCAGCCCATGCCCATAAGCAGGGTCCCAGGCTGGACCTTAGCTACTTGGAACAAGCACAACGTGGGCTCCAGCCACACCTGCTGCGGCAGCAGCTCTGCGGTGCTCAGGCACCAGCACCTGAGCTGCCCGTGCCAGACACAGCAGCTCTATCATGCTTTCCCTAATACAGAGAACTTAAGAAGTAAAAAATCACAAATTATCATCAACAGCACTGCGGATGCTTCCTGCCGGAGCCCACTGGGAGCCCACAGTCCCTGTAGCCAAGTTAGCAATGCCATCTAATGTATGCAGGCAGAAATAGCACAGAGCCACAGGTGGGCAGGTGTGCACAGCCGCAGATGTGCCCTCAGCCAGGGCAATGGCACCCGGGTACCCCAGCCCTGCACATTGCCTGCCCCAGATTTTTCCCAACCAGGTAGAGTTTGGCCTTACTCAGCTATTCCACTTGCCTGCAGAGGGAGGGGAAATCCTCCCCTTTCCCCAAAGGCTTTCAGCTGAATTTTTCCAGCTACATCAGCCTGTGGTCATTACTGCCAATACAGCATCACATTTTGGGTCTCTGGCATCACTCAAATGTAAAACATCTCCCACACAAACATTTTTTTTTGAGCAAGGCAAACACTCTCAGTAACTAGAACCATTTCTCTTAAACATGAACAAATGGTGAGGTTTCTTCAGACAAAGGAGCTGAAGGTTTCCTTTTAATGAGAGCATTCTCTGACCAGACCAAAATCTGTGGCATTCTGTTTTTGGGGTTTTTTTGTTGGGTTTTTTTTGTTGGTTTTTTTGTTTTTTTTTCTTGAGTGCCTACTTTAAAAATATATATATATATATCTGGGTGAATCAGTTCTTGTGCAACTTTTTTGTAATTTCAGCAGTGATTTAAAACTTCTTTTTTTAAGGGGAATAATTTGGCTTTAAAAATATTTTTAGCCAAGAAATGATACATCTTTCACTAAAAATGTGTGACCTCTACAAGCAAAATATTTCAACAGCTATTGAAAACAGATATTTTGTTAAGAAAATGATGAGTTATACACTTTGTGTTTTGTTGAAAAATGGATCCATTTCTAGCTCTGTAAGATGCAGCTCATTCTCCAACTGTTATTTTAAGTTGTTATTCAATCTGATTTAAAGAAAATATTTTTTTTCTCAAAGCTTTCTATATTTTCCATACCTTTAACAAAACATTCAAGAAGACTGTTCCTCATTACAAACCCTTTGCCTTCTAAGTGCTTTATACATTTAATAGGCATAAAAAGTCAGAGGAGGAGGGGAAATGGGTCTACCCGGGCTTAATTTAGAAATAGAATTTAATATATTGACCAGGTCCAACCCACTCACTGCTGCTGGGTGTAAGAGCCAAGATTGGCTCCCACTGTGATGTGGAGGTAGAGCAGAGTGGACATTTCAGTGGCTACTGGTGTTGGGGAGGATGAAGCCAAAAAACCCTATAAATATGATTGCCTATATTCTGGGAATGTGGGACCTGTGGGTGAGATAGAATTGAAAGCAAGTTTTGATGTTTGAGATGTATTGGATACTGGATGTATAGGAAAACAGTTGTGTGACCTGCTGAAGGTCACCAGACCCAGGTCAAATGGAATGTTCTGTCACACCCCCCAATGGTTCATCCCACACCTGTACCCCTCCCCTAAAGTTTCAGGTGTCTGTAACCCCATTGGCACAGATCCTGTTCCGGCCCACCTCCAGACCCCTTATCAGGGGGATGCGAAGGTGGGTCGGCCTCTTTGGCTCTTTTTGCTCTCTCTCTCTCTCTCTCTCTTTGCTCCCCACCATTCCCTACCCTTGCCCTTCCCCCACCTCCTTGGCCGTGCTACGAGCTGCAGCCTGGCAGCTCAAAGCAAGGCCTTACATCCCTTACAATAAACCCAGTCTTCTAAAACCTAACTGCAGAGATCTCTCGTCTACGTTTACATACACCGTCCTGGAGTTCACAGCAACAGCGGAGGAAAAACAATTTCTACAAGTGACGCTCAACGTGGAAAACGCCGGACCCAGCCTTCCAAGCTGTGAGAGACTTCCCCATGGACGGTAACTAAATTACCAGTTGTAGTATTACTCGGTGTCGCGAGCACAGCACATCGCTGCTGGGCAGCGTGAGGCTAAAGCTCTTTAAAGTTGCCGAGGACAAAACCTTGAGCACAAGGATCGTTACAAAGTAGCGAACACTTGGAGCTCTGAGGAGGTTTTGTCTGGCATCCCTCGAGCACAGACTGCTGCTGAGCGTCGGCCACTGGGGCTCATAGAGGGAACTTTGCCGTGGTGCGTTGCCACGCGCGTTGAGCGCACGTGGGCACTGCTTTGCACTGCCCGCACTGAAGCACTGAGTGGAAGTTGGTGTCCCGGAGCACGGAACAGCTGTTCCTGAGCAGCGCCTGGAGCCGTGGCTCTGAGGGGGACCCCGTGCAGTGTCCTGAGAGCTGACTGGAGTGTCTGGCCAACCCCCACGTCGGATCTCGAGTGAGGACCTGCTTCTGCAACATCGAGGTGAGCTACACTGGTATAAAATAAAATGGGGCATTCCCACTTTAGCCTTGATAGAGATCTCTATAAACAAATTAAGCATCTTTTACGGTGCAATCACAGTACTTTACATAAGCAAGAGCTAAAAGACCTTTTAGAATGGACTCTAGTTAACTTTCCCAATGCTGACCGTTCAGCTGTCTTTACCAGAGACTTTTGGGACTCAGTTGGAAATAGACTCTTTAATGATATTTCACGAAAGAATTTCGCTGTTGCTGAACTCGTTCCAACTTGTAGAGCTCTTGTTGAGCTTTTCGCTGCAAAAAATGCCGCGGCATCTATTCACGATGTTCCCAGAGATCCCCTCAGCGCGGCCGCGGGTCTGCAGCAGAAACCGCCCCCCTCCCCCCCTCCGCGCCACGTGGTTTCGGCATCCGCGGCCCCATCCCCCCCCCGCGTGGCTGTGGCACCCGTCCCCTCCGCCCCAAGCCCCCCACCGGACCCTGCGGCCCCTCCCACAGTTGGAATTCCTGTTATGGGGGATCTCCCCCCCCGCTCCGGTGCGTCGGGCCCCGGCCCCGCCTCCGCCCCTGGGAGCCTGCCCACTGACGGCATCCCGGCGGCGCTTCTCGCTGCCGGCACGGCGGCAGCACCGCCCCCACCTTACCACGCGGCCCCGGCTGTACCCCCCCTCCCCGCCACGGGTCCCGCTGCTGAGCCGACCACGGTGATGCTGCTGTAGCTGCTGCGGTCGCTGGCGTATTGCACAAGCAGGCTGCGACACTGCTGCAGGCGGCGCAGGCTCCCCTCGCTGCAGCCGAGGCGGCGCTGGCTGTGCCACCGCTCTCGCCCGCTGCCTCGCCGCCGCTGCCTTTCTATGAGCTGGAGGTGCCGGCTCCCGCAGTGCCGCCGGCGGCTGTGCCTGCAGTTCCCCTGGCGCACACTAATGCGGAGATGCACGCCACCCCCCCGCGTGTTCTGCCGCCGGCAGAGCGCCCCAGCCCCGCGCCGCGGCGGATGCTGTAGCCCGTTCCAGTCCCCGCTCCGCGGCATGCCGCAGCCCAGCCCGCAAGCTACCAGCGCCTCACTCCCACGGCACATGCAGCGGCTGGTCATCCGCGCCCCGTCCCTGCTCCGCGGCGCGCCCCGGCCAGTCCTCCCATCCCTGCCGACCCCATGGCAGCGCCAGAGGCCGCGGCTGCTACCGGGTTCGCTGCGCTGCCCCCTGCTGCGGCCCCGGCGTGTCCTGCGCCCGCAGGCTCCTTCCGGTTCCCTCCCGCGGTCACAGGAGCGGCCCCCGCTGCGGCTCCCGCTGCCCCGCTGCCTCCCGCCGCCATGATGCCTCCCCACACCGAGCCTGTGCACCCCGCGCATGCGCAATTCGCGCCAACCCGCGCATGCGCATCACCAACTTTCATACAGCCTGATGGTTCCCGCGCGCCCCATGCAGAGGCCTGGGCCCAGCCGGATCTTGTTACAGTGCCATCGCAAATAGTCCACACTGCCGCGAGTGCTGCACAGCCCCCGATGATACAGCCGTCAGCAGCTTCTGCACAACTACAGCTGCCAACCGCCCTTCATTCGCCCACGACCCTGCACACAGCACAACAGCAACATGATTCTACAGCGACTTCTATGTATCCTTCCGCACCTCTTCCACCTCCGAACCTACATGCTACAGTAACAGCTTCCTGCCTGACGAATCCTCCCGCAGCTGCAAGCTCTTCTCACATGACTTCACTGACAGGCTCTGTGCCTCCTGCGTTCCTGCCTGTGCCTCCTGCATCCCTGCCTCTGCCTCCTGCGTTCCTCCCTGTGCCTCCTGCATCCCGGCCTCTGCCACCGCATCTTGCATCGTGCCCAAGCATGACAGGACCACAGCTTCGCACACAAACCATGCAACGAGAAGGGGGAGGATGGAATATAGCAGCCAATCTAACAAATATAGAACAGACAGAGAACTGTTTTGCCCTAACAGCTGCCAGCTCTCTCAAATCTGAGGATCCACCACCACCTATCCCGATTTTGGAAGGTCCACAGAAATGTTCTGGTGACCTTCAACTGACAGACTGGCATGAAGTCACACGTGAAATACGCAAAGAAGAAAATGTAAACCCTCTAGCCATGCCTGTGATATTCAGCCAGCAAGCCGGAGGTCCCAGAACATGGACACCTATTCCATCTCAGGAAATAAAGGAATTAAGAAAAGCAATAAAGGACAGTGGCATCTGCTCTTCATATTTTAAACAACTGTTAAAAAGTACCCTAGAAAGAACACACCAAACACTAAAACACATTTTAAGTCAAGTGAAAAGGGGGAAAGCCCAAGCTACACCTCAAAAGAGATTGAAGAAAGCTCAGTATGTTTATAATTTTCTGAACAGCTCTGCAAAAGAGCCTGATCCCCACATTTAGACATTTCTTCAACAAGAAAAAAGTAAAACTGAAAGAACACCCCCCAGTTTTAATTAAAAATTTAGAATCAAGACAGTTAGAAAGACCATATAATCCTATAACATGGGGGAAAAGGTTTGCAAGTGCCTACACAAGAGGACTCAAGTGGATTCCAGCAAAGAACGTGAAACCGTACCACGCATCGAAGCCTGCTGAGACCCACACATCAGCCAGTACTATTGCAAACCAAGAAGCAAGCACCCAGACCTGAGCTGCGCAGAATCACCAGAAGATGATCTGCCAAGAACAGCCCAAGAAAAGACTAGAGTTTTATCGTTTGCATGTTACTTTTGTTCTTTTGTTTTAGTTTTTGTAGTGAAGCTTTACCTAAGTCAATCAAAGATGAATGTCTGTGTTACTTTGGCCAAGTCTGCAAGCTCTGATACCATCTGTCTATCTGACAAAAGCCTTGAAAAACCTGTTTAGTTAGAGTACCTTTTCCAAAAGATTTTGAAGGTTTGTGCTGCATGAATTTATCTGATCACTCTGTTTCCATTCATAAACAATTGCAAGAATTGAGAGATTTAGCTAGCCAAATTACAGTAGATGACCCATCTTGGCTAGACAATTTGTTTGACGGTTTGAGCTTTGCACCTTGGCTAAAGGAACTTTGTAAGATAGGTTTGATTGTTCTGATAGTAGTAATTGTAGTTTTAGTAGCAATTCCCTGCATACTTCAGTGTGTGCAAAAAGTAATGAGTAAGACAGTGTCTAGCGTTTTAGTTGTTAATAAGAACGGGGGAGATGTTGGGGAGGATGAAGCCAAAAAACCCTATAAATATGATTGCCTATATTCTGGGAATGTGGGACCTGTGGGTGAGATAGAATTGAAAGCGTTTTGATGTTTGAAATGTATTGGATACTGGATGTATAGGAAAACAGTTGTGTGACCTGCTGAAGGTCACCAGACCCAGGTCAAATGGAATGTTCTGTCACACCCCCCAATGGTTCATCCCACACCTGTACCCCTCCCCTAAAGTTTCAGGTGTCTGTAACCCCATTGGCACAGATCCTGTTCCGGCCCACCTCCAGACCCCTTATCAGGGGGATGCGAAGGTGGGTCGGCCTCTTTGGCTCTTTTTGCTCTCTCTCTCTCTCTCTCTTTGCTCCCCATCATTCCCTACCCTTGCCCTTCCCCCACCTCCTTGGCTGTGCTACGAGCTGCAGCCTGGCAGCTCAAAGCAAGGCCTTACATCCCTTACAATAAACCCAATCTTCTAAAACCTAACTGCAGAGATCTCTCGTTTACGTTTATATACACCGTCCTGGAGTCAGCAACAGCGGAGGAAAAACAATATCCACATACTGGTGTGCTCCAGGGGTTAAATCCACCCTGGCCATGCAGGGACATGTAAAGCCTCTCTGCAGCTGAAGCTGAAGCTGCTGGGGCTGGATGAAGCAGGACTGGAGCAGACTGAATCCGACTGCTGCTGGACTCAGCAGGAGCCACTCTGCAGGCTTGGAGCTAAGTCAGAGCTTAAATAGGAACTGGAAGGATAAAAGTTTGTGGGGTCAGGCTTTAAACCAACAGCTTCCGACTCAGTACAGCCTCAGAGAATATCTAAAATAACCAGTATTTTTATGGGCCCGCATGTTAAAATAAATGAAAATCAATAATGTTAATAGACATTAATTCATGCTAATAGAATCACTGCTCCAAAAGCAGAGTTATTAAGCCCAGTTAGACCACTACCATTGGCTACATATTAAAAAGATCCAAAATATTTAAATATTGACCATATTCCTTTGAAATTAATAGTATTTCCTTCGGATTATGCACTGATCTTGGCTGAGCCATGCTTGACATCTGGAGTAGTTAAAATAACAACCTGAACAGCCACAGTCTTCCACTAATTTTTAAAAGTAAAAACCCCCCAATTTTAACTTTTGTGCTCTCATTAAAACCACTCTTCTGTCTCAGTGCAGGGCCCAGAAGAGGAGAGCCATGAATACACTGCACAGATTATCTGAGGCACTGCCAGTGCTGGAGGTGGCTGTACCACCACAGCCTTGCTTGCCCCAGGTTAAGCCCCGGGGCTCCTTACACAGGGCCTGGAAATCCCTGCCTTCCTGGAGAAAAGGGACTTCGCACAGAGCCTGGATTCTCAGTCTCATGGTAGAGACATCATTTCACTGCTCATTTTCGCAGGAGTCTGGGTTCATCACAGCCAGGACTATTCCTGTGCTTGGCTCCAAGCCATGGTCCTATCTGCTCCTGGGGATGTGCAGCCCCAACACAACCTTCATCACTGGTGGGCTAGAGGGGTTTTGGGTGTTGGTGGGCTTTTTTTCTCCCTTTAATGCTTTTGAAAACCAAGGGTAGAATGCATTGCTTCATCCATTCATTGAGACAGGATAAATATATAGGTTTGGTCATGGTTTTACTAACATTTTTCACCCACCTCATGATCATATGGGTTAAGCAACTCCTCACAGCTGGGATTCCTGCATCTTTAATGCTCCATGTGTGAGCAGCAAGAGCAGGACACCGAGGAAGGGAGCAAACCACCCTCTGCAATGAAATGGGGCCAAAATTGTAATGGGTGAGGTTTCTCCTTTCCAGAGGCTTCAAATTCTTTTCTGATTCCTGTGAACGCCTGAAGGATGTAGTGCAAAACCCACATACAAACCTGGCTCCTCCAGCTGGCTGCCACCTGCATCTCTCTTCTATTCAGGCTCAAAAAAACCTGCTCTGCTCCCACCTTGCAGCAGGACTAAAACACTGCAAAAAGCTCTACAGGGTGAGCATAGCTCCACTGGGAGGGTGACCAGCAAGCACCTCTGCAATGCTGGATTATAAAGGTGGTCAAAAAGCTGAAACCCCCCACTGCCTTTTGATAGAGAAAGCCAGCACAGGAATGTGGGCCAAAAGATGCTACTGCCAGCCCCTCCCAGGAAAGAAGTGGCTAATACAACACCAGGAGATGCATCTAATGCACTTTAAATAACAACAGAGTGAAAGAAAGGACAGGAAACAAGGATGTGGCAGTGATACAGCTCAAGTGCTGCCCAAGGCACTCCTCTTCTGTCTCCTCATTTCTAACCATCACCTCTCGGTCCAGTCCCAAAACTCTGGGAGCTCCTGGATGAGCCCCATACTGTGCCTGCACCAAATACAAGGAGCACACCTTAATGAAATGGAATTTTTGCCATTTTTAATCACCAGTTTGCAGTTAAACATGCCCCCAGTGGCAGGATATTCTTGCATCAGGAAGCAGGGCAGCTCTGCCCACCCATCATCCCACTGGGGAATTCACCCCCATTGCTCTGGTCAGTACAAGGCTTCCAAAAGCTTCTCCTGCCTGTTACTATCTGTGCAAAGAACAGCCCCCATCTTCTCCATGGGTGCCCCCTCCCAGGGACAAAGGACAATTTGAGGTATCTCTATGTTCATTATCCCTTTCCCTAGGAAGCCAAATGTCAGAATTACTTAGCATGGAGCACACAATTTATTTGGCTAATTATTTTTAGACAACTAGACTCCAGAAGCCCTCTGTCAAAGACTTCTTTGTAACACTGACTCACAGCCCCTGGCTTGCTGAGAGCCCTCACTTTCCCACATAAACACTTCCTGCTCAAACTGAAAACATCACCACTGATTTGTAGCACAAATTCCTGTTCAATACTCAAGTGGTTTTGAATGCACAACCATCCAAAGAATTTAACAATGAATAAAGAGTGATCATGCTTTTGGGGTTTTCCCCCCAAATTTGGATTGTTTTTTCTATGAGAAAAACAAAGGAAGAAGGTTGTGACACACCAGCCAAAGTCTCCACTTGCCCCAAAACATGAAAGGATCTGGAGCCACTCAGAAGTCATCACGTCGTCTCATTCTGTGAGGCATTTTACCTGAAGCCACCCTCCTGGAACGCAGCATGGCCTATGTTAGTACACAGGAAATTCAGACCAAACAACAGTCACTTAGGACTGTTAAAGTGAGAGCCAGTTGCCTGCTTCTGGGGATCCTCAGCAATGCTGTATTATTGGTGATGCTAAATGGGGTTTTCAACAAATCTGGTCTGAAGGCTCGTGAATGCCAAAACAGCATTTCAACCCATTAAACTTCAGAGATGAAACAATTTCTTCTAAAAATAATGATCAGTTCTTCCCACCAGAAAAAAATAAAAGTCTGGCCAATTCCTACTGTGCCAAGTTTTCATGCAGGCCTGATTTTTATGGCTGAGTTTATTAAGCTCTGAAGAAAAGCAGGTTAATAATGGAAACAACCAACAGAGCCAAGTTATAGGAGAAGAGAAGCCACCCTACACAACAGGGCTGCCAGGAACTGCTGGCAAACTCATTCCACCTTGCTAATCCTGTTCAGATGAAAAGATGTCTTAGCTCCTGCTAACATCCTTGCTATTATGTTGGTGCAAATACAGTCACGAGGCAATTAGCAGCCCAGCCAAGGGCCAATCATTGTGGGACTGACAATAGCTTGTCAGAGGAGAAACAAATACCCTCAACCTTCTCCAAGATTTTAAGTCTCATTAGTATAAATCAGTAACCCAATTAATGAGGGGTTTAGCATATTGATTTGCATTGGATTACACAAATTAATGACACACGTAGAGGGAAACTGTGTGGCAGGACACGCTGGAGAGATGAGCAGCTATGTAGGGGAATTGTATTGCTGCAATACATGAATGAGGGCAACAGGCACCCCAGATTTTGTGATAGGGATGAAGCTGCTCCCACTCAGCTCCTGTGAAACCACAAGGGAAACAGACATTACCTGGCTGTTGAAATGAATCATAGACTCATTAAGATTGGGCAAGACCTCTAAGAATATTAAGTCCAACCCGTAACCTAGGAATTCCAGGTCCACCACTAAACCATGTCAATGACTAACAAGTGGAGCAGATTTGTTGATGCAAGTAAGAGCTACTTTTAAAATCAAAACTTCTGTTTTAGCAGTTGCAGCAATCTCTGGCTGGTGCTGAGTGGAGATGGCTTGCAAGGGAAACCACCAAGGTCCATATGTGAGATACATTCCCACCCTGCTCCTGCTGGGACAAAGGGAATGCACAAGACAAACCACCACAAAGAGCAAAGGTTTGGGAAAAAGGACCCAGGGCAGCAAGGAACCACAGGGCCAAATTGCAGTGAGCAGGCTAAAACGCAAAAGGGTCTCCTTTTGGTCAAGGCAGAGCAGGTCCAGGGAGGAAAAACATTCCCAGCAGTTACCCACCCAACAGCACAGGGATAGTAAGCACAGGAAGGCAACACCACATCAGGACTTGCCATCAGCATCACCCCAAACCTTCTGAGTTTTTAGCAAAAACCTCTTTGCCACAGCTGCCTGCTCTTCCTGCACCCAGCTGGGTCCCCAGCTGCGCCAGGCTGTCCAGCCCCTGGGATCATGAAAAGGACAGTTCTCCCAGAGAAGAGGGACAAAGGGACTGGCTGTGCCCAGGATACCTTCTCGTCCTCCCAGGGCGGGCAGCCCCTCCTTGCTCCAACAGTTATAAAAGGACTCTCAATCCATGTAATCCTTTAGATACAAATTACAGCAATTTGAACACAACCTAGAATTACAGCAAACCCATAAAGAGCTGTGTCTTCCCAGGCAATTTACACTGCTACAAGTGGTCAAACCACAGCAGAGGATTAAGCAACAAGAAAAGCAAACCAAACCCAGAAAACCTGATTCCCGAAGTAGCATTATCAAGAAATTAAAACAATTACTAGGGTTAGTACACACTCAGGTGGTCCTAAAACTACCACTATTGCATCATCTCTAACCAACCAGTGTCTTCCAGATATCTTAAACCATTAAATCCCAGCAATTTGAAGGATGCCATGAAGCATAGCACACTTCACCATTTGGGATCAGGATTGCAGCTTCTGCATCAATGTTCACCCCCTTCTACACATTTTTATATTTATTTTTAAATTATTACCAGTCCTAGAGAACATTATGAGGAGAAGAAGCATCAAAGGTCAGGCAATCCTCCTGCTAGCCTGGCCAGAACTGCAATGCTGGCTTATGAACCATTGCAGGCAGGTGTCCCCTGGCCATCACATCTGGCAGATACACTGCAGTTATCCCAGTTGGGCTTACATGGAAAAAGAAAGCCATCAGCATTAAAAAAAAACCAACCCAAAAGCGCAAGTAGTTTTCCTCCAATAAACAGATGGATTTATGCAGGCTTCAATTTCCTGCAGCAGCAATGCCCACCAGCTTACACACACCCCCCAGTCCATGGTTCTCAGGGTCCCCAGGATGTTCCAGGCTTGTCTGCTGTTGGGGGTTAGGTTTGTTCCTTTTGTTTTCTTATAGAATTTTTCCCCATAAGTTGCTAGAAGACTAAGTACTGGTGCTTAGAGGTGCTTGACTCACACAAAGGAGGTGGCTGAAAGTCAGGAGGGGGAAGATCACGTGAGTTTTGGGGCAGGAAAAGGACAGAGCTGGGGGCAGCTTCGCTCTTCTTGCTCTCAGCATCAGAGAGGATGACCAAGCTGCTGCTTGCTGCGGGAGTCCACTGACAACAGAAAGTCTGGTCCTGGGAAATCTACCATCATCTGCTCGTGTGCCCAGGAATTCTGAGCTCCTTTGCCTGCCCTGCTGGAGCTGGAGCAGCCCTATCCGATCATCGCGGGTTCTTCAGCACTGCTCTTTTTGCTACGCTGTAGCCCCGCACCCCTCTGCCTGCCGGGGACATCCTGCCCTTCCAGACACCAGCCCAGGAGTTTCCACCGCTCCTGCTTGGTGCTCTTGGAGTCCCAAGAGATCAGACTGCCCCGGGCTTTGTGAAACAAAGCCCCTCAAGGTTCTTGGCTCTGTTTATTATTAATGCTGTAGTTGTTGCTGTTTGTTTGCCGTGTTATACATACTAGTAAAGAACTGTTATTCCTCCCCCCATACCTCTGCCTGAAAGCCTCTTTAATTTTCTAAATTATAATAATTTGGAGGGAGAGGATTTGAATTCTCCATTCCTAGAGAGGGCCAGCCCCTCCCTAGCAGATACCTGTATTTTCAAACTGAGACATCTGCACAGGCAAAACCGGGTGTCTGCCACTCCAGGCTGTGGAGGTGTGCCAGTGGCATGGGCTTCCCCAGGGACAAGAGAAAATGCCGTGGTTTTGTGCTGGCAAGTGAAGGACACAAGCAGCAGCTGTCACTGATCTGATTACTGCTGTCACCGATGGGGGACACTGCCACATTCACAGTGGATTGCACGTAGGAGGGAAGTGGGTGACATTGAGAGAAAGGTGATAAACAGGGCTGGCAACTACTGTAGGACATATGATAAGTAAAAGCATCCATTTTAATGGAAGGGATTTTAATGTGCCATGCTCTGAGATGCCCAGCACCAGATGCTACAATGAGGAAGGAGCCAGGACCAAACCAGAGGGCTTCCCTGGTCCAGCTAGGCATCTGTCAAAGCAATTAGGGGATGGTGATGGAAACAGTAACACAATCTGGTCTAAGAAATGAACACTGTGCTGAGAGGTTGCACCCTCCAGAATTAATACACCACCTTGCCTGTGAGGACTGACCTAGGTTGGCTCGGCCAGGAGAAGAGCAGGACCCTGCCCTGGAGTATGGAAAGACTCCTCTTGTTGCTCTGGCCATTTGCTTTGACTTGGAGGGCACCAACACAACACAAAACATGAGACTCTGATCACAGTCCCATTATGTGCTCTCCTTTTTCCCCTCCACATGTCACCTGTGAAACCATTTCAGGACAGGCACTGAGCTGTTAAAACAGGTCCTATTAAGAGCTGAATCTTTTCATTCCAGCACTTTGGGAGAGAGCACCTCCCATGCTGCCAAGGACACCACCTTTCTGCTTAATTTTGCATTTGAAGTCCACTTACCAGCTCCATTAACTTTAATAACTAATTCTATATATGGGAATTTTTATTTAAAGCATACTCAAAATGGCACTGGTCATGTGGAGAAAAAACCCAAGAAACATCTGAAAGAGGGGAGCACATGCCTTCCCTGAAGTGAGCAGCATGTCTTATCCCTACTCGTATGGTTCAATTTGCAAGCTCATGTCTAAGAGCCAACTTCACATACAAACACAAAATAAAACCAGGAACAAAACTTTTAATTGTCCTACATTGATGTTTACTCTTGTTTCCTGCAGGCCCAGGTGGCAAATACATCCTTTCTATACTGGAAGTCTCTTGTGCTATTAACAAAGTCAACTGGACATGCTTAAAACTGATGAGAGGTCTTTGCATTGGTGGCTTGTACCAAACTGAGGAATAATAATTAGTGAGCAAATAGTTGTAAAAGGATAAATATAAATTCAGAAGTGTTTTTTGTTTTCTGAGAAGAAACACTCAAAATCAAGAGAATTTACAAGCAACTTTCTTACATATGAACACTTACGCCAAGAAGGGAGATGTTGGAGCAGGCAGCCACTCCAAACATAAGGGCTTTTGTTCCTCCAATCTCAGAGCTCTGAAGAAGTTTTATTTTTTTATTCTTTTTTTCTTCATTTAACTCTGCTGACCTGCCAGCTGGGTATGAGCCAGAAGGGTTATCCAGTCAGACCTTACTGCGATATATTTACAATGGTAGTGCATCTAAGATTTGTTTATTTCAGGGTTAAAATTCAAATGGCTAGAACCATTTAAATAATTAAAGGCAATCAGAAAATGCCATGAAACCAAACAAATCAGAAAAAGGCCATGAAACCATCACCAATATTTAATTCAGAAATTCTCTTTGTTAGGGAACTTTGCTGAAAGAAAACAACTGGATGTCATTCAACCCTCTAAATTAAAAATAATCTAACAAGGTCTATAGGGATAACTCTTTCAGCTATATATTGGAGACCAGATTCACTTCTACCAAGTAAATGTAATAGCACTTAAAGCTAGAAAGGAAATTCCTCAGAACTGAGATAGTTTCTAAGTATCAGCACATTTTCCAATTCCTTGCAAGACAACTTAGCTATTTACAATACATTTTTTTCTCACACATAAATTTATAATTTTTTTCAATGTTATGGTTCCATGATTTATTTTCTAAAGAAAAATAATCTAACCAGAATATCTTTAACTCTACTAACATCATGTTTTCATAAATAACTGGCTACTTCTAGTAAAATTAAGCCTCCAGGATTATTTATACCAGCCAAGAATACTCTGGCTTTATAGATTTGCAGAAATTTGGTGTGAAAATAAAGTTGAGTATAATGCTGACCCTGAGCTCTAAGAAGTAATTAATGCTTCAACATAAAAATAGAAAATTATCCTTTATGACACAAGGGTGGAATAGAGCAAACCTTTTCTCTCTGGATTGCTCTCCTGGCCAGATCCAGGCATCCAGCCAGACCTAAAGGCTATCCAAAGCAGGAAGAGATGTGCAGAATAATTTTGAGTCTTTCCAAAGATGTTGCTTTTGCTAAACTCTTTAAAAAAATATTTCATCTCTTTTCTTAAAAATATACATTTCTTTTATTCATGAGTTGCTGTTCACCACAACATTGTTCCAACTCCAAGAGCACAGGTAGAGAGGAGGGTGTCTCAGGTAGTGCCAAAAAGCTACAGGTGCTGGGCATCAGCTCCCAGGAGATTAAACACACCTAAAATGAAGCATCTTCAGCCCTGACAGGTCCTGCTTCCATGTACCTGCAACAGTGCCTGCTCCTTCTCTTTTGCCCCCATCAGAGAGGAAGCAAAACTTTTGCAAAAACAAACCCCACCCCTCCCCACCTGCCCTATAACACAGGATTCCTTAAAACCAGAACTGAAACCATTAAAAAATCAATACAGCATTCACCTAACAAACGTACAGAAAAGATACACGTTGGCATTTGGATCTGCGAGACGACAAGTTGTTTCCAACCGAACAAGTTTAATGCCTCATTCCCATGGAGGATGCACGTTGGGAACTGACCCACAGGAGTTACAGCTAATTGCAAGGATCCCAAGGAACAAACAACAACTCTTCTCAGCATCTGCAGAATGGGAATTCTCTGTAGTCCCTTCCAATTTAATGAAACCTCCTGTAAAGCAAGCACAACCTGCTCCTGGCATGGAAGTCCTAGGCAAACAAGGCCCTTGGCACAATGACCAGTTTTGCCTTCACCTTCTGTTTTAACGCATAATAAAGACAAATGACTTCCACTTCTCTCCAGATAAGGCAACTAACATAATGTGGATAAATGGGAAGTTAACTACGTGAAACATTTTCTGCTTGTTGGGCAATTATTTTTTCCTCATAAGATAACAAGATAAATAAAACCTGCTTCTGTACAGATATTTCGCATTTCAGAAACACATACTTGTTACAGGCCAAGAGAAGACCCTGGGGGTTTTGTTTTCATAAGAAATACAGTAAAAAAAAAAAAAAAAAAAAAAAAAAAAAAAAGACAAATGTAGAGCTAACTACAGGCTTGTATATACATTTTTGTTATCCACCTCTAACATGGACTCTTGGTGAACAGGATAGACTGGTACTTCCCGTTCCTGTTATTTCCAGGATAGCAAGGGAAAAAAAAATAAATCAGTATCTTAAAACCAGTGGCAACATAGTAAAAACTGTGCACTGTTGTCCATTAACTTAAAAAGCAAAGTTTCTAGATGGTATAAAAGTGAAAGCAGGTGCCTTCTACCTTTGATAATAAAAGTCTTTTCCCCTCCCCCAATGCTGCACAATTATCTCCATTGTCTTTGCATGGCCAAGAACAAAATGCTAAGGAGCAAGGCTGCTTGTGATAGACTGCTTCTGGTGGAAGCAGAAGTGTTCACGGTCCTGTCACTCTTGTTGGAGTTTGCAGTGACCTCGGTAGCGTTGAACTTGGACTCTGGAGAGCACTGCTGCAGCTCGCAGCCGCTGCCACTCTCCTCCCCGCTGCTCTCCTCACCTGGGGAAACAAACACATCTACTGTCCTCCTCTGCTGGCTGCACAAGACAGCAGGGGGAAAAGGCAAGAGTGTGGCTGTTCTGGTGTTTATGGGAGGTAAGTGTGGGTCCCCTGGTTAATGTGACTTCTGTGTGCAGTCATCACATCTAGGTGATGGTTGCAGCCCAGAAAGTCAACCACATCCTGGGCTGCACCAAAAGCACTCTGAGCAGCAGGTCAAGGGAGGGGATTCACCCCCTTTACTCCACTCATGAGACCCCACATGGAGTTCTGCATCCAGCTCTGGGGTCCTCAGCATAGGAAGGATCTGCTGAAGTGAGTCCAGAGGAGGACACAGAAATACTCAGAAGCTGGAACACCTTTTCTATGAGGATAGACTGAGAGAGCTGGGATTGTTTCATTAAGACAAGGGGTAATGGTTTTAAACTAAAAGAAAGTAGATTTAGATTTGATATAAGGAAGAAACGGTTTTATGATGAGAGTGGTGAAACACTGTCACAGGCTGCCCAGAGAGGTGGTAGGTTCCCCATCTCTGGAGAGACTCAATGTCAGGCTGGTTGGATGGGGCTTTGAGCAGCCTGATGTAGTAGATGATGTCCCAGATCATTGCAGGGGTGTTGGACTAGATGACCTTTAAAGGTCCCTTTTAACCCAAACTGTTCTATGGCTTTGTGGGAACACCCCTCCCCACATAGCCTGTCAGAGAGGCCGGTTCCCACCCTCTTCACTAACATGCTTACCCATAGCTGAAGCTTAACCAGCTACCCATGTTAGCATGAAATCCAATTAAAAGGGAAAAAAGAAAAAGCAAAACGCAAGCAACAGCAAACATACTTATGTCAATGAAGTTGACATCGTTCCCACTGTAGGCATTCTTTAACTTGTTGGTCATCACCCGCAGAGCCATGATTTGCTGGCGAATCACCATGTCTGGCTTGGTAATGTCAACTTCAACCTCTGGGTTATTTACTTGACTTGCTAAGCCATTTCCAGTCACTGCAAAGTCATACCTGAAAAGAAACCATTCCTGCTGGAACCAGAGCTGCAGCTAGGCAGGGTCCTGTGCCAAAGGATGACACCATGGGAACTCTGCAGTGCCATCCCTGCTTTCAAGTCTGGGTGATATTCTGAGTCCAACAGCATCTTTCCACATGCTAAACCTCACACAGCCCTTCTTACCCCATCTCCCTTCCCTGCAATCTCTGCAGCATGTGGAATGAAGCAATGTTTTCATTTACACTATTCCATAAGGGAAGGGGAATGACAATTTTCTCCCCAACTTGAAAAGAAAAGGAAGATCTGGGGTTTATATTAATAATGGCTTTCAACAGCATAAATCAGCTTGCTGCAGGCTACAGAGAAATTCAAGGTGCTAAGATGCCTTGATGCCAGTTAGATGACACTTTTGGGAACACAACCTTTGAGACCATAGTTATCCCACAGAAACCTATAGTAACCGTTGGAGACAAGAGTGTCATTACAGCTTTGAGTAAAGCACCTTAACCATCAAGCTGGAATACTGAATGTGTGCTTCTCACCACGCAGACATGAGATGCAATTTCCCTAATAACCCCAGCAGGAGAAACATTTGTGATGCTGAAGATGAGATCCTGTAGCCCCACACATCTGAGAAGGGGAGAGCCAAGATGTTCAGCTTCAGAAAGGTATACATGCTCAAGTCTGAACACATGTACAGTCTCCTGGTTTAAAAGAGACTGAGCAACAAAACCCAACAGAATACATTTCCTGACACAGGTATTTGGAGTATCATCTTATACAGCAGGGATAGGACACATTCCCCTTTCCTTCAATTACCTGACTTATTAGAAAGATCAATTTAACAGAAGAAAACATTACTTTTCTTAGTTATAATGCCAACATCAGTATCACAAGAGAGAGAAAAGCCTTTAGCATAGTCTACTGATCCTGGACACCAGGCAGTGAGATGTAAGCATACTCTGAAAAGCATGCTCAAACCCTGTCCTATATATGAGAGTGACAATGATGATGATAATTGGTGGTGACAGTTTTGTTATTATTTGTGATCAATATTATATGTTTCAAAAAAGTCTAAGACCAAAGTGTGGAAGACTACCAAACTTCTACCTTATTGGAGTCATGGAGAAAATAGTAAAGCAAATTCTCTTGCCCAACCCACACAGGATATCCATCCTGCCCTGTCTCCTTGCCAAGTGCTGCCAAGTTACCATCTCCCCTCGATACTGGTGCCCCTGCACACACTGAAAGTATCTGCTATGAAAAGCCCCTAGAATCTGCTGATAAACAAGATTTCAGGAGGCAGAGCCATTTCTTGTCACATACACCCATATAATATTGCCCTAGCAAAGTATGGCAGTTTTAGGCACACACAAAACAGTGCAAAAGTTATGAGCTTTGGCTTAGTGCTGTGCCCCAAAACTATCAAGGGCAGAACCTGCTATTACTTAGAAAAACTGCTGGAGAACCCCAGACAACTGTTTTTTTTTTTTATTTTTTTTTTTTTTTTTGGGTTTTTTTTTTTTTTTTGTTTGTTTTTTTTTGTTTTTTGTAATGGGACATCTTGGATTGTGCTTATTTCCTCAGTAAGCAAACAGAAAAAAGAAAAACTCTTATTTCCAAAATAAAGGTTAAACAGTTACATAAACCATATGACAGAAAAACTCTGGCTTACTCATATGTTAGCAATTTCTTCCTTACAAGGAAGAAAAAAAAAGTGTTGTAACTCTTTTTTCCATAAAAAGTGTGAATGAAACCACTGGCCCCCTCGTGCCACTGACCTCAGCAGTGGGTAAGGTCTCCACCCTCCACCACCCTTGTCCTTGCTCAACAAAGAAACCAGTTCCTGGTGGAAACACCAGCTGGGGGCACTGGGGCAACAGCACCGTCAGACAGCACAAGCACCTCTGCTCTGTGGCTGCAATACAAGATTTTGTACAGATCATCTCCCCAGTTCCATGAACAACTAGAGGCTGAGATGACCTGTTTGGGTATCTACACTCTGTTCCCTCCTCTAAAAGAAATCCCCATGTAGAGCTTGGACAACACTTTGGTGTTACCTTCCAGCTCTCCCATCTACAAAAAGAAAATGGGTAATGGCAGCAGCCTGTCTTGGGCGAGCTGGGATCACTCCTGTAGGAGAAAAGGGCTCAGGGAGAGGGGTCAGGACACAGGGAAAGTCTGGGGTGAGAGGGAAAGGGTTAACCAGGGGCAGCAGCATCACCAAACCTGCTCTTGGTGCTCCCATTCCAGCACTCATTCTCACTGACAGTGCCTACAGACATCTTTTCATCATTGCAAATGTTGCCAGGGAGAGATGACCAAAATTTTTTGGCTTGTTTCAGCTTCTCTTTCACATCAGTAACCTATTAAATAAAAGAAAAAAAGCAACACAAGACATAATCCAGAATACCAAACACTCAGTAAAAGTGAAGTTGAGAAGGTATTTTTTATCACAACAGACATGTACAGGCCAGATCTTCAGGCTGTGAGTTTTGATGGTTGATTTACTTTTTTAGTACAAAATTAAACACTGCTCCTCAAACACATATTCATAAACCAAGCTTTTAACACAACCACTTCTCTGACATAGAAGCATTGAGGTAATTAATGTCTAGAGCTATGGGCAGATTACACCCCTTAGAGAGTTTTAAGACAGCCAAGGAATATTAAGAAAGCCTATAAATTAAAAATGGTATATTATATGAAGCACCTGTGTGGCACCAGCAGGACCAGGCACTCACCAGTCGGTCCAAGCTCGTGCCAGCAGCTGTTGTTGGTCGCTCCTCTGGATTGTAGGGTCTGAAACGAGCACTGAAAACACTTTCAGAGACAGAGCGAGCAGTCCGGCCTTGGGCAAGTGATTTTGGCTGGCCACATCCCTGGAAAACCTATGTGAGAGAAGGAAAGGATTTTATGAAATAAGGTTGCAAGAACCTCCCTTTTCCAGGCTCCAACACAGCCCCTGCCCAAAATAATACATTAACTTTATATATACTTGAAAGGACATTCAAGAAAAAAACCATATTGACAAGAATAGGGAAAAAAACCCACATTAAATAAAAGAATTCCAAGTGTCCTCTTGGCCCATTTACCTTCTGAGACACCTGCATGCTGTTCTCCTGCATATTCATGATCGCATCTGAAATTTTCACATCAATGGGATCCATGACAGACTCAATGTTGAAAGGTCCCTCCAGCCTCTCTGCTACCAGCAGCATCGAATCTAACACAGAGAGAGAAAAACAAAGGTTTCTAATGGAGAAGAATCTAACACACAGAGAGAAAAACTGTTTTTAATGGGGGAGCTTCAGGAATAAGAGTTAAGAAGGATAACAGTTTGAGCACATGGACATTAACCACTGCAGTGTCACCTCTGACCAGCACACATCTCCAGGAAACATTTTGCTCGGTTCCCAGAGCATACACCTTCACAAGGCACTTAGATGCTGCCAGCACCAAACCACAAGCTCATGTACATCAAAAGCCACCACAGCCTGCCAACAGCAGCCTGTAATCAGCTCCTCCCATCAGAACAAGCATTACTAACATTCTCCTTTCCATGCTCATTTATTAAAGGTTGCCTTGTGTCATTTGTTTTTCAAGACTGCTTTCAAAGCCATCAGCTTCCTCATGCTGGTTTTGAGCACAAGGCACCAACATGCAAGGGTCCAAGACAATCCTTGATACCATCTTTCCCTTATGGACAGCTACAGGCTTTTTCCTGCCTGGGGAAGCCAAGGGATTGCAACTCCTAGCATTACATGGACAATTTGCATGAGGGAGGGAGTCTATGTAAGAGCAGAGTGAACGCTGTGCACTCATGATGTATTTAGCACATTCCTAAGTAAGGGGAGATGGAAAGCCTCTCAGCCAACACTGGGTCACTCCTCCTGTGCCGACATGCACATCCTCATCAAATGCATCATTAAACACAGCAGTTACTGGACCATCCACTATTTCCTCTGGGAAATTATTACTGGCATTAAGGCTTTCACTCTGCACTGCATTTAAGCCCCCTCTCTGGTTCTCCCCTACAAGGTGTCTCCATGAATACACCTGGCACTAAGCTTTTGTCTCTTCTCGCCCATCACAACCTTAATTTACTGCTAGCTTTCGCTGTGGTCCCTCAACCCCAAAGCATTTGCTGATCTCCTCTCCTGCATCATTTCATGATGCTCTGCCACAAACTCATCTTTTTTCCAGTTGCATGCAATTCTTCAATTTTTCCTAGTCTGAGTGATGAGGACAGAACAGCCCCTCTGGCCCCAAGGAGCTCCTCCCTGCTCCTAAGATATGTCTGGTCCCTTCCATTAACGAGAAATGGGTGTTTCACACTCAGTCTATTAATCTTTCTCATGACATTCATCTTCCTCCTAAGTGCAGAAGGTACTTCGCACAAACAGAAAACTTCAGTGGGCTCTGGCTACCTGTTAAAGCCCTATAAAGAAACTCTACATAGTGAACAATTTAGTAATAGCTCTGCCTTAGTGCCCAAGTCCTGTTAAATAAACTACATTAAAAAAAAACAAAAACAAAAACAAAAAAAAAAACGATGAAAAATATACAACTAAGCTATTTGAGTATGTAAAGTTATTATTATCATTAATAAAAACAAGAACAAAATACAACAATTATAATAATAATCCAACACCATAACCCCCAACATGAATTGCAGATGCCTTCCTAGACTGCAAATCCACTTTTTAAAGAAAACTCAATATTTTAAAGATTTGCTGGGTGTTAAAGGACTATCATTAATTAACTCCCCCTCACTCACTCAGCTCCACCAAGGTGTGGGTGTTTAGGGAGCAAGCTCCGGTGGAGCTGGAGGCCCCAGGAAAGGCCCTCACTGCAGGCACACACCACCAGCATCAATGACAGAACTCTTGCAGGGCATGGCTGGAATTTCACCATCAGGGACTACAAACAGGTCTGAACTAAATGCATTAAAAAAAAAAAAAAAGTTGACGGTAATAACAAATGAAACAAAGAGTCTTAGACTGTATTGTGGTGGGCTCCAATAAAGTGATGCTTCAAATCTCTGAGTAATGACTGCTAGCATGAATATACCATTGTGCTGGAGGAGAGAAAAATGCTTTTGATGTGCTACCAAATGGAGATTCTTGTAAACAAGTGAAGCACAGCTTAAATGTGTTCATCATTGTCAAAGCTTTTGGGTTTTTTCACGCACATAAAGAACATCCCAGTGCAGTGTGCAGGAAGCCGCTCATTTCAAATTAAAATATTATGAATACACAGATAATAAAACACACAAAATGCACAGGAGGTGTTGTTTTTTGTTTTTTTTTTTTAAGAAAAATAATTCCATTTTGTAACTACTTAATTCTCTGAGTGTCCAGGAAAGGCCACAGATCAATAAAGTGTTTGTGAAAGACTGAAAGGAAACATAAACCCTAATTCTTCTGGCTGTTTGGCATCTTTGTAAACTTTGAGCTGGGCAGGCCATCTACAAGACCATGGGAATGTAGAGCGAATTGGGTCCTTTGTTAGCAAGGGTGCCATGGTGTTCCATGTATCACAGCCCAGGAATGCAGCCTCTGCTTTGACTGCAGATAGAGAAAATGCATTCAGCCTCCAGCAGAGCTGCCAAAGCTGGTGAGAAAAGATAAGGAAAGTAGTAATTGGAGTTGGGATTGATACTGGCAAGGAACACTAAACGAAATAAACTTTCATTAAAAAGGAGTGGGGAAAAGCAAGGGCTGAGGGGGGCTCTGCCTCATCCACAGTTTTGATTTTGGAGGCATCCTGCAAACTTTTACCTCCCACCAGAAGCTGGCTGGTGTCCCCACAGCAGTGGTGGCGAGCAGTGGTTCCCTCTGGCAGCCCCGTCTGATGTTGCTAAGGCTGGCTGGGGTTCAGGGTGCTGCCAGCACCGATGCCTGCAGGAGAGGAGACTCCTGCTCCAGCTCCAGGAACCAACTTTCTGAGCAGCTCATCTCCCAAAAAAAGATTTTCCATTATGGGGAGGAGAGAGGAGTTGATTACAAATAACAATTATTTGCCCCAGTTCTCGTGCAAAGCAAATGATATTTATAAGCCACGGAGAGGTGGCTCAGCTTTGCTTCACAAAAAAAACCCCAACTCAGGCAGAGTGAAGAATGTACCCCAGCCATGTATTACAAATACACAGCATGACAAAGACTGTCTCTCCTCCCTGTGATGGGGAGATAGAAGTGTATTTAGGTGAAAAAAAATCCCAACCAAGACACACCATCTAGCACTATCCCTTAAAGACCCTTTTCCTCTTGCATACATTTGTCCTTGCTACTGGCATTGAGACAATCCTTGGCAACAAAGTATCTCGCTCTCATGAAGGAAAGCAATTCTTTCTCATTGTGCCACCAATAATCAGAAACCCACATCTTCAGCCTCACTGTCTGACTTGAAGAACAAAAGGCAGTTTTCAGTCTTAACCCCATGATCTAATTTAAAAGGGGAAGGAAGGAGGAAGACTTTGACCATTCATTAACAACAATCTTTTTTTTTTAGCGGGAAGAAAAAAATTCTTTGCACACATAGTACTCCAGATATGTATATGGAGACTGAATTTGACATCTTTGAGCAGAGTAAACCTTTGTGGAGGAAAAAAAAAAAAAAAAAAAAAAAAAAAAAGAATAAAATACAAAAAAAAAAAAAAAAAAACCATGAAAAGGCACTGGAGATTAACGCTGTTCATTCAAGAAAGCTCCAACCCCCCAACAGCCTGTTTGAAACAAAGTATATCCCTGTCTAATTGGTGTACAATTGTGTCAGGAATAGAGGGAGAAATAATTCAGATAGTTAAAGGAGAGAAAAGAGGACAATTTGTTCATTATTTCATACTCCTCAGCTTTAAATGTTACTTTGGAGAAATAAGGAATTACAGTTTTCTTGTCTCAAAAAACCTACAAACTTTACATCCCAGCTTTACATAACTGACTTACTTATAGACCCACTACTACACACAAATGCATATATCACATGCACCCACATTCATATAGACTTGCAGCACTTGCTACAAGTTCTCTAATTTAACTACTTTTAAATTGATTTGATAGGATCAAAATCTGCTTTTGACTCATAATAAATCATTGCCATAACTTGGCACTTAAACCCACAATGCAAAATCTCATTGAGACCATGGAGGTGGGGTTTTGGGATTTTGTGAGGTGGTTTGGGGGGAATTTTTTGGGGTGCTATTTCTTTAATTATTTAAACTTTTAAACACACACCCAAGATAATTGTGGCATATGCCCTGCCCTAAACACCAGATATATTTAAATCATCTCAAGTGGCAAACTGAGAGAGAAACCAAAGTCTGGAACATAACCAGCACCTGTTCATTTATTAAATTGTCTAAAGAAAGCACAGCTTAAGTTTTCTGTATCTGTACTCCACTGCAACCATCAACCCAGAGTGCAAGAACGAAGCAAATGCTGCCAATAAATGTAACGAAGCCTAATACCATACTTAAGTAAGGAGTGGGCAAGAAGTCTTTTGAGGAGGAAGCACTGCAAGAAGAAAGCTTTGCTTCTGTGATAAACGACAATCACTTGTTTTAAAATTTTAAAAGTTTAATAGTAAATAAGATGGTTATAAAAATAGAATTAGAGTAAAAAATTGAACAATTTCAGAGATAGGACAATACGAGACAATAAAAACAAAGTTTCAGACGTCTGGGTGCCTCCCCGAGAGAAAAGCTTCGGAGAAGGACCCTGTTAACAAAGGATTATCTCTTAAAAGCAATAGCCTGTTGAATATTCATGCATTTCATACACTATGTATACATTCCATTCAAACAAAGAATTGTTTCTGGTTAGTATCACTTTTCTTTTTTTAATCCCTATGGCGTCCACCAGGCTGAGAAAGGCAGGAGGAGTTGGTCTCTTCTGATAAGGAAGTACATAAATTCTTTTTTTCTCTGAAAGATTTGCGTTTTCCTGTGGTTGGTACATAAATACTACATTTTAACTACAAAACTACGTTTACTATACTATCAAAATATTAATACAACATTAACAATTAATACAACATAATACATATAGTAAATATCTTGCGTAGAGCCATATAATATGCACTTCTCACAATCCTCCCTCTTTCTTTTCATAATTAATTTGGCTCGAGCAATATTTATTCTTTTCTAGCCTTCATTATTCGCTCATTTTTTTTCACAAATCAATCTCGCTTCTTTGAAGGGGTCTTCTATATTATTTTGTTTCTTTAATACCATAATCTTTTGTGGTGTTGTTGTTCTAGGCAACTTTTGGTCCGTGTTCACTAATTGCATTCCTTGTACCACACTGGTGATGAGCCGAATGAAACAGGGAATCAGACAAGGAAGAAATATTAGACCAGCTGTAGCGCATAAAAGGAAGAAGTCTAACTTTTTCCACCATTCTACTCCCAGCACATTATCCCACCAGCTAGTATTTAGCATTGATTCCCACCTTTGAACTGGTACGTGGGCGATTTTTCTGATATCATTGACTATGTCCAGGACGGCATCTCCATTGTCATCTATTTTTAAAACAACAATCTGATGTGTTGAACTTTCCACAAACAACCCCTTCTTCAGCTAAAAGATAGTCTAAAGCCAACCTATTCTGATACACGGCTGCTCTTGTTTGGGTTTGTTGCCTCGATATTAATTCTATTGCTTGACCAGTTTTGTTCGTTATTATCTGTACAGCAGTTTGAAGTCTTATAATACGATTTAGCATATAAATTGGGGTTCGATAGCCCCAATTCCCATCTTGTGCCCAGGTGGCTGGCCCATATGTTTTTAGTATGCGTTCAGAGGGCCATTCTTCATCTCCCCATTTTTGGAATCCTCCAATCAATTCTCTTTTGTTTCTCTTTAGATCCTCATAAACTGGTATCCCTAATTGATCCCCATCAGGTCCTGGTAAAAGAAAAAATCCTGGCTGTATGATTCTCAGAGTGCAGCTCCCTTTCCACTGAGAGGGGAGTTTTGGGTATGCCCTTTTCCCATATATCCAAAATAAGCCATCTGGAGCTTTCCAATAGTTGAATTTTTGTTGTTCTATATTTTCCCAAAATTTGGAAATTTCCGGGATGCCATAGTAAGGATTTTTACTTGTATCATTACATTGAAAAAGTTTTGTTTTGTTATCATACTTACAATGCACCTTTTTTGCTTTTTCCCTGGTCCAATACACGGTTGGTGCTTCTAGGACCCACCATACAGAAGTTCCATTACTAACCTTATATCTTTTACAGGGTGTTTTTCCTACTTCATAAAGGAAGCCTTTCCCAGTGCGCCAGAGACATTCTTCCCCTATCACTGTTGAGCTTAAAATCCACCCTTCTGGTTTGTTTTCTCTACTTGTACTTGCTTGGTTCCATTTTAGGAGCTCAATTGGGCCTAAGCTGCTGCCTTTCTATGGCCATTCTTCTGACATCAAAGCCCCTCCACAGACCTAACAATTGGTTATGTTAAGTTCCTTACTTATTCTTTCCCCTAATTCTACAAACTGATTTTTACCCATCCTTGAGATATCTATTTCTTTTTTTAATTGCTGTTCAAGTTTGGTATACAAATCGTTGATCGAAATTGGCACAGGCTTAGGGAGTTGTACTGACTTAGCCTTTTTGTTTATCAACTGCTCTTTTACTAGATCCAGTGGTTTTTTTTTGTTTTTTTTTTTTTGCCCAGTAATGTAGGTAAAACAAATCCATCTCTCCTCTTTTGGGCACTGACTTCCCATCCTGCTACCACTTGTTCCTAAGTTCTCTGCAATCCAGTACTTTTTCCCTTTATGTATGCAATTGCCTAATTTGGATGGGTTATAACAGTGGCTGTTGACATGAGTGTGAGAAATGAAAAAAGAACCTCGGTGTCTTTCCATGTACAGCTTTTGGTAACATCTGTAACATGGCTTTGTCGATATCCCAAAAGGGAGAAGACAAAAACTGAGCCACAGAAAAAGGAGTAACAGAGGTCCAGTATGGCTTATACTCCCACCTCCCATGCCTATGGGGTTGCAACCCACAGCAGGTGTATTTGATCTTCTTGGTGGCGAATACAGAGGCCAATCTGGTCTTGCCCTCTATTTCCTTGTCACTTCCTCTTAGCTAATTTCCAGACAAATTGTTTTTGACACACCTTAACTCTCGTTTCCCACTGTTCTTCCGGTATTTCCCATTCAACAGGCACTAATAATTCCCATCCACAAAACAAAGTTATTATTTCAGTTTCTTTAAATTCTACTTGGATAGGAGATCAATTTGGCCCTTGACACTTCCTGCAACGAGAGCGTCGCTTGTGTGAACTACAATACTAATTCTTCCCACAATTTAAACATTTACATTTAACCCAGCTAGCATGTCTGGTATTTGGGTGGATCAAACAGGGTATTTGGTCTGGCACAGGTGGAAGTTGCAATTCTTCTTCCTCCTTGTATAAATCACAGGCTAAGGCGTGAATACAAGAGTTCTCTGTCCGAAACAGTCTTCATCCTCCTGTTTGGAGTGGAAGTATTCCTCCCCAGGGAGGGTATCTGAGGCGTCTCAAAGCTTGTCCAGGCGGTACTTGAAACTACTGATATAAGCTTGGCCTTATCTCCTAATTAGGTGTGATCTTGGGTATGTTTCTTGGACCATTTGGGTCTTCCCAGTTCATTACCACCCAGTCCCTGTTTAAGAGTCAGTTTTGTATCACCCGGTTCAGATGCAATCGTCCACTTTTTAGGTTCATCCACAGGTCCTTTGATTCTGCTGGCGTGGATCCACCCTCGTTCCTTGGCCCGGATCGCAGCCTCGGTCGTCAGCAATACCTGAAAAGGACTTTCCCATTGAGGAGTTAAAGATTGTTCTTTCCGGGTTTTTACTAGCACTCATTCCCCTGGATAAATATTATGGATTTTAAAGTCTGAAGGTGTGGTTTGAGGGATTATTCCTCTCATCTGTAAGTTTTCAAGAGTTTTTGCAATGGTGTAAACGTATTTTTTTTTTTTTTTTAACGCTCATTTCCCCTATCTCATGGGTAGCATTTTTATGTTGGGTGGTTAAAAAGGGCAACCCAAACATTATTTCATAGGGTGACACTCCCAGGTCTGACTTGGGTTGTGTTTGGATCTTCAGTAAGGTCAAAGGTAGGCATTGTACTTATGACATTTGGGTTTCAAATACTAATTTGGTCAAAGTTCTCTTTAAAGTCTGGCTCATCCTTTCTACACGACCAGAACTCTGTGGATGCCATGGGGTGTGTAACTCCCATTTTATCCCTAAAGATTGAATTAGCTGTTGTAACACTTTTGACGTAAAATGTGTTCTTCTGTTTGAGTCTATTCTATTAACCATTCCATATCTGGGAATAATCTGCTCTAAAAGGGTCTTACTTACCATGTTGGCTGAGGCCTTGATAGTGGGAACTGCTTCTACCCAATGGGTTAAATGATCTGTTATTACTAATAAATACTTCCATCTCTGTACTTGAGGAAGTTCAGTAAAATCTACTTGGATACTTTGAAATGGTCGAAGAGCTAACTCATGACCTCTTAATGTTGTTTTTCTCATAACCTTTTTGTTTATCCTTTGGCAAGTTATACATTTTTCAGTTACTCGCTTTGCTACTCTAAAAATCGCAATGCATCCATAGTTCCTTAAAAAAATGATCACACAAGGCCTGAGTACCCCAGTGGGTTTTCTGATGCATATCTTCTAATAGTTTTCTAGCCAGTATTTTATTAAGTAATTGTCTTCCATCAGGAAGTTTCCATTTCCCTGATTCAGACTGTTCTCCTCCTATCTTGTTTAATTCTTTTTTTTTTTTTTTTTTTGCTTCGCTAAACTTTGGGATTTCCAATTTTTTCTCATTTGGGGTTAATATTAACATGACTCTTTCAGCTCCATTTTCTGCTGCATCCTTAGCTTCCTGGTCTGCTAAATTATTTCCTCTTATTTCTGGGGTCACTCCTCTTTGGTGTCCCTTAATGTGTACTATAGCTATTTCTTTAGGTAGTTTTAATGCCTCTAAGAGCTCTAAAATAAGTCCTTCATGTATTAATCCTTTTCCTCTTGAGTTAAGTAGTCCTCTTTCTTCCCAAATTTTTCTAAAAGTATATACTACTCTAAAAGCATACTTTGAATCAGTGTATATAGTTCCTTTCTTGTGTGCTAAATATCCTAGTGCCTTTTCTAGAGCATATAATTCACAAGTTTGAGCTGACAAGTTTGAAGGTAATTTTCCTTTTCCAATAATTTGCATGTTTTTTCTATTAACTACTGCATAACCTGATATTCTTTTTCTTTTCTTTGTAGACATCTGGAGGAACCATCTACGTAGATTATTTCCCCTTCTGAAAGGGCTTGTTCTTTAAGATCTCCCCCTGAACTTTTGTTTGGTATTGGATAATTTCTAAACAGTTATGTATTAGGTTATCTGCTGGTTCTCCATATAGGAATTGAGCTGGATTTAAACTCCTGTTTACCTCTAATGTCAGATCATCACTATCTATCAAGATTGCCTCATATTTTAACATTCTAGAGTCTGTCAACTATTTTTCAGCTTTCTGATTTAATACATTTTGAACCGCATGAGGTGTGCACACAATTAGTTTACTTCCAAAAATAAGTTTATGACTTTCTTCTACCAGGATTGCAGTAGCGGCTATAGCTTGAATACATACTGGCCAGCCATGACTCACTGGGTCCAACATCTTTGATAAATAAACTACTGGTCTCTTTACTCCGCCCCACTCCTGGACCAGAACTCCATGAGCTACCCCCTTTTCTACATTTACATACAGATGAAAGGGTTTTTCTAGTGAAGGTAAGCTTAAAGCTGGTATTGAGGCCTGTTTTAACTTCAATTTTTCTAATTTATCATCATCTTCTTTGGTCCATTTTATATTATCTCCCTCTGTCAATTTCTCATACAAAAATTTTACTGCTTGTGTGTACCCCTCAATCCATAATTTACAATATCCCAACAATCTGAGTAGCTTTCTGATTTCCCTCTTTGAAGAGGGAGGTGGAAGGGATAAAATTCTTGCAATTATCTCTGGACTGAGCCTTCGACTACCCTTACTTATTAAGTGTTTAAGATATTTTACTTTTGGTTTTTACAGATTGCAGTTTCTCTTTTAATACCTTTAATCCTTTTTCTTTAAGAAAATTTAAAAAATTTATTGTAGCTTCTCTAACTTCATTTTCAAATCTATTACTTGCTTAGGAAAATTTCTCTTATAATGTCCCTCACCCCCACAGTAAAAGCAGACATTCCTGGAATGCTGCTGAGACTTGGTTTGTATTGGGATTATATATATATATATATATATATTTCTGTCTCTATTAATTTTATCTCTAGAAGTAGTGCTTGTAGATTTTTAAGTGAACTTCTAGTGATTCTGTAAGGCATTTCTTGAGATAAGTCGTTCCTCTGAGCAGTCGCTGTGGTTACCGAGAGAACGGAGCTCGGGGCAGGAACGGGGGGTGAGAGGAGGGCAAAACGCCGAGGCTTGGTCCTCCAAGGGCGGAGCGTAGGCGGGGTTTGCTGCCGGGACCGGCAGAGGAGGGGGCAGTTCTGGGGGATACCAGAGGGGAGCGTGGGCAGCCTGCATGGGGCTAATGGCGGCTGAGTCAGCGGCTCCCGGCAGAGACAAAGCAGCAGCAGCGGCAGCGCCCAGCGCAGCCGGCTCGGGCAGGGCAACCGGGGATCGGGCAGTGGGGGAAACAATCGGAGATAGGACGGCTGGGACCGACGGGACCCCCGGCACGGCCTTTAGGGCGACCGCAAACCAGGCGGCCGGGGCAGACGAATTCACCGGCAGGGCCGGGGATGTGATGTATGCGGGGGGGTGGGGCGCAGCTGCTGCTGGCTGAGAACCAGAGCTCGGGACGGGAACCGGGGCAGGCAGGGATGCCGGGGGCTGCGAGCCGGCACTCGGGACGGGAACCGGGGCAGGCGGGGCTGCTGCGGGCTGCGAGCCCGCGCTGGCGGCGGGCAGGGCTGAAGCGGGACCCGGGACAGGGGCCTCGGCCGCGAACGGCGCGAGCGGGAACGGAGGGGGCAAAGCCTGCAAAGGATCCCACTCTTTTTCTTTCTTTTGTTCTTGTTCCCTTACCTTTTCTTTCCCCTTTTTCTTTTCTTGTTTCGTCTCGAGTGTTTCTGATAGGTTAAAGATTTTTATTCTCCTAAAATCTCCTGTCCAACATGTGGCATATTCTCTTTCTTCAGGATTAAACGTTTTTTTTTTGAATTTACAAATATATTTAAAGCCTGACAAATCTAATTCTCAAAAGAGCCATATCTGGGCCAATAAACACGGTCAGATCTTATTTCCTTCTCTGCCCATTCTATCATGCAAAATTGTATCTTTTTTTTTTTTTTTTTTTTTTTTTTTTTTTTTTTTTTTTTTTTTTTGTACAAGGGTTTTTATCCTAGTTAGCTAACATAATGCCGAGAGGGCTATCTTGAGGTATTTCTGTTGGTAATTTTTTACACTCTTTTTTCTTCCTTGTATCCAGCTTACTGTTTTTCTGTCCCATTTTTCAAGATTTTATCTATTCGTCCCCCACCTCTGTTTTTCACTTTCTCTTACAACCTAAAGACCACTTACTTCTATCTATGCACACACAAGAATCCCTTCTATCCCACACAAATATAATACACCTCCCTCCAAGGAGATTTAACAGTCAATATTACATGTGCTTTGTTCCATCTACTCTTACTTCATTCCTCCTTCACTTTTACACACTCTTTCACACTCTTAGGACATGAAGCCTGCCGCCAGAGAATCGTGGCTTTGTGTGCCCGCCCCCCCACCTTCGCCTTGGGTTTGGTCTCTGGGTTCCAGTATAGCTGGGCCTCTGAGGAGGGCTCAGAATCTGATCGCCTCTGGTGCTGATCCACCTATGAGGCTAATTTGCGTGTCATTTACACTTTACTGCCCCCCCCCCCCGCCACACGCAGGGAGGAAAAGGGGCTGGATTGCAGGTCACACATACACTTTTCCACAGCTCCCCCACCCGCCCGGGGAAACTGAGGCAGATTTTGTGTGTGACTCACTCTCACACAACAAAATACTACACTTGGGGCTCAGACTCACTTCTGACCCCTTTTAGGTGAGTCCTAATGACCTCACCTCCTATGTCCCCCCGCGCCTTGCCTCACCCCTGAGACTCTGGACATGCTTTGCGGCGCACGACAGGGTCCCTAGTACTAGCATCCCCTTCCGGGCCTCAGGGGCTTTCCCATGCCATAGTCCCAGCCAGGCCAGACACCTTCAGTCCGAACCCCGGACTAGACTGCCCTGTCACTAGTACCGTTCCCCTCTTCACTTTTTGAAACGGAGGTAAGAGGTCAAGACTCCGCACAGGTTACCTGGGGGGGTATCCCTTCCTTGTTTCCAAGGATCAACCCAAGCAGGGCCTGACCCCTTTGCCTTCCACCAGGCCTGGCTTGACTACTTCTCCCCAGAGAAGCAGCCTCGGCAAGAGAGATGAGTGTGTGTGTGCAGGATGCCCGCCTTGCCTCCAAGCTGACTCCCCACCCCAATGTCCTCGGGCTGTGGGTTTACGGCCTCTTTCCTGAGACCGCGGCAGCACACCCTCTCCGGTGCGTCTGGCTCAGTCCTGGGAAGCAGGGACTTTCATGAGCTCTCGGCACCCGCAGTGTCTGGGGACACCCCGTCAACCCTGGTACGGTTTTCCCGCCCCTCCAGGGACTCTAAAACCCTCTTAGGCTACTCTAGCCTTTAAGGGGGGGGACCTGCCCCCAATGCATGCCACTCACACTTTGTTTTCCCCTGCACGCCCAGGGGGTCTATGTGACTCACTCTCACACAACAAAACAACAATAAGGTACCTTTTACTCTCAAGTCACCTACTACAAGTTTTAGGTGTTACTGGCCAGTCCCAGTGCTCTTGGATATCCCCTCAATCCAGCTGTGTTGTTCAACCCCAGATGCTATTGGGCACTTTAGCCCTCAATCTAGCTGTGTTGTTCAACTCCAGATGCTCTTGGGCATAACCTCAATCCGGCAGAACCCTGGGTGCTCTTGGACATCAATCCCTCAACCCAGCAGGTTTCAGTCCTGGATGATCTTGGGGCAATAACCCCTCAATCCAGCAGACTTTTTTTTTTTTTAATACTTCTTAGGGGTCCCACCCTTCTTTAAAACTCAGTCCCAGTTTCCCTGGGGGGGTTCTCTCACTCTTCTTATCACTCGCTTCGTCTCTTTACTGGCCGTTTTTCTCGCGAAAAGACGGAAACGCAGCGTCGGAGACTCCGCTCTCACTTGGCAGGTCTGGGATAACCAGCTGCCTCTCATTCACACACATTCATCCCCCCCTTTAACCGCCCCTACAAACCAGTACTTACCTGTCCTTTGTCCTTGGGTCTTGGTCTTCATGTACACTTTAGTCTTAGGGGCTAATTACCGCGGTTTTAGGGAATCTTTTCCCTTTTCTTTGTTTTATTGCCTCCTTTTGTCCATTGATCGTAACCTGCATCTGCCAGTCACAGCAGGGGAACACAGAGCGAGGCTGCCAAACTGGGCAGGGCGCGCTGTCCTCACCCTGATTCCCCTAAGGCACCAGCAGTGAGGTGTTATAACCATCCTCTGCTACCATAATTGTGATAAATGGCAATCACTTGTTTTAAAATTTTAAAAGTTTAATAGTAAATAAGATGGTTATAAAAATAGAATTAGAGTAAAAAAATTGAACAATTTCAGAGATAGGACAATACGAGACAATAAAAACAAAGTTTCAGACGTCTGGGTGCCTCCCCGAGCGAAAAGCTTCGGAGAAGGACCCTGTTAATAAAGGATTATCTCTTAAAAGCAATAGCCTGTTGAATATTCATACATTTCATACATTATGTATACATTCCATTCAAACAAAGAATTGTCTCTGGTTAGTATCACTTTTCTTTTTTTAATCCCTATGGCGTCCACCAGGCTGAGAAAGGCAGGAGGAGTTGGTCTCTTCTGATAAGGAAGTAGTAAATTCTTTTTTTCTCTGAAAGATTTGCGTTTTCCTGTGGTTGGTACATAAATACTACATTTTAACTACAAAACTACGTTTACTATACTATCAAACCATTAATACAACATTAACAATTAATACAAGATAATACATATAGTAAATATCTTGCGTAGAGCCATATAATATGCACTTTCCACACTTCCAGTCTGGAATCACATGTATTTATTTTGTCTTGTTTAATAATTGTGAAGAAGAGACCAACTCCTCCTGCCTCGCTCAGCCCTGTGGATGCCATAGAGATTAAAGGAAAAAAGTGATACTAACCAGAGACAATTCTTTGTTTGAATGGAATGTATACATAATGTATGAAATGTATGAATATTCAACAGGCTATTGCTTTTAAGAGATAATTCTTTGTTAACAGGGGTCCTTCTCCAGAGCTTTTTTTGCTTGGGGAGGCACCCAGATGTCTGTAACTTTGTTTTTATTGTCTCGTATTGTCCTAACTCTAATTGTTCAATTTTTTTACTCTAATTCTATTTTTATAATCATCTTATTTACTATTAAACTTTCAAAATTTTAAAAACAAGTGATTGTCGTTTTTCACAATTATGGTAGCAGAGGATGGTTAGAACACCTCACTGCCGGTGCCTCAGTGGAATCAGGGTGAGGACGGCGCGCCCTGCCCAGTTGGCAGCCTTGCTCTGTGTTCCCCTGCTGTGACCGACAGATGCAGGTTACGATCAATGGACAAAAGGAGGCAATAAAACAAAGAAAAGGGAAAAGATTCCCTAAAACCATGGTAGTTAGCCCCTAAGACCAAAGTGTACACGAAGACCAAGACCCAAGGACAAAGGAGAGGTAAGTACTGGTTTGGACGGGGCGGTTAAGGGGGGAATGAATGTGTGTGAATGAGAGGCAGCTGGTTATCTCAGACCTGCTAAGCGAGTGCGGAGTCTCCTATGCTGCGTTTCCGTTCTTTTGTGAGAAAAACGGCCAGTAAAGAGACGAAGCGGGTGATAAGAAGAGTGAGAGAATCCCCCCAGGGAAACTGGGACTGAGTCTTAGAGAAGGCGTGAGACCCCTAGGAAGCAAAAAATCTGCTGGATTAAGGGGCAATTGCCCACGAGCATCCAGGACTAAAACTTTTGCTGGGTTGAGGGGTTAATATCCCAAGAGCACCCAGGGTTAAGCAAAAAGTCTGCTGGAATGAGGCGTAAGTGCCCAAGAGCATCCAGGACTGAAACCTGCTGGGTTGAGGGATTAATATCCCAAGAGCACCCAGGGTTCTGCCGAATTGAGGTTATGCACAAGAGCATCTAGGGTTGGACAACGCAGCTGGATTGAGGGATAAAATGCCCAAGAACATCTAGGGTTGGACAACACAGCTGGATTGAGGGGATATCCAAGAGCACCGGGACTGGCCAGTAACACCTAAAATTGTAATAGGTGATTTGAAAATAAAAGGTACCTTGTTGTTTTGTTGTGTGAGAGTGAGTCACACACAAAATCTGCCTCAGCTTCCTGGGTGGGTGGGACTGTGGCAGGAGGTGTAAGTGATCTACAAGCAGGCCATTGTTCCCCCGGGCGGGTGGGGGCTATGGCAGAACGTGTGTGTGACACACCATTCAGCCCTTTTTCTCCGAGCATGTGGAGGTGGGGGTCGTAGTAAAAGTGTAAGTGACACACAATTCAGCCTCATAGGTGGACCGACACCAGATGCAACCAGATTCTGGGCCCTCCTCAGAGGCCCAGCTATACTGGAACCCAGAGGCCAAACCCAAGGCGAGGGGGCGGCCACACAAAGCCACGATTCTCTGGCGACAGGGATCGGCTTCATGTCCTAAGGGTGTGAAAGAATGTGTAAAGGTGAAGGAGAAATGAAGTAAGAGTAGATGGATGAAAGCACATGTAATGTTGATTGTTAATTTTAAAATTCACTATATCTCCTTGGAGAGAGGTGTATTGTATTGAATAGTTGTGTGGGATAGAAGGGATTTTTTGTGTGTGTGCATAGATAGAAGTAAGTGGTATTTAGGTTGTAAGAGAAAGTGAAAAACAGAGGTGGGGGACGAATAGATAAAATCTTGAAAAATAAAACAGAAAAACAATAAGTTGGATACAAGGAAGAAAAAAGGGTGTAAAAAATTACCAACGGACATACCTCAAGATAGCCCTCTCGGCATTATGTTAGCTAACTGGGATAAAAACCCTTGTACAAGAAGAAAGGAAAAGATAAAGATGATACAAATTTGCATGATAGAATGGGCAGAGAAGGAAATAAGATCTGACTGTGTTCATTGGCCCAGATACGGCTCTTTTGAGAACTGGATTTTTCAGGCTCTAAATGTATTTGTAAATTCAAAAGAACCATTTAATCCCGAAGAAAGAGAATATGCCACATGTTGGACAGGAGATTTTAGGAGAATAAAAATCTTTAACCTATCAGAAACACTCGAGACAAAACAAGAAAAGAAAAAGGGGAAAGAAAAGGGAGAGGAACAAGAACAAAAGAAGAAAAAAGAGTGGGATCCTTTGCAGGCTTTGCCCCCTCTGTTCCCACTCGCACTCCCGCCATTTGCGGCCGAGCCCCCTGTCCCGGGTCCTGCTTCAGCCCCGCCTGCCCCAGTTCCCATCCTGAGTGCGGGCTCGCGGCCCGCGGCAGCTGCGCCGGTCCCCGCATACACCCCATCCCCGGCCCCGCCGGTGAATTTGTCTGCCCCGGCCGCCTGGTCCGCGGCCGCTGTGGAGGCCATGCCAGGGGTCCCTCCTGACGCGTGGTCTGGGACCACCGCCCCGCCCGTGCCGGGAGTCCCGTCGGTCCCAGCCGTCCTATCTCCAATCGCTTCCCCCACTGCCCGATCCCCGGCTGCCCTGCCAGTGCCGGCTGCGCTGGGCGCTGCCACTGCTGCTTTGTCTCTGCCGGGAGCCGCTGACTCAGCCGCCATTAACCCCATGCAGGCTGCCCACGCTCCCCTCTGGTATCCCCCAGAACTGCCCCCTCCTCTGCCAATCCCGGCAGCAAACCCCGCCTACGCTCCACCCTTGGAGGACCAAGCCTCGGCGTTTTGCCCTCCCCTCACCCCCCGTTCCTGCCCTGAGCTCCGTTCCCTCGGTAACCACAGCTACTGTTCAGAGAAACGACTTCTCCCAAGAAATGTCTTATCGAAACACTAGAAGTTCACTTAAAAGACAGCCCTCTCTGAATTCTTTCTCAAAACACGGGAAAAAGACGACTGTTGAGGGTTAAGTTTTAGAATTTTTTCCCCCCACCTCATGAGTTACTTTTAAGTACTGATAGTTAAGGGTGCTTAAGGGGACAAAGGAGGTTGATCGCTGAGTTTTGGGAGAGAGGGGAGGCTCCTGGGGGGAGGGGGGGAAGGACTGGTATTGCGTTCGGTTCGCCCGGAGAGCACGGCCGCACGACGGGGAGCTGCCTGAAGTCCACAGCTAGCGGAGGAGCCTGGTCCTGGGAATTCTATCATTTGTTGGAGCGCCCAGGAATTCGGAGTTTCTTCGCTGCCTTGCTGGATTCTAGGTCAGCCCGAGACCAGCCGCTGCGGCTTTCTCCAGCGCTGCCCACCTTGCCTGCCAGGACACCCCCCTGCTTGCCGAGGACAGTCCACCGCTTCCAGCTTCCAGCCGTCAGCGCCGGAGCTCCCAGCGTTTGCCCTCGGGGTTCTTAGTTCTGTTTTACTGTTTTTTATAAGTGCTGTTGTTTGTTTGTCCTGTTATATTTACTAGTAAAGGACTGTTATTCCTTCCCCATAGCTCTGACCAAAAAGTTTTCTTTTTAATCTTCCAAATTATAATAATACGGAGGGAAGGATTTGAATTCTTCATTTCCTAGAGAGGCCTGCCTCTCCACAGCAAACACCTGTCTTTTTCAAACCGAGACAACGACAGAGGATGAAAACCAAAAATGGGATAAAGAAATTAGTCTATTCCCACTGTAATATATGTGCTAAAGTTAATTTGTGTTATCAAATTATAAAGAGTAAATGTTCACTGTATAATTATGAGT